>NTPY01000627.1:1359246-1386666 GCA_002922825.1 Brachionus calyciflorus
AGGTAATACGGTATTAACGAGTTGATTCATAATGAAAAATAAGTACTGTTAGTTTTTCTTTAGGATTAGTCCATTTATTTTCATCCTCAAATAAATAATAATAATTTTTTTTCAATAATGTAATCATTAAATTCTTGGCGATGCTTTGATACGTCCTCTCTTTCATTACCCTCAAAAGTTAAGATCATTTCTAATCATTTTTTCGGGGCGAATTTTTTCACCTTTTACATTTTGAGTTTCTGTTATTTCACAACATTTTTTATCAATAAATTCAGCCATTTCTAATGAATTAAAAGTACACTCTTTCTTTTTTACCTCTGTTTCAATGTATATTTTAGCTTCGATTTCTCGATCTGGCAAATACTCATTCTACCTTTTTTTGTGTAAAATTTTTTTTTTGAGAAATAATTTCTAAAAAACGCAAAGAGCTAATGTAAAAAATTACTGAAATTTTTACTGAAAGAAAACAAAAAATTTTTTTTAAAGAAAATTTTGAATTCTCAATCAATTTTTATAATAGTGAAAATTGTTCCTAATTTTCATTCTATTGACTTAAAGTAAATCCTTTTAAACTCATTCATGTGACTATCGTCTAATATTGGTGGGGTTATTGGTTAAAAATTATTTTTCCAACTTTCATTTAAGTCGATAAAATTGTACCGTAAAACCTTGTTTATAAGCGACTAAAAATCGCTTCTTTGAAAGACAAAATCATCCTTTAGCAAAATGAATTATAAATGAATATGGCATCTCTAAATATTTTGCATTAAAGTAATTCTAATATGATGATTTAGATAAGAAGAAAGAGAGTTTGTTGACTATAAACGATGTTTGAATAAGCACAATTACCGTTATCTATATAATTAAAGCAAAGTTCACTAATAAAATTAGGCTACAACTCTGGTCATTCATAAATTCCATAAATTATTTATTTTTAGCCCATAGAATAAAATTAAATTTTTTCATATATTTCCGTGTTCATATAGCGTAAAACCTTGCTTAGAAACGCCCCCTTAAACCACGCATTTTTTTGACGAACAAAAAGTCGCTTCAATATTATTCAATAACCATGGATCTAGCTTCGCTTTGAAACTGTTTAGTTTCTTTGCTTATATAACTTTTTTAGGCAGATGATTCCATGCGTTTAAAATCCTGTTAGTAAAAAAATTAAATCTTGTGTTACAATTTTTCACTTTTTTCGAATTAAAATTTGATCGTGTCTTCTTAAATTATACCTCCTAGATTCACCAATATTATTTTTATTATAATTAATTCTATTTATAAAATAAACAAATTCGATTTTGTTTAAAAAAATATATGAGTGCTTTGAGCAGCTCGGAAAAATGGAGCGAAGCGACTCTACCTTTTATAAAAAAATTAAAGCTAGAAAATTAGTCAAAAATAGGTGACTAGATTCATATTAGAAACTAACTTAAAATAGATATTTTGGGAATAGACCTATGAAAAACGTTCTTCATAGTTCTAAGAATTTATATTTTTTATTTTTCCAAAAGCAATTGAGAAAAATCAAAATAAAAGCCGGATTTATCGAATTTTTCGAAAATGATAGCATTTCAAAAAGCGAAACTTTATTTTTGGAGGCAAATGTTGATTTTAAGCTGGTAATTTATTTATTTTTTTTTAAATGACTAAATTATGACTAAATAATTAACTTTAGCTAGCATGTATGATACCAGGCTTATTGCCTAATTTCCAACCAACTGATGATTTATCTCAAAAATATGTCAGCTTCCTAAAAGATGATAGCAAAATCAAGAGTTTAAAAAAGCTATTAATCGAATTAATGACAAAACTTAAAACAGTAAATAAAAATGAAGAATTTGTTAATGTTCTTTTTACGTTATGTTCAGAACTGAGAGATGATTTATTCAATAAGCTTGAATTCTTTTCAAATTTACCAATAAAAAGTTGTCTTCAAAATATCGATATTTTAAAGCAAGCCAATAAATACCATGCTATTGGTTTAATTAGAAAATTAGCTAATCAAAATGAGGAAGCTTTTGAAATTTGGAAAGATTTAGTCGAATTGAAAAAAGTCGATCCAAATTTTCCAGGTTTTAATTTTCTAATCGATCAAATATCAAGTTGTAATGATCATCAATTAGTTTGGAAATATGTCGATTGGGCCATGGGAATAGACCAGACAAAAGGAGTCGAAATATTTACTAAAAGATCTTCAGATGAGCTTAACTCAGAGAGAATGAGAGTGGACTTTATATTAGAAAATTTACAAAAATACAAAACAGCATTTTTAATATATTTAGATTTTTTGGTAAATACAAAAAATCTAAAGGTAACTGGTTATAACAATCAAAATTTTCAAGAAAAAATTATTCAATTTTCTTTTTTAAGAACGAAAAATATGTTACTCAATTATTAGGTATTTATTTGGAAAAAATAATTGATCTCTTAAAAATAAAAGAAGAAAGTCGATCACCTGATTGGAGTAAAGAATTGGAAAAGGAAAGACTAAGCTTTCAAAATATCCTAGAAACAACTGCAAATTTTAAAGCACAATCAATACTTGTACAAATTAAAGAATTTGAAAATGTTCTACAGGCTGAATGTGCTATTTTATACGGAAAAATAGAGGAGCATGAAAAAGCGCTTAAAATACTTGTTTACAATTTAGGCGATTATAAAGCAGCTACAAATTATTGTTTGAAAAATTCTAATGATTCTTTAAAGACTAGGAAGAATTTGTTTAATATTTTATTTTCAATTTACTTAAATCCAACTTATAGGTAATTTGTACTTCCAGTAAAAAGAAGATCTAACAAAAATATCTTTTTTTTTTTCAAGCGAAAGGGAAAGATTTTTAAAGCCAACTTTGGATTTGATGAATAGCAAACTAATAATTTATTTTGACATTCCAAAATTGCTCGATATGATTCCAAACAATTGGTCTTTGAAATTAACGGGAGATTTTCTACAGAATGTTTTGAGTCATAATTTATTTCGAAAGAGAACTAAACTTGTTGAAAAAAATTTAGCAACCAATTACAAGTTTTATCTTCAAACAGTTTTATTTAGTCTTAAAAAGGAACAATTATATGTCGATGATGATACGTAAGTACATAAAAGCAAGTATTTTTGTTTATTTAAATTTAATGGAAATTTTTAATTTCAAAGAAAATGTCAAAAATGTCATAGGCCATTCGATTCAACAGTTTTAGTGCGTCAACCGAGTGGAAAACTTAGTCATAAATCATGTAAAGTTGATTCAAAAAGTCCAAAAGTTTAAAAGTTTTATATTGTTTTGTTTTTTTATTTAAAACTATTTATTTTTTATTTATTTAAAATTTTTTGAAAATAAATGCTTTATTATCTAGTAGTTTTAGTAGTAGTAAACAATACTGCGATTTTGAGTTTCCAAGTAGGGCTCTAATTGATAAAAAAAATTCGCTTCTTTTGATACTTTATGCCAAACATCAAGGTCAGCTTTGTATCTATTTTCAGGATTTTCTCTGTAGCTATCTATCTGTTTTGGACAATATTTTAGTCGTATTCTAGTAGAATCGTATAGTCAACAAATGTATAATTTTTCTTCGAATGAACTGAAATGAGCTAATTCAAATGAAATATATTTAACTTTGACCTGATTTCCAACTTTATATGGTCGGAGATCGGCATCATCAACATATTCAAAACGATCGAATTTGAAGAAATAACTTAAGAATTTAATATATCTTAAATAAACATTGAATATATTTAAATAATTGAGCTAAAAACGCGATTATTTTCTATGCTAATATCCATTAAATAAAATTATAAATCCAATTTATTTTTTGAATTAATAACCAGAAACTAGGCTATCGAATTTCCAATAATATGACAAAAAAAAATTTTTTATTTTACAGACAATTTTTAAAATAAAAACTAAACCTGCTTTTAACGTAAATAAAATCAAATTAGTTAAAGTACTCTGAAAATGATTCCAGTTAAAAATTTCAAAATTATAATTGGCTTAATACTAAAAAAGTTTCAAGCTAATTAATTGTAAAATAAAAATAAGGAAATAAAATTTTCGAATTTTTTTGATAAATCAAGAAAACTAATCTGATTTGAGATATAAAATTATTTATTAATTTCGACTGTTTTCATATTAATAGAGTCAAAATCAGAACTTGAAATTTTTTAAATTTTCAATTTTATAATAAATATTCATAAAATTCAATAGTAATTTTAATTATTGTGTAAGCACAATTTAATTATAGGTAAATTCTAGTTAATTTTCTTCTTTAAATATTCAAATATTGTGATATGCATTATTTATGAGCCAAATTATTGATGTTTTTAGCTCGTTTTTTAAGACAAGATACTTTAAAAAAAAATAAGAGATTCAGAAAGTGGTTTTAGTTTTCTGTAAAAATAGCTTTTGTTCACTTAAGCATTAGTTTAATTAAAGTTTGCAAATATCTCATTAAAATAAGAAGTTTTTTGCAATATTTATAGAAAATATAATTAGAAAATCATAGAAAAAGCTAAAATCTTAAGCTTCCAAAGTGACTAATTTTTTTGATTCTGCATTTCTACATTTTATTAGAACTTTTATTTATACTACCCTGGTCGTTCAAATGTTCCAAAAATGAACGTTCCAATCCTTTCATGAACGTTCTTTTTCATCCGAATTCATCGGAACGTTCGAAAATGTTCAAATCTTTTCAAATGTTCACCATTTTAAAAATTTCCAAATTAATTTTGAAAACATTAAAAAATATTTTTAAAATTAAAAAAAATTTTTTATTTTATATATTTTTCTAAACGAATTATTTTTTTCCTAGCCTTATATCACTCAAAAATTCTAATTTTTCTCTAATTACTTATGAATAATTAGTAAAAGATTTGAACATTTTCGAAAGTTCCGATGAATTCGGATGAACAAGAACGTTCATTTTTGGAACATGTGAACGACCAGGGTAGTATTTTTCTACAAAAAGTTTTGTCACTGTAATTATCTATGATGTCTCTCATTAAATTTAATCTCATTTTTATCAACGAGCGTTATGGATATAAAAGCTTGAAATTTTTAATTTATTAAAACTAATTAATTAAGAATAACATGAGATTTTGGTTACAATCATAAGTGATTTAAAAAATTAAAGTTTACTTTTAAATACTTTAAAATGAACTAACAGTCGACTAAAAGTTTATTCATTTCTATTATTAAATTACAGTGCTTTCAAGAATATTAAAACAAATTTTGTTTGCTAATGTTTTTATAATTTATAAGCTTAAATCGATTTTAGCTGAGCTTATAGATTTTCTCAGCTAAAATCACTAGTCGGTTTCATTCTAGTGATTCGAGCTTGAACAACGTTTTATTTATTAGAAGATTTTTAGCCTTGTAGCCAATTGGAAGATAAAACATGGAAAAGAAAATTCCTAAAAGCATTTTAATACAGTGCTTTATTATGTTTCAAATATATAATTTTTATTATTTTATTGTAATTTTTCAAAATTTTTAAAATTAATTGAAAATTTTGAATTGAAATAAATCTTTATTTTGCCTAAAATGTTGCTTAAAATAAGCTCAATACGAGCCTAATAAAATGCTTTTCAAGGAATGCGCTAAAGTAGAATGCATTTAAAAGTATCTAAAGAATCAGTCAGTAGAGATACTCTAGAAAAATAAAAAAGACAAAAAAACTGTTTAACGTCAAATGAGAGCAATCCATTTTTTTTCGAACATTTCTTATTTATACATACAGCATTTCTATCAAACCGTACTCAGAAAAAAATTTTTTTTAGTATGTACGGGTACGGTCCGGCGTTAATTCGGTAGAAATACCCTCTCATTTATTTATCGCTTCCAGAAGTTCTAAGTCTCTGATAAGTTATCCAAAATACAAAACAAATAGCATTCGCGAGAGGAATTTTTTGTCGAAATTTTTAATGTTAACTCTATAAATTCATTTTGTTTTACTTATTCTCCTAAGTGAAAAGTGTTTAAGATAATTTTTGAAGATTTAAAAAAAATTAAAAAAAGAAAATCATCTTCTATCTAAATTTTTTTAAAGGAATTGTACAAAATGAGCAAAAAAACTCTAAATAAAAGATGTCGCTATTCTTTCGCTAGAGGACCATCTGCCAAATAAGTTATACATCGAATGAAATGGAAAAATAGTAAAAGACGAATTTCAGGAAGGGAGTTTTTTTGTTGAATAACAATAATATTATTTCATTAAATTTTGTTTCCTCTAATTTCAAAAAAGTTTTAATCATAGCCTTTTTTTTCCTCTTTTTAATTCAATTTATTTCGGTCAAATTTTATCAATAAAACCAAAAGCGAATATAAAATTTCACAAGTTAAACTTAAAGAAAATAATTGTGAATCAAAATAATTATTAACAATTCAAGTGTAATCAATAAATCAAAATTTTTTTTTCTACGATTTTTTTTTGTGTATAAGCAAGTTAATTTCAAGTATTTGCTAAAGTTCTTGAAAAATTGATTTAAGAAGAAACTAAAATTTTATCTTATTCAGTTGTTTATTTATCTTGAAAGAAAATAATAAAAATTTTTTTTTTCATTCTCTTTCCTTTCGCTTCTCTAAATTTCTTATCAATCATTTAAATTGGCCCGACTCGATTTGATATTTAGAAAAAAAAGAAAAAGATCTGGAAATACTAAATGATTTATTTTATTTTCCAATTCCAAATCAACTTGTTAGTTATTGCAAATTTTTCATACTAATTTAAATCAGAAGAGATTAATTTTTAGTGAATTATTCACGTGCTGGGATCTTTTTTTTTTCTTTTGGCTTTTGCAGTAACTTCTAAAATGATTAATTTGTATCTTGAAAATACACTCTATTAATGATAAGAGATTAGTTTAGTTGAATATTATTCTATTGATATATTTCTGGCTTAATTCTAATTAGTTTAGTGATTTTTATAAACAAAAATAAAAATGAGCTTAATAATAAATTTCAAAAAACAGAGTCAGTTCCCGAATTAGAATTTAAGGTAATTAGCTTTTTTGTTTTAATTACAATAATTATTATTTAAATTTCTTACTATACAAGACCTCGATTATTAAAATTCAGTACAAGACCTCTTTTTCTATTAAATCTATTTTTATGAAAGAAAAAAATAGTGTTGAATTATTGAATAATAGTTTTTGAATCTAATGTCAAAAAATAAAGAAGCTCAAAAATCTAAATACAGGGAGTCTAAATATTTCATAAAGAATTTTCAATAAATTTTGAATGTCTTGAAAAGAAAAGACAACGAGGACAATATAGCTATTTTTCAAAACCTAGCTCAAGCTAAAATTTATTGGTTATCTTAAATTTAGAAAATTAATTACCAATATTTAAGGTTTTTACAAATTCGAGTCAAAAATTAAAGGAATGTGTTGACGAGTGTATTTTCAAAACTTTTAAAAAAATCGAGGGTTTCTAAGGTGCCCCAAATCATAAACCCTAGTTAACAAAAAATCTAAGAACTCTATTAATTATAATATAATAAAATCCAAATTTCTTTTTTCTTATAGAATTTTTAATTCTTGATCATACTTGGTAGGGGTTTTAGGATTTTTATGTTATCTAAAAAAAATAACAAAGGAAAAAAATTTTTTTCAAAAAAAAATCCTCTGAAAAAAGTAAAAGTTGAAACTTTGACAATTTTTTATTCATGTTTATAAAATGATGCTTTTTTAATCCCTACCAAGTACTATAGAGACTTAATTGAACTACTAAATAAATAAGTTTGACTCAAAATTTCCTATTTTGAGTCAAACGGTAGGTACGGTAGGTACGGTAGGTACGGTACGGTGGGTACGGTACGGTACGGTAGGTACGGTACGGTAGGTACGGTACGGTAGGTACGGTACGGTAGGTACGGTACGGTAGGTACGGTACGGTAGGTACGGTACGGTAGGTACGGTACGGTAGGTACGGTACGGTAGGTACGGTACGGTAGGTACGGTACGGTAAGGCTACGCTTCGGTTCGGTACGCTCCGCTATGGCTACGGTCCGCTTCGCTAAGGGTACGGTCCGCTTCGCCAAGGATACGGTACGGTTCGCTACGGCTACGCTAAAGTAGAAAGTTCGCTAGAAGTGCAGTACTTAGACGAGTTTGAAAACACCAAAATTCTAACTAGGGTTCATGATTTTGGGCACCTTATGATTTGGAAAAAGTTCACTAACATATTTTCGAAAGTTTAAGTAAAAAATGTTCAAAGATTTTATGAACGTTTGTGTTCATGGGAAAAAATGTGTTTCCATATTACAATAAGTATCGTTGCGTACTTTCGAGTAATTTTTTTTATAAAAATCCAAAATGAAATTATTTTTTAGTTTTTTAGTTTGTTTGTTTCAAACTGGTAGATTCATGACGAAATTGTCAACTAAGCCACGATACTTATTAATACTTGAGGAGAAATACAATTAAATTATTTTTTATTCTTTTTATCATGTAACGTCCATTCATGTAATATATACCTAATGCTTTTATATTTGTAAATTTTATTTAAATTTATCAGGAACAGTTTAAATAGGCTGTTTAAAAGTATTAAAGTATGCTTTTTATTTGGATATGATAAATTCTACAAATAAGCTTGGAAGTCTAACTTTAAATTTCTAATAAAAAATTTGAAAATTTTTTAATTAACCTAATGTAAAATTGGTTCAAAAATGATCCACTTTTCAACTTTTAAAAAAATACATTTATATACTCTATTGAGGGTTTACGTTCAGAATTTTTTGTTGAAGAGTCTTTTAAAAGCCGAGAAAAATCATTTGAGTTTGTTGATTATATGCATCCATTTATTTTAATCCATTGTTTTTGATATTCTTAATCTTTTAGTGAAGCTTCAAAAATAAAATTAGGAGAAAAACATATTGATCCAATACAAGTTCTAAAAGGAAGATTTAACATTTTGAAATTTACAATCTGACAACAATAATCATAAGACTTATTTAAAATATCAAATTTTAAGCTTATAGGCATTTTCAGGTTATTTTTCTAGAAATTCTAAAATACTATTGATTAAATAATTCATTATTTCTTATTAACAAATTCTCTTAAGGAAAAAAAAATAATAATAGCATTATTTTTAGTAAATAAGAAAATCGGTAGAATTTAAACCTCTAAACACCTAATATTTAATTAAACAAACTACAACTCAAAAAAAATAATTTTGAAAATTTCAATACCAATCGCGTGTGCTCTTTTTGTTTAATTTTTAATTCGAAAAAGTAAATACAAAGCTAATATTATTTTCACGAGAATATTATTCTACAACTTGTAACTAGCTAGCTAGCATAAGGCATCATTTTTATAATTTCTAGTATTTAGTTACAAATAAATAGGATTAGTTTCTCTGTTTTTCTCTCGTTTCTCCTCTTTTTTTTTTTTAATTATTTATATTCCATCTTATGGATTATTTCCCAAGAAATTGTCAACAACAGAGAAAAATAAAATATTATTTTCCCGATATGATTATTATTAATTAAAAAAAATTAATAGTTCCCTTATTTTTTGAATTAAAAAAAAAGGAAAAAATTTTGTATTTTAATTTTTTAGATGAGGCATCAACAATGTAAATAATAATGAAAATTTTAGAAATATATTTATTTATAACCAATTGTTTGGTCTTAATAAAATGTACTAAGCGTCGAGATTTAGATCGACACAAATTCGATCAAATAGTAAAGCATTCGTTTGCCGAAGTATCGGCTTTTGTAGTCTCGAATTTCAACGAAAGATGTAAACTAACCCTACACAATTGTCTATTTCGTACCGAATGGGATAAAGTATTCGGTAAAGATCGTCTTACCTCTAAGGACTTAGCTAAACATTACAAGAAACGTTCCAGTCGGAGTGAAAATCAACATTTATCGAATTATACTTATTATTATTGTCAGCCCTTTTTAATTGGTAAATTTTGTATAGATGACTATTTAATTAAGTCAACAGATAATATTGAATGTATAAATGGTACAGATGGAAATTCGCCTAGTCAGTTTAAAAAATTAATCTACAGAGATAAATGCAAATATTTTTATAAATTTTTTTTTGAAGGTCATTTGGTAAATAAATCTTCACGGCTTTATATGTATTTTAAAAGTTATTCTATTTGTATATTTCTTATTATGATTGTTTTTAAATTAATAAAAAATTTTAATTAGACTTTTTCGAGTTTTTATTTTCACACAATCATCCTGGTTAAATATTTGCTAAAGCTGCTCAAATTTTATACGGCAAAGTGTTAATTTTGCTCAAATTTCAATTTGCTATTTTTTGCTCAAAAAAATAAAAAATTTAAATACGCAATTATTTGCACAGTGAATTTTTCAAAAGCCAATCGTTTAACATTTTAAAAATTTGGGTATTAGAGGGTTTGAGCTTAATTTGACATTTGACTCGGCTTTGCCTCTTCAAAAGCCAAAATATGGCTAATTTTATAGTTAAAATCCTTTAAGTCATTTTCTAAAATTAATTTTAGTCATATTTTAAAATTAAGTATTCACTATTTTTTTCCTTTCAAAATTTAAATTAAAAAAAATAAATAAATTTTCTAAAATTTATGTTACGGTAGTGTAATACGCTACGGTAATACGGTACGTTACGTTCGAAATCGATACTGTACGGTTCGATACGGCTACGACAAAATTTAAATCGAAGTGCAGTACCAATAATGTTAATTTTCAAAAAATCAATTGCGACAGGTGAAATATCTTCTATTTGGAAGTATGCTAATGGCCTTTGTATAGAAATGGAAAAAAATTTGAAAGATGTTTATCGTCTTTTAAATCTTTTAATTGGGTGAATTTGTTTTTATATGGAAGAAAGCAAAGAGTAGTTCTAAGGATTATCGAATCTAATTGGTTAGTGACATTCCTCAAGGCTCAGTCCTCCGTCATCTTCTGTTTGTTTTTTTTTACCAATGACTTACCCCAATCCATCCTTCAATTCATTAAAAAATGTTACTCACGTTATAATTTCATCTCAAACAGAGTTTTCAACGATTGGAATAGCCTGCCGGAAAACGTTGTTGAAGCAAATTCATTAAATTGAGCTAATAAATTTACGATTAATAGGTGATAAAATCGGTTAATCGAATATTTTATATCTATAAAGTGTATGTGTCCGATATAAAGCAAAAAAAAAATCATAATTAACAAATCGATTGATTCTTTTTTGATTTTGACAAATTTACTGTTTTTTCAGAAATTATTTAAATTTACGTATTTTACAAATTTACGCTAAAATTTTCGGAATTTAAAACTGAAAAGACACTGAAAAATTGTTCCTAAGCAGACCACTGGTCAAAAGCTTCAATTATTTTCAATTTTTCAATGACGTTCCAATAATTGCTGTCCATTTTGGGCTTTTTTTTGGGTACATGCATTTTCTGGCATAAAATTTTCCATTTTCTCTATTTTTTAAAGTGATAAATGATAGTTTTTGAAAAAGAAAATTATACTTTACAACTTAATATAAAAATACCATTTTGTTTCGATTGCAAAGTACTTTATTTTTTAAAGAAAATTTTTATATTGTTTGTACAGTACATCTCTGAAATAAATTTATAAGTTTTTAAACAAATCTTAAGAGGATCTTAAGCATCCCATAAACAATGTCTTAAGACGTCTTAAACAAATCTTAAGAATTGCTTTTTGACTGTTTAAAATCTCTTATTCACTGACCATCTAATATGTCACCAGTAAAAAAATTTAATTTAAAAAAAATTCTCTTATTTTATTTAGCCTGGTCACTTAAATAAACACTTGGTCAAGAAAATTTGAACATAATTTTCACATCATGAGTTGGTCAACAGTCAAAATCACAAAGTCAAAGTTAACTAAACACTTTACTCAGATTCATTTTTAGTATTAAACTAATGTTTTGACTTTACTTGACTTTCAATTAAATACTATTAAATAAGTAAAGTAAAAACCTGACTAAGATAATTAAGTCAAGTCCAAACTTTACTTTGAATAAAAAACCTGACGAAAATCAAATTTAAATTTAACTTTTAAATTATATTTTTGAAAACTACATTTGTATTTAGTGATTTTGTTTCAAAAATTAAACTACTGCTTTTTTCGAGAATTACCGGCGTAGCCGTACCGAATGCGTTTTTGTACGGTACGGTCAAGTTAAAGTCGACTTTAATAAAAAATTTCTAGAAGTGAAAGTCAGAATTTTACGATTTTCTGTTTTGATTTTCCGCATTTTAGGGACAACCGCAACTTTATTATTTATATATTGTTGATTTAATATGATAAAATTTAAGTAATAATTTAATATTTAAATTATAATAAAGTTTTTTTACACCAAAACTGGTCACATAAATTTAAAAACTGGTCATATAAATTTTAAAACTTGTCACGTAAATGAAAAAATCACTAAGAAAAATTTTCTTTTAAATTTTTTTACTGGTGACATATTAGGTGGTCAGTGAATATGTGACCAGTCAAAAAAAATAACTGGTCATCAAACCGGTCACATAACAGCGGAGACCCTAAAATCGCCTGTATTAGAACTTTTCTCAATTTAAACGGGACTAAACAAGGGGGGATATTATCTCCTTTTACATTTAATTTATTTATAAATGACCTTATATAAGATTGTACTAGAGAAGCAAATCTTTTATTATGCGAGTAACGACCCGTTATTTTTTGTATACATTTTTGTTGTTAAATTTATGAAATAATTAAGTTTCATTTTTTTAACGTATGCTTATTTTTTTTTACGCAATCAAATTATTTAGTTTCATCTAATACAGTCCCAGCAAAATCACTCAGTATTTTATTATTTTGTATATATACGCATCTGGTTATTAGCTCGTTCCTCGCAATTATACAATAAGCTCAATGTCTCAATTAAAGCTTCCGTTCCTACTAGATGTCTAATAATTTGTGAATAATTTTGAATTTTTTCTTTCATTTTTTTTGTATTTTTGTGATTTCTTTTTAATTTTACTTCTCCAAATAAGGAGATTGATTCAATAAAAAAAAAAACTCCACAAAAATTCTTGAATTTTGAAACTTTTCTTTAAAAAAAAATGAAAATCCTTGTATTTATTATGTTTATTTCGGTTAAAATTTCTTGTTGAAAAAATGCGTGCCTAAATTCAAATAGATGTAGCAATAATCATTTATCGTAGCTTAATAATTACTTTAAACAATCGAAATTTAAAATAAGCTTTTTTAAATTTGAAAAATCAATAATAGATCAATGTTAAATACAAACACTTCCTTATATATTTTAAAATTTCAATTGAGAAAAAAATATTTTTATATTGAAAATGTTATGACAAATCATGCAAAATTATGCTTTAATTTAAAGAAAACGCTCTATAACAAATTTACTTTATTTCCTCACTAATTCAATTCTTTTTTAAAAGAATTTCCTAAGAGATCAAATTGTGCTTCTAAGATGTAATAATATTTCAAACGAACAGTAATAAAATTTGATAAAACCTGAATAAATTATGGAAACGCTTGTTTCAAACAATACAACAAAAAAAACTCAAACAACGCTTAGTCGAGTCACAGTGATTCCGGCTCAAATAACATTACATAATATGATTCTTAAAATTTTTTTTTTTCTTAATTTTATAATTTAATTTTGTTTATTTTTTTTTATGAAAATTTTGAAGTAAGAGGCTTATTTATTTTGTTCTTAACACGCATTCCCATCATGAATAATTTATCAAAATTTTTAAATAAAGAAAATGCCGATCTTTTATTACATAATTGTGAAAATTTCTTATTTGACTGTGATGGCGTTATATGGAACTGGCCTAATTTGATACCTGGGTCAATTGAATTTATAAACCATGCGAAGCAATTAGGGAAAAAATGTTTTTTCGTTACGAATAACAGCACCCGTACAAGGGAAACATTTGCAAAGCAACTTGAAAACTTCGGAGTTAAAGACGTTGATGAAAGCCAAATAGTTTGCACAGCATGGATTCTAGCAGAGTATTTAAGATCTCAAAATTTTCAAGATAAAGTCTTTCTTGTTGGTAATCCAGCCATGCTAAAAGAACTCGAAAATTCATGCATAAAGCATAATGCTTTAAATGAACATGAAGATTTTATTTTTAATTCTAGCAATTACGATGAAATAGAACTTGATCCTAAAATAAAATGCGTTGCCGTAGGTATCGATTATGGCCTTACATTTCAGAAATTGATTTATGCATCGAGTTATCTCAAAAATAAAGATTGTATTTTTATATCGACTAATGATGATTCAACTCTACCAGTACCTTTTCAAGACATTGTAATACCTGATGCAGGTCCTATTTTAAAATCCATAGAGAAAACTACAGGAAGACAGGCGTTAGTTTTGGGTAAGCCAAATGCAATTATGTGGGAAATTTTAAGCAAAAGTCATAGCTTAGATGCAAAAAAGACATGTATGTTTGGAGATCGGCTTGACACTGTAATTTAAAAAAAGAAAAATAAATTGAAAATTTTCTATTCTAAATCTAAGGTTTTTTTTTCAAGGATATTCTTTTTGCCTCGAATGCTAATATTGAATATAGTGTTTTGGTTTTAAGTGGTATAACTACAGAAAAAGATGTTTTGAATATAGATGCTCAAGTAGAAAGAAAAAAAATACCAAGTTTTTATACGAATTGTTTAGGAGACCTTTTAAAATTTATACTTTGAAATATAGAATTTTGCTCAAATCATTTTAAAAGATGAAAAATGCTCAATAATTTTTAAATTTTAGATTATTTTACTCAATAAATTTTTATTAGGGTTTTGTTTTTGAAAATTTATTTGGTATATTTAACTAGGCAAAAGGGGTGGACAATTTTCTTTTCTTTCTTTTAGATAATAAATATTGATTTACTTTTCAAAATTTCCAATAAAAACTTATTTTTAATGTTCAAGTTAGCATTATAAGACCATTTGGAATGCACTCATCGAAAGTAAAGAAAGTAAAAAAAATTTTCAAAAAAAACCGTACTAAGAAAAAAAATTTTTTTTTTTAGTACGGGTACGGTACGCTTCGGTACGGGTTCGCTGTTAGTTCGGTAGAAAAGCTGTATGTTTCGGTATGTTATCTGTTTATCTTTATTTAAAAAAAATATCGAAAAAAAGAGACCTCGCTCGAGATTCTGTAACATGATAGTTTTTAACTTAAATAATAATTTCAAAAATTTGAGCAGAACTAAAACGTTATGTGTAATAGATGAAAAAGGAAAGCAAATGGACCAAAAAAAGGGTTTTATCTCTTTTAAAGAGATAAAGATTTTAGGAGGATTTGAAAATTTATTAAAGCAATTTAATTTATGGAAATGTTGGTTTGTCTAAAGATTCTGTTTCTGTCCAGCTGGAAAATAGGTTCTTCCTTGACGATAAAATCAATAAATTATAAAATTAAAAGAAGCAATTAAATTATTATATTTGCAACTATTGCAATAGTGCAATTATTTAATATTAAATAATTTAACACTTTTTTTTTCATAAAAGAACCAAATAAATTATTTATAGATTGGTTCTAAAAATAATGATGATAATTAAAAAAATTAAAAAAATCAGAATCAACTAAAATTTTTTTTGTGAAGCCTCGAAAACTTCTATAGGGTGTTTTAATTGCAATTTTCGCCTCTACTTTATCTCTTCTCACAATTTACTGACTAATCTATTACTGACTAATCTATTTTTGATTAGGATATGTTTCTTTATTTGGCGATGTTCTCTTTTGATCATAAAAATATTCTTTTACGTTTTTCCTAGAACCAAGTTATCGATCAAAATTTTAACATTTACAAAAAAGATTAATTCCTGGTTCAAAAGTGATTGCTACGTTGAAGGGAAATATTGGTGCAAGATCTAATAAATACAGTGAAAATATACTATCTTCCTCTTAAAATGTTTCTTTTATATGCTTCCCTAACTAGCTTTCCTCGATAAATGTCTTGTCGTTAATTTTCTTAAAACTTTACTACTAATCTAAAAAATCAAAAATTCAACCCGTAAACAAAAAACGGAAAAAAAAGCGCTTAAAAAGAATAAAACTTTAAAAAACGAGTTTATGGAAATGTAAAAGTTTTACTTTGAATTCGAGAAAAATTAATTTTAAAGTCAAATTAAGACTTGAATTTGAATTTTAGATTTATTAAATTTATTTATTTCTAAAATACAAGACTAAATTAGAACTTAAATTTTTTTGGTCAACAAAGCCAAGAAAAAGCAAAAATTAAGCCGGAAAACAATAAACAGAACATAAATTTCCCTTTCTTTTATATTTTACTCCTTGTCGGCTTCCGAACTAAAAAAAAAGAAAATTTCAAACTGATAAATATAATTTTGAAGTATCTTTTTTTCTCAGCTAAACAAGATTTTTGAAAAATAATTATTTCTTATATACTTTTTTGTGAAAAAATAAAATGAAAATATGGTATACTTCTAGGGTATCATTTTGAAGCTTTTTGACGCTCTTTCATTTGCTATCTTATTAAAATACGGAAACCGCAACCGGGTGCGCTGTTTATCGTAAATCGAGGGGATGCGCTTTTTTCAAGGATCCGAAAATATGGGCTGTTATTAAAAAATTTTTTACATCATTTTAATAGAAAATTTTTTCTATTCCCGCTACTTTCCTAATTTAGTGATACCGTAAACCCTCGATAGTGGTAAGGGTATAGATTCGAAAACTTCAAAAAATTATACCATCACCTTTTTTAAAGCTGAGTGGTCTGTGAATACGAGTCAGTAATAAAACCACTGGGTACAAATTCGAAACTCAAGATTTGTACCACGGTATAATTATCGAGGAATTACGGTATGTCATTAATCGTTTACGACATGTCACTAAATGAGGAACTAAAATCGAAATCCACTGTTGGATATTTAAGAATATGTTACTAATACCTAGTACTCTTAATTAAAATCTATCAGAAAAAATAACGATTTCTTTTGTACTTTTAACTTTTTCGCGTATGCAGAAAAAAAGCAAATTCTTAAACTGAAATTGTATTTTTAAATTAGCTTCAAGATTTATAAATGTCTAGATATCACATGTCTTTATTCTATTTTATTGAAAAAATTCTTAAAATAAATTCGAGCGTTTTTTTTTTAAATATTATGTAATCGAGAAATAAAAAAAAAGTAAAATATCGATAGCAACTTGAAGACAAAATTGAAAACTCCAATTTTGAGCCTAATATAAAATTTTAAAAAATTTTTAAAGTAAGGTTTCAAGTATTGTTTGCACGAAAATATTTCAAATACGATTTATTATTTTAGAAAAAAAAAATATATATAATAATTTATTTTAGTTTTTTTGCTATAATTCAACGTAAAGTTTATAATTTCACATGATAAAGAATTACCTACTCAAATCATAATTTTCACATAAAAATAAAATTTATTTTCAAGGCATCCGACCTTTCTAATAATCGTTTTAAATCGTATTAAATAATAAAAATAAACGCTTTTAAGAAAGGTCTTAATGGATAATAATGAACAATTTAAATTTAAAATTGTAAAAAGGAAAAAAAAATTTTTTCATAAATTAAAAATAATTTTTATTCGGTTTTAAGTTATCTTATCTTGGATCAGGGACATATGCTCAAGTCAAAAAGGTTGAATACAACAATCAAATAGTAGCTGCTAAAATATATGAAACAAAAGACGAAATGAAAACCAAAGAATTTAAAGCTGAAGTAAATATAAAAAAAAAAATTTTTAATTTTATTTTATAATAAAAACTTTATAACCGATAGCTTAAAAGTCTCAAAAGTTTATCACATCCAAATATTATTAAAGTATTTGCCTCAGGGACTTATAATGATTCTCAGGCTTCATTCAATTGTTTATTAATCGAGTTTGCCGATATGGGATCTTTATATAATGGTAATAATTTTTTTTAAAGTTATGTTTAAATTGATTTCTAAATTATTTCGATTAAAATTAAGTGCTACATGAGTATAAATATGATTATACTATTAACCACGCAATTAGCTGGTTAACGCAGATTTCCGATGCTGTAAATTATTTACATACTTTAACTCCAAAGCCAACAATACATCGAGATCTTAAGCCTCTTAAGTAAGTCAAAAATTTCATTCTTTCTATTTTTATCAAAACTAAGTAATAACCGTTAAAGTCAAGTCAAATTTATTATTTGACTTATAAGTTTGAGACGATATTTTAGGCAATCGTTAAAATATTAGAAAATTAAATAATTAAAATGACAATTACGGTCAAAAGTTATGATTTATGTTTGACTTCACATTTTCATTACCACTAAAATTTCATAGAAATCAATTTTAAAAATATATCCATGGGTCATTATAACACTGAAATTATCTGTTAAATTTTCGCTAACAAGTATTTTAGCGTATTGTTTTTGTTACGCACTTTTCACTTGTTCGACTAAAAAACTAATGTAGAACTAATTTAAAGACTTTTTCAAGGGATTTTGGGATTTTTTCATACTTTGACCATATTCTAAACATTTGTAACAACGTTTATGAGCTTTAACATTTCTTTCTTGATGGTTTAAGCTTCTAAAATTTTTGGCTAATTTATAGCTTACAGTATTGGTCAGAACATAACATTAACATAGTCACTAATGTTTTTTTGGCAACTTACCTATCAGTTTCAAATGATTTTTTAAAAATTGGAAGAAACATTTCAGTGTTTATTTCGTTAACTTGATTGTTAGTGAAAAAACGCTTAAATTTTAAGCATATAAGAGAATTTTTTGGGTCTACCTAGCACCCACAGTGAAAAATCTGTTACCCATAGTTACATCACTGTTACCCACAACCAAAAATTTTCCCCACAAAAATTCACTTAGCTTTGTAAAAAAGTTTTTAACACAGAAAACTAATTTTTTTTTGCAATTTTTAATCATTATGAAAAAAAACTTTTCTCCACAGTAAACACAATTTTTTATGAACGAAAATCTGTGTTAAAAATTTTTTTGAAAAACAAAAAAAACGTTAATCTAATTTCCTATCAGCCACAGATATTTTGTGTTCAACAGTGATATGTGTTTAAAAGTTTCATATCTGTTGGTAACAGTTTTTTCTACATTTTTTGCCGATTTTTTTACCCGTTAAAAAATAATTTTGATCATTTTTAGCTGAGGTTTTAAGTTAACAGACATCTTAATTTGAAGTGTGTACGTTATTTATCTCAATAAAAGTTTTAAAGGTTTAGGTTCCATTTAAAATCAGGTTATTAATAAATAATTATTTTTACTTGATTTTTGTTTGTCATTATGTTGGTCAATTAAGTCATTGACACACGAGTAATTTTTAGATTAGTAATCAATGAATCCTTAAAAGATTTCAGAAAATCCCAAAACAAGAAAATAAAAAGAGCATAATTTAAAAAAAGCTTTTATTTCTTTTATTTATACTTAAATTAGTTTATTATTGATGAACGGTGGCACTTTAATAAAAATATGCGATTTTGGATCTGCATGTGACATGCGCACATTAATGACTAATGGAAAAGGAAGTCCTTGTTGGATGGCTCCAGAAGTAATAAAAGGTAAAATTTAATTTTTTAATCAGATTAGGGATGTTCAGTAAACTAAACCATTCCGCTAAACGCTTAACCGATTTCGAAATAGTTTGTTAACAGACTTAGAATTGTGCTTAACAATTTTATTAGTGCAGTCGACTCGCTTTATAATCCACGACCACTATTGAACTTTAAAACTTATATTTAAAAAAAACACTAACAAATTTTCTGAATTCGTAATTCACGATGGTATGTTTAGTTTAACACTCAAATTACCACCGTGCCATTTTTGACATTTTTTAAGGTTATTTTGCTAAAAAACTTTGGCAATTTTTTTATTTTGAATTATATTTTTTGATTAAATTAATTAACCTGGTATTTGAATAAAAAAAAAGTCAATTCCCAAAAAATAAATTCAAATTTTTCTGCAAAAAAAAAGTTTCCTTAGATTACCTTCGGTGTCATTTTTTTAACGTCATTCATTTTGTCTACCTAAAACTTTAAAATATATATACCGTATTCCCTTGCTTTGTGACGCAGCACTAAAACCCGAAAATTCGGTTTAAGCGTCTGCGCTTAGTACCATGCTCCCCATGTTATAATAAACCTAAATTTTGACGCCTGCTCTAAAAATGAATTTTCAAGTTTTAGCACTGTAACAAAATCTGTTTTTTGAAAAGAAGCGGGGTCAATCTCAAGTATAAAAGCAATATATTTGATATATTTTTTGTATTAAATTTAATTTTTAAAAATTGTCTCGGTATTAAAATTAAAAATAATTTAAGATTTTTTATAATAAAAATTTATCAAAAGATTTTTTTGAAAAAAAATTTGGTTTTGGTGCTGCATTAAAATTGAAAAAATTTAAATTTTACCCGATTTAATTTTAAAAAAAAATTTTCGTTCAAATACTAGTTTTTAGTTCTATTTTTGGCCCCAATGGTCTCTGTATGCGTTTGAAATGATTGAAAATTCGCTTGAGATGTGGTTGGCAAGTTCCTATAAATTGATGACACGATTGTTTGTATAAAGTATTCATAGATTTATTTAGTCAAAAAACAAAAATAAAAACTAGTATTTGAACGAAAATTTTTTTTTAAAATTAAATCGGGTAAAATTTAAATTTTTTCAATTTTAATGCAGCACCAAAACCAAATTTTTTTTCAAAAAAAATCGTTTGATAAATTTTTATTATAAAAAATCTTAAATTATTTTTAATTTTAATGCCGGGACAATTTTTAAAAATTAAATTTAATACAAAAAATATATCAAATATATTGCTTTTATACTTGAGATTGGCCCCGCTTCTTTTCAAAAAACAGATTTTGTTGCAGCGGGAAAGGAAGGGAATACGGTAAGCTTTGCATTTTCTTCTAAAAATAAAATAAGTTATTAGAATAATAAATCTCGAGTGTCCAAAATGATTCGGATGCGGTAGATCCTCAATTAGACAAAACAAGTAAAACAATGTTATTCGGAAAATATTGAAAGATGATGAAAAAACAAGCTTGCGCAAAAAAAAAATTTTGATCAGAAACCTGGACTAACTAGTTATGCTGCTAGACAAATAGATAATGCCAAACTGTCCGCATTTTTTATGATCTTTAAAATCAATTCGGGTAATTACAAATCTCTTAGACTTTTTTGATCATCCGACTAATAATTTGCATTATAATAATATTTAAAATAAAAATATTTTATTTTCTTAAAAAGTATTAAAAAAATTACTCTTTTATGATTTTTGGCTCTTTAATATTTGAAATTAAAAAAAACGTGTCAAAAACGACACCGTGGTAATGTAAGTTACAAAAATTTGGTAATATGAGTGTTAAGAAGTTGTTTATCATGAATTTTTATTTTTTATTATTAAAACCGTATACCTAATCCCCAAAAATACCAATCATTCATTATTGAGCTAAGTTAGAAGAAAGAATAAATTATTAGAATTTTGTAAAAAACTGTTTGAACTGAGTAAATAACTTATGCGCAAAATCCTTGTTAAAAGGTTCAAAATAAACAAAAATTAAGATTTTTTATTTCAAGATTCGTTGGGTCCTAAAGTGTGTTCGTAATTTACAACTGATTTATATTTATATACCAAAATGTTCCAAAAAATGGTCTATTAATTAAATTTAACTGGCATTTCAATGAAAAAAAAATTCTTAATCATTCATCAAAATAAAAGTATATCGTTGATATTTGCGAATACTTTTTAATTTTCCAGAAACATTTTCCTTTTTTTGTTTAACCAAATTCTGGATAACTATAGCAATTTTAACCAATAACTGGCTTGTTGACCAGTTACGTTGAACATCCCTAAATGAGATTTAATAATTTTTCATTAGAAATAATTACTATTATAAATAATTAAGAAATTGGTTACGATGTAAAGTGCGATGTGTATTCATATACAATCATATTATGGGAAATTCTAACTAGACTCGATCCGTATTTTGATCGTCCAAACTTTAACAGGTACAATATTATGTTATGTGTGTCAGCTAACACAATTCGACCTAAACCCATAAAAAATTGTCCTCGAATATTTAAGTTAATACTAGAGCGTGGAATGGACAATGATCCAAATAAAAGGCCATCAATGCAATTAATATTTGACATTATGAAATATTTAGATAACTCGTTTAATAAAACTCCTGTGAAACCTTTGATTGAAAACAATGAAGATGAAGTAGTGGAAGATTCAATAGAAGTAAATGAAAATCATGATACAATTCAGACGTAATTAAATTTAAAAAAGAAATACCGTAAACGCTCTCTATTTGTATACAGTTAATTTTTAGGATTATTTTTATTAAAAAAAATTTATAGAATTTGTATTATGCTTTATTGGATAAAGCGAGCTCAATTTGGATGAGCTAGAAAAATTTTGACTTAAGATTATGGTGTAAATTTAGAATAAGTCTTGTTCAAGGCGAAAATTTCTGGGTATAAATAGAGAGCGTTTACGGTAAATATTAATGTATTTGAACTGTTTATTTTATTAGTTCAAGGGAACCAGCGATGATAAAGACTGAAAGTCATCATAATTCATCTTTTCTACGCAGTGAATCAAAGAATTCAATAAATAAATCGCAGCAAAATTTAATAGAAGATTCTTACGATCATTTTAAGCGAGATATTCCGACTCGGTCGACTTTAAATTATAGTCAAAGCAAAATTCTAGGACACAAACGCTCAAAATCATATGGAAATGACTATAAAAATGTAGTTAAAGTTTTAGAGGATGAAAAAGACAAGCTTAGATTAGAAATCAATAGTCATATTGAAACAATGCTTTATGATCCTTTAGAACCTATTGACGAAAATAAAAAGTCAAGAGAAATTTATGATGAGCACTTGAAAGTACTTTTTATTTCGTCTTAAACTAATAAATAACAATACTAAAAAATGTTTTTATTCTCTTAGACTATTGAAATCGATAATGAACTTCAACGAAAAATTGCCAAATTAAAAGCACAAAAGTAATTTCAAAGATTTGTTCCCATTTTCTAGAAGTTTGATTTCGTTTAAAGTTTCTTATATCAAAATAAGATAAATTTGTGATTAATGTTGCAGAAAATTCTCAGAACAACTTATAACATTTAAATACGGTTCTTCGTCCAAAAAACTATCCTGAGAGTTTTTTTTTTTGCAAGTTACACAAAAACCGAATAATTTTTCAGAAGTAAAATTTAGATGATACAGATAGGGTTGGGTCACGAAAAAAAATTTTATTCCGGAAAAATATAAGAATTTACGAACATATTTTTGAGCGCAATAAATTATAAAACGAATTTTTTCTTATGAAATTTTTTTTCTCTTTCGAATCCTAAAAAAAGCTTTTGAAAATAATAAGGAAATACCCGGTTTTTGGCTTTCAAGGGTTAAAAATAAAAAATTAACTAAATTAATGTTTTTTTTCTTTAGTCAATTCTAAAAGCTTTGAAATAAGTTTTTTTGATTTTGATTCTTAATTATTAATAATTCAGCTTTTTTTTGAAGTTATAGATTTTTATGCTAAACAAAGCGTAGCTTAGTTCAAGCCGAATCTTACTTTTTAAAGCTGATCAGTTAGATAAACAATAGAATTTAGCAAAAAAAAGTAAAAGTTTTTCCTCTAAAAAGCTAATTTTACTTTGTTTCATAATTGTTTTATACTTAGAGATTTTAAATTTCGAATCTAACAAACTCAATTCAGATATTTTTTCAAATTCGGATGAAAATTTTTTTTCGGTAAAAATTTTAGTTATTTTCGATCAAAAGTGAACTTAAGAAAGGAATCCATTTCAAAATTTTTAATTTTAACTCGATATTGTTAAAAATGGTTCGTAATGAAAACTATGAATTTTTCAATGACTTTTACACATTCGCGATCCAATCTTAGATACAGGTTTTTTACGAGATTTTACAAATCAAAGAACTAATTTTTAACATGCAGAAAATTTGTTAATAAAGTCAGAAAATTTGTCTTTAGTGCCACAAAAAAAATTGTTGTTTGGACTCGGAATTCATTGAAAATTTATAAGACTGGTGTTTTAAAACTTAATGATTCCGCAAAATTCATTATAATTATCTCAAATCTGAATAATCTAATTATTTTTGAGGTACAACAGACAAACTTTCGGACTTTTAGTGCAAAGTTAAAATAACAAATGTTTATGGTATGTTAAAAATTATGGAAATTATTTATCTGAAGGTGACTATTTAACAAACATCAAAATAATTTTTGTCCAATTTTTCATGGGAAAGTTAATACAGAACAAATTAAAACTAACTTGTACGTTTCTTTTCCTTTCCGCTTCCTCAACTCTTCTCCAACTCTTCCTCTTCTTTTCCTTTCTTTTCTCAGGAAAGGAAAGGTTTCAAAAAAATACGTTTTAAAATATTTTTTTTTATTAATCGTTTTCTTCAGAGGACGAGGAAAGGAAGAGTTGAAGAAGAGTCGAAGAACAAAATGCGTACAAGTTAGTTTTAATTTGTACTGTAGATGTTAGTTTTAATAGTTTTAATTTGAACTGAAAAAAAAAATTTAAATAGTGAATTTCGTATTATTCCAAATCATAAACTTACCAAACCATAATGCAGGAATCGATTACTAACAGTAAAACTGTTTTCTAAATATACCCTGAATCCGATTCTTATTTTTGTTAATTTTTTATTTTTTTATTGTCTTAAGAGATCAACTAGAACAAGCTGCTCAGAATATTAGATTATATAACGAGTTAATGAGACAAAAGGTAAGTGTGATTAAAGCCATTATTTTTAATCAATTCCTCCTACGACACTAATAAAATATAAATATTTATTGATAAGAATTTCGAAAAAATTTAATCTCTTTGCTATTTTTTTCTTTAAAAATTTTGGCTTCGATTTAAATTTTTGGAAACAATTGTGTTTAATTTTTTAATTATTTTTTAGTCGTCGCTCATAATCGAAATTACAAGGCTTCGAAATCTGGAAAATCAAACGAGACGACACAACTAAAGCAAAAAAAAGTTTAGATATTTTTCTTATTGTTTTATTTATAAAAAAAATAGGAAAGTTTGATTATTTTTGTAAAAACTATATTTTATTTGTACAAATTTTTTCCAAATAAAAAACTTTCTTAAACTATTCAATTTGTTAAAAATATATTGAATAAAAATAATCTAAATTAAAATACTAATGTCTTTACTTAGCCAAAAATTCCCTAAGCTACAAATTCAAAAGGAAGCTTTGATTACAACATACCGTAGTGCCTCACTATAGCGACCATGGTCTCTCAAACAATCTTTACTCATAAGTCCAGAGGTTACCGTAAACCCTTGCAGTATCGTGCGTGCACTTAAACCCGAATTCTCGGTTTGTACCCAATTTTTTGATTGGTCAATTTTTTTTTCAACCAATCAAAAAATTGGGTACAAACCGAGAATTCGGGTTTAAGTGCACGCACGATACTGCAACCCAGTCGATTTTATTTGTCTGCAACATACATGAATCATGTAATTATCATGTATGTGACAGATAAATTTGTCTGAAATATCCATGTAATATGTTATTCAAAAAAAAATTATAAAAAAATACACATTTGACCTTTGAAAAAAAAAACTCCTCCCTAATTTAAACCAAAAAATTTAATATATATTTTCAAACTTTTTCATAATTTTCAATTTATTTTAAATTAAATAAGAATTGAAGTTTAATTATTTTTTTTTCATAAAAAAAATTTTAAAGTAATAAATAACTTAAGTTATTGATATCGAAAAATAGGTAAGTTTATAATTTATCATGGTATATAGGTAATTGTTTCTGTAGTAAGTTTCCTTACGAAAATTTGGCTTTTCTTGGTAAACTTTGGTAGCCTTGGCAAACTTTAGTCGTAATTGGTCTTTCTTGGATACTTTTGGTAGTATTTGGTCTTTCTTGGAAAACTTTGGTGGTATTTGTTCTTTCTTGGCAAACTTTAGTGGTAATTGGTCTTTCTTGTCAAACTTTGGTAGTTTTTGTTCTCCTGGAAAACTTTAGTGGTATTTGGTCTTTCTTGGCAAACTTTAGTATTCTTGGTCTTTCTTGGCAAACTTTGGTGGTATTTGTTCTTTCTTGGCAAACTTTAGTGGTAATTGGTCTTTCTTGGCAAACTTTTGTGGTATTTTCTCTTTCTTGGAAAACTTTGGTGGTATTTTCTCTTTCTTGGAAAACTTTGGTGGTATTTGGTCTTTCTTGGCAAACTTTTGTGGTTTTTGTTCTTTCTTGGCAAACTTTAGTGGTAATTGGTCTTTCTTGGCAAACTTTTGTGGTTTTTGCTCTTTCTTGGCAAACTTTGGTGGCATTTGGTCTTTCTTGGCAAACTTTTGTGGTTTTTGCTCTTTCTTGTCAAACTTTAGTGGTAATTGGTCTTTCTTGGCAAACTTTTGTGGTTTTTGCTCTTTCTTGGCAAACTTTGGTGGCATTTGGTCTTTCTTGGCAAACTTTTGTGGTTTTTGCTCTTTCTTGGCAAACTTTGGTGGCATTTGGTCTTTCTTGGCAAACTTTGGTGGTATTTGTTCTTTCTTGGCAAACTTTAGTGGTAATTGGTCTTTCTTGGCAAACTTTGGTAGTTTTTGCTCTTTCTTGGAAAACTTTAGTGGTATTTGGTCTTTCTTGGCAAACTTTAGTATTCTTGGCTTTTCTTGGCAAACTTTAGTGGTAATTGGTCTTTCTTGGCAAACTTTTGTGGTATTTGCTCTTTCTTGTAAATTTTGGTTGTCTTGGTGGTCCTCTTGGCAAACTTTGGTGTTATTAGCCCTTTTTTGGCAAACTTTAAACATTTATGTAACATCTATGCAACATTTATTTTTTGCATGTCTGTCACATGTATGTTAGAGAACAAACTTCCATACATGTTACATATCTGTAATAGAGACTTTTTCATGCATGTCACAGACGGCTTTTCCAGGCTTTTACATGCATGTCGCAGACAAATTAAATCGACTGGGAAGGGTTTACGGTAAATTAAAAAAAGGCGTGTAATTAATGTAATGACAAAAATTAATTATTTACTTACAAAATTATTTATTGTGTGACTAAATAATTTTTTATGTGACTATTAAATTATAATTATGACAAAATAAATCTTTCAATTACAAATATTTTATTTTTGTCCTAACAATTTTAAATGAAAAATACAACAAAGTAGGGTTGATTATCGAACTAGAATTTCTAAAACGATAAGCCGAATCTTATACGATAGAAAAACTTGCTAAACGATAAATAAGATTTTACGGGTAAAATTCAATCTATCATATTAAATTTTATATACCGTATTACCTTGTACTGCGATGCATTCCCAGTCGATTTTATTTGTCTGCAACATACATGAATCATGTAATTATCATGTATGTGACAGATAAATTTGTCTGAAATATCCATGTAATATGTTATTCAAAAAAAAATTATAAAAAAATACACATTTGACCTTTGAAAA
>NTPY01000627.1:1387370-1400885 GCA_002922825.1 Brachionus calyciflorus
ATTTATCCTTTAAAAAAATAATGCCTTTTTACATGTTTAATGCGTATGGCAAAACTCGAAATTTCGAATTTAATTGCCGCATTTCTTTGCAAGGTAATACGGTATTTAAATTTAATTATATTTAGACTTCATAATTTAAAAATATCTTTTCTAATTTATTGAGAAAAATAAATTATAGTTTAACAATTTTTTCTATCGTATAAGATTTGGCATATCGTTTTAGAAATTCTAGTTCGATAATCAACCCTACAATAAAGGTTATCTTTCAAAATAAGAAAAATTGATACGAGAGGGACCATATCTCAGTTGCTGACCATTATTTCGATTTGAAGTCCTTATTAATGTCTTTATAGGTCAATTTATTCAAAACTTTATTTGATTATTTTTTACCAGAATGCAGAATTCGATTCTATACTATATAAATTTTTCTAATGTAACGGGTGTTCAATAAAGGTTGCCCCTTTTATGTTTTCTTAAATAAAAAATTTTCTGTAAATCCGAATTTTTTGAAATTTTATACGTTTAAATTAGGGGTCAAAGTAATACAATTAATACAAGGTGACACATAGGCGGGAGTCACTGTTTACTTTTTTGTGAACATAAAGGTCCTTTACAAACGTAAAAAATTCCTAAAGATTCGGATTTACAGAAAATATAAAAGCCATAATCTTTATTGGACACTCGTTATTTTTAGATCAAAAAAATTTCGATGGGTAGAAACTGCTATTTTTTGTTCATGTCTTTCATACTTCTTTTGAAAAAAATTGCAGATTTTTTTATCAGTATTATCCTTTTGGATTTTTCATTTAAAATTGATATTCAACTTCCGATCAAACTGTAAAATAAAATAAAAATTCCCAGAAAAAACTTGATAGACGACCAGAACAAAATTAATTTGTCACCCAAATATTGGTTTTTGTTACCAATTAAAAATTATTTTTTCACTCAAAAATTTTTATTTTGTTACATCGAAAAGTTTTTTTTGTCATTAAAAAATATTTTTTTTGGCACTAAGAAAAAATAAAAGCCTTAAAAAAATGGCCATTTTTGAAAAATAAAAAACCAGTGACTTTTTAATTTAATTTAACCTTTGGTCTAATTAAGCGCGAATTCATTTTGCAAACCATAATTTTTTAATAAAGGACACAATCTATTAAAATAATTACCCAGAAATTAAAAAATGTACACAAATTTTAAAAAGTTACATTTTAATTAAAATTTTCACTTTTTTTAATAAAGATACAATTTTTTCTATTATTTGTCACTTAATTAAATAAAAAGTACACTTTTCAATTAAAAGTACATAAAAAGAAATTTCTGGCACCCAAATATTTTGATTCAATGATCAACTTACCGCAAAATCTTAAAATTTGAAAACTCTAAAAACCGATAACTTCGTAAATGTCTACATATGTAGCCTCCGTAATTACCATATTTCCTCAAATACAAGCTCACTCAAATAAAAGCGCGAGGCTTGTATTTGAGACAAAAAAAACCTTTTATTCGAGATTTTTTCGGTCCAAAAATTTCTCGATTAAAAGATTGCTTTATTTAAAATTTTAAATTCCAATAACTTTATAACAAATAAATTATCAACAACATTAATTTTTTTCTTTCAGTAAAAGATTCAAATAAAAACTCTTTGTTCTTTTATTTGAGTCATTTTTTAAGACCAAAAAAATTTCAAATAGAAGGTCTTCAAAAGATAGCGACTCGATCTTGTATTTGAGGAAATACGGTACTGTTTATGATTTCGGGCACTCCTTTCAACTAAAAAATCACAATGCTCAAATTATGAACCTTAAAGTTTACTATAAGATGAAGAAGCAGAAGAATGAAATATATAAAAAATAAGATAGAAAATTTCTTATTAAATAATTGAAAAAATTTATACAGTGTGTCTTTCTAATTGGCTAAAAATTGGAAATAATTCTAAATTCAAAAACCTATAAAAAAAATTCTTCTTCTTACTCAAAAAATTCTTGAATCGGATAAAAAACTTTATTTTGTCCTCTTTCAAAATTTCTTTTAAAATTATGTCGTCATAGATAAATTAAAGTAGAACTATCAACAAGTCCGCAACTTTCATAGCCTGCTTTTAGCAGTTGTGTATTAAAATTTTTAATTGCACTGACCCGATTCAAGATATTAATGCATTCTGGTGACTTAGTATTACCATTTATTCTTAATGAGAGTTTATCATCTACTAAAAAATTTTATTAAAACGAGATTTGTGTGGCTTAAATCAAAATATATCAGCAGGCGGCACTAAATTTCTCATGCGGCCTGGTTCATTAACCAACCTTAAATGCTATAGGATAAGAATTTCTTTTAATTTTTCGAAAGGTTTTTCGAATGTCATTATTTATTATAAATTAATCTTATGAAATTTTATATTTACAATAAAAAAAAACTAAAAAATCATATTTAAAATTTTTTTTTTCTTTTATGACAACTCAAAGCCAGAATTACTCTTTATGGCGTAGCGCAACTTTTCTCTAAGAGAAGATTTTTTGGAATAATTTGGCAGTTTCAAAAGATTAAAGCAAGTTGAGCTAGTTGGTAATCGAGATGTATCAGTTCCACTTATATTCATTATTGTCTTAAAAAATCCTTTTATCGAGGAATCATAAATTGTACCTTCCTCTTCATTTGCTTCTACACATCTAATTGTAAAAGGCGGATTTAATGTTGAAAAGCCTAATAAAGGCGGCTTTGGACTACTTGTTACAAACTTTAAAAATAATTTTTTATTCAGTTGTTGATTTCAATAAATATAAAATTTGAAAATATTACTTTTAAGAAAAGAGATCTTTCTTCTTTGCTAAAATCATTTTCTAATATTTCCCAAAGCCATTTAATTAAGCGATGATTACTATGCAAACCTCCCCAATACTGAACATTTTTTCTTTAAAAAAAAGAGGAAATTTGCAAAAAAAAATTTATTTTGAGAAAAAAAAGTAGTGTTACTTAAGGTCTTCTAAATCTAGGTCATTTAAGCATCCAGATATTAAACGCTGAATCTCTGAAACAGAAAACATATTTACCCATTCTTGCTTAATTATTGATTTAAATCCTTCATTAAACGCTGCTACTTGATCTTTAATTAGCCTATGAAGCTTTAAGTGAGCCATCAAATGGATATATTTAATTCTTTAAAAAACAAAAATTATAAAATAAAATTTTTAATAAACTTTTTATTAAATTACTTGTTTAAGTTTGTAACTTTAATAAACTCGCCTGAATGAACTAATTCATGAGTGATTAACTGTCCTAAATGACTTTCACTATGAGTAAAATTTAGTTCCAAGTCATCAACATTTTCATCATGCTTGAAAAATTTGAGACTTTTTTAATTATGGCAAATAATTAAATTTAAAAAAAATAAGTATATACTTTAATGAAATTTAAATTTTTGTACAAATCTTGGTCTAGAGTGGCTAAATCGTCTAAAAAACTGTAGTTAAATTGACTACGATAACCAGCTATCTGACGTAGAAAAAAAGGTGCAAATTCGGCGTCTATTACTAAGCTCTAAAATTAAAAATAATTTTTCTAGTTTTCCTTGAAAAAAATATTTAAAATAATAAGTATTACTTCATATACAGCTTTACCAATCATTTTACCAGCAAATTTAAACATTTGAAGATGATCATCTACAAAATAAGAAGCTGGCGATGGGTATAAAAATTGATCTGACGTTAACTTTTCGAACAAAAATTAAAATAAAACTTAATTTTCTATTTTTTTTATTTATTTAATTTTTACTTTGAACAAATTGAATTGTGGGTTAAGTAGTTGAAGAACAACTTCTTGTAGAAATTCTTTAAAAACACCATCTTGATCAATACCAGCCTCTTTTAGGCCCTTAATTAATTCGAGTTTTTAAAGATATTTATTTATTTATTTTTTATTTAATAAACTTACGAATTCGTTAATGAAACTAATTCTGATCGGAGCTTTTATGAGATTAGGTGATAGACTAAATAAATTAGTGTAAGCGTCCTCTATCATACGATTTCTTTTGATACTTATTTTTAAACTTGTCGGCTCTTCACCAAGAACTAAAGTCTTATCTTTTTCGATCTTGTTTTTTAGTATCTCAATTCGGTATTTAAGCGGTATTACATGAGGGATTTTGTTAAGTGTATACAACGCAATTTTCGATTCTTTTTCCAAATCTTCAAAAAATGTTTTTTTCCGAAGGTCCCTTAATAAAATTAATTTTTGAAAATAATTAGAAGAAAAACTGATGTCAACTTTGTCATAACAATAGCCTTCAAAATCAAAAATCCATTCGCGATAAAACTGTCATCAGTTTCCTAATGTTAAACATGTTCGAAAAAATTACTTAATTATCCAAAATTCATCAGGATTTTCTGTGAATGGCCTCCTACAATCTTTGACATATAAAGATAAAAGCAATTGATGAAAAACCGTAAAATATGGATTCTGGTCAATTGTTTTAAGATCTTAAATAAAAAAAATAAAATAAATTACATTTAAACAGATCCGAAAAATTTCAGGACCATTAAGTTTATTAGACGCGTGACGGTCCGGAGCAAGCTGTAAGCGAGAACATTTTTTTAAAGATTTCTCTCGAACATTTTCTTGAACAATTCGAAAAAATTTGGTTTTCATCTTTTTTCAGAAACTTTTGTTAACGAAAAGTAGTGATGGAAGTTTTCCATTAGATAAGCATATATTATTCAGAAAAATATTTTTCAAGAAATTTTAAGTTTATAAAATATATTCTATGTTATTATTATTTAAAAATTTTTGTTCTTTTTTTTTTGTTTTCTAACTGTGATTATTTGAATCTTTGTATTTATTTATTTAATAAATAGAGTTAACCTCCATTTTTGGAGAAGTAAATATAAAATTAAATTAAATTAAAGTAGCGTTTCGACGGCCACAAGCTGGGTTAGTTAGGTGTTTTACTCAATATTTAATCTTTTAATTATTTACCTATCAACTCATTTACGATGATGTGATAAATTAAATTATTCAAAAAAATAGCTATCTGCTTGTAATCATTCAATTTGAGTACTTCTTGTTTGACATAAAATTCATTTTCATCAAGAACACTGAATATAAAAAGATTTAAATATTTAAATTTTGCCTATTTTACATTTCTAAAAACTTACGTGACTAAATATAAAATTAAACTACATAAAATATAATACACATCGAAAACAGGATGACAACTAAAATCTCGACTTGTTTCCAACAATCTAATCAAATCTCTTAAGCCACACATTGGTCCAATATTAGTTACAAAACCCCATAAACCAAGCAAAAATTCGTTTTCTATACTCAAGGCTAAATTTAAATATTAATAAAGTTTATTAAATTATTATTTGTATTTAGGGTAAAATTACCTGAAAGAATTTCAATTCTGGGCTCATTAATCAAGAATAAAAATTGTCTATAAAATGAGCATATGCGATAAACCGAAACAGATTGACTAGAATTTATTAAATTCGATTGTTTATCGATAACTTTATCAAAAAAATTTTTCAAATATATTTTAAAATTATTTTTATTGTTGAGATTTTCTTCATTAATGGTATATTTAAAATCGAACAAAGTCGTTATGAGACGATGGGACCATAAAAATTTCAATTGATCTAAGACCTTATTGAAAATTTCGTAATTCCTTTTTTTTAAAAAAATTATTTTTTTATTTAAATTTTTATAAAAAATAAATAAATAATAATTTTACGTTAAGCATGTTTTGATTTTTAAGTATCCAAAAATTGGATGCCATTTTATTGAATGATTCTTTTCCGCGTGAATTTTGGGTGCTTGAGGTGATATTATTTCTGATGCATTGAGAAACACTTGGTGATTAATAGCTATGAATTTTTCAATATTTATTTTTAAGCTTTCAAAATCAAACACTGATAACGAGCAAATATTGCCTAGAAAAGCTATCATTAAATTAACATCGTTTTTACTCGATAAAAATGTCTTTATTCGACCAGTATCGGTTAGAATTGAATAAATTTTTTGACAAAATTCACTGGATTTTATTTTACTTTTTAATATTAATTCATTAGCATCATTTTCTGAGCTATTTTTTGACGAATTATCTTCAAGTATTTTGAAAAATAATGGTATTGTAAGTAAAGTTGAACAGAATATGTACAGATCATTTGAATCGAAAGATGAGTGCTCAAAAATACTTTTGAATAAAAGTGTATTTTTTTTGTAGAAACTTGACAGGCGTATTTTACTTACTTAAATGTAAGACTATGTATTTGAAGCATGACATTAGAGCTAATAATTGTGATATGATTTGATGCATTTTGGATTAGGGGTTTCTAAGAAAAAATTAATTCAGTAGAATATTTTAAAATGATTAAAATCTTGATTACCATTAATTTCTCGAAAAAGGAATTATGTTTTAGAGCAAGAATATAATTTTTACTTATTTCTTTTAGAGTTTTATCGAGCATTTCATCTTTTTTTCAAATTAAGAAATTAAAAAAAAAAAATTTAAAGTATAACTATTTGAAACAAAATTACTTCTATTTGAAATTGGAAAACATTTCCATTGATTATTATCACTTAGGACGGTAAATAGCCTGATAATGTTGTTGAAAATTTTGTTATGCTCTAAATCTTTTATCTTCAAAAAAAATAATAATTTAACTCGTTGAATAAAGCAAACAACAACAAATTTAAAGATGAGCGTTGGAATTGGTGGCTAATTTTTTTTTAAGGTTTAGATTTCGTTTATACAAAAACACGACATTATATTAAAAGTGACATTTCTTTACCGTTACATAAAAAGTTGTCGGAAAAAAAAATTTTAAAGTTTTTCTAAAGTAGCCAAGAATTCTACGCCTAGACTTAATCACTACTTTGATTAAAAAGGAAGAAGCTGATAAAACTGATGTTTTTAAAGTGATAAACATTTTTATATCAAAAAACAGAAAACTAAAATTTATCTTAAAACTAACTCTTTGCTTTCAATTTGACTAAGCCAGCCATTTTAGAAGAAAAAAATTTTCAAAAAAAAGCTCGCCCATCTGAAAATTCTTAAATTCCGCCATTAATTTTAGTATTTTTGATCAGAAATTTCGATTTTTTAAGACCTACAAGGCTTTGTGCGATTTTTAATGTTATGTTTTCGTCAATTTTTTTTTTGTGTTTTTAAGATTTTTTGTGTGTTTACAAAAAAAGGCTGATAAATTTATCAATAATACCAATCTTATTTTGTTTCTTGTTTTTTTGAATTAAACTTTTGAAATTTTAATACGAAATCAACAAAAAATCGTAACAATCAATCTTTTTTTTTGGTGTTGAGCAATTTGTTAATAAATTGTTTAAAAAATCATAACATTAAGAAATTCTGCCTCCTTACGTTTAAATGATCCAAATTGTCAACCAAAAGCTTTAAAACTTTGTGAGATTGAGTCAAAAATTTTTGATAATTATCTTTTGATAAAATTAAGCTCATGTACGAATGCTAAAAAAATTTTAATTTAGCAAAAAAATTTTTTTTTCTCATTTTTGATAATCAAGGTACTTTGAAATCTCCATTTGTGATATTTAGGATCATATATGAAGTAAAATTGCCAATAAGCTTTAAAAAAAATGTATACTAATTATTGAAATAAAAAGTCAATGATAAGTTCCTAAATTACTTTTTCGTCTAAATTTATTGCTTTTCTAGCTTTTATTTTTTTAAAAAATAAGATCTTATCAATCAATTCAAGTAGTTGTTTTGATGTGTGGTTTTTCTTCATTAAAGTTTCTTTATCTTGAATATCGACTCCATCAAAAGCACTGTTTAAATCGGATCTTAAATAACACTATTATTTAGGAAACATTAAGTTAATGGAAATAAAAATTTAAAATTACACAATGCCTTGGGAAAATTTTTTTCTTGCCAAATATCCTCGGAAAAAGGACTGAATTTTAATCGCTGAAGCAAGACGTTTTTTCTCTAGGGTACGTTTTTCTCTTGCTTCATTTGCCTGCTTTAAAAATGAATCCTTATTGCTAGAATTCTGGGTGAACATTTAGATTTTTTTTTAAATTTCGCAGGAAATTTTGATGGAATTAAAATCAAAAAATAATTTATTCTCAATTATTTTGACTTGTTTAAATAAAAAATTTTGTTTTCCTTAAGGTTTTCAAAAAAAAATTAACAATAAATCTTTTTTTTTTCTCCAAAATTTCGATATTTAAAAAGTTTTTTCGAATATAAGAACCAATAAAATTATTTCAAACTTATACCCATTTTGTTCATTTTCTCTTCCTTTCTTAACTTTGAGTTGAAGAAAGGAGTAAATAAGACAAGGAAGAGGAATGCAAACAAAATCGTTCAAGTTATATTTTATTTTTATGGTGGGCTAAAAATGGAATCTTTAAAAATTGATATTTTATCAATTTTAAATTTGGTTTTAGGAAAAGTTTTATTTTCGATATTTGAGTAAAATTTTTAGCTTTCAATATCAAATTAAAACTTTCCCTATTTGGTTTAAAAATCAATAGATTTTCAAAATTAAAATAACTAAAATTTTTTATAAAATTTATTTTTATTTTCAAATAATAAAGAAAATACTAGAAATACAAAATTTTATTAGATTTTTTATCATCAATTTTTTTTAAAGCTTCAATTTTACATTCACTGGCAAAATCCTTCCATTTGTAGGAATTAAAATATTTTTTAATTAAATAGTCATCTGTGGGATACGGATGCAAATTAAATCTAAGTGTATACAAAGATTGAGACTGAAGATGTTTAAGAAAATATTTTCGATTTATCATAATACATTCACATCCGAGTGAAGTCAAAAATAGTGGTATTTTTTTATCATCTTCTTCAGATAGTACAACATCATGCAAACCAAAAATATCTCCTTCTTTAAGTTCTATCATTTCCAAATAAACATCGTCTGATTTTAATTCTGTCGATTTTAGACTTTTAGAAGGCAAATCTTTTCTTTTTAATCCAGTTTTTACTTTTGACCCTGTTTCATGTAAGTTTAAAAATTGTTTCATCTCTTTATTTCGCTCATTAAAATCAAGATAACTCTTTAATGCTTCTTTGTCGAACTTTACCTTTTTTAAAACTTTACAACCACCTGATTTAACAATGTATATCCAATCATCTTTTTGACTATCTTCACATATAATTTGACCATTTTTAAAATAAATTGAGCACAATGCTTGATTATTGCGATTATCATTTACTAATTTTTTAAAGTCATATTTGACCATATTTAATAGTTTTACTTTGGTTTCTAAAAATTCCATTCTTTCTTTTTCATTGGAAACTGGAGTTTGAATTTTATAAAATTCTTCTTTTTCAAGATATAATAGACAAATAGGACGATTACCACTAACTGTAACAGATGTTAGACGAAGTGTATTTTTTATAATTGCTTTATCACCAAAAGAATCACCGCGTTTAAAAACGGAAACAGGAGTTGCTTGTGTTTGTAAGAGACTATTTTTTAGTTCAAGTGCAATGCCAGAAATTACAAAATAGTAGTTTTCAGGTATATGTCCTTGGCGAATTATTACTCGATTAGGATCGAATTCAGCATAAAAAGAAAATTTGGCAATCATCCGTTGCATGTATATTGGAAAATCTAAGAATTCGGGAACAGAAAAACTTAATGATATAATTATTTGACGAATCATTTCGTCTGTTCTTTCACTAGGATTTAATTCCAAAAGCCTTTTGGCTTCATCTGGAAATGGTGGTTCGGTAGGACGGTCGTAGTCGCTTTTTTTAAAAATCATTTCATTCGAATCTATGTTGCTAAGCTTTAAAATATAAAAATTAATGAAAATAAAATTTTCACAGACCTTTAATTTTCTATTAAGACATTCAATTCATTAATTTACTCATTAAAAAGATAAATCAGAAAAGATTTCAGATAAGGTCTTACTATTAGAATTAAAAAAATTTTGACTTTAATAAATAATAATTTTAAGTTAGGACAAAAACCTTATAAGGCTCAAATTATAATTTTAAGATTTTAAAAACGGAAACAGTTAATAAAATCGAGGTCAGGCTGTATTGATAATCTTTAAGTTATTTATGAAAATTCTTATCTTTTTCTTAGTTATTAATTTTTTTAAACTTTTTAGAAGCTGTTAGAATGATCGCGAATAATTTGTAACGTGACTACATCTGACGTCAGACAACGCTATATCTGTTTTTACGCTAAATAGATTTTCTATTCGTTAAATAACGTCATCTGATCTAAAGTTACAAATTAAACACCAGCTAAGAGAAAAAATGAGAAAAGTAAATTTTTGCTCAGGAAGTTAAATTCTTCAATTCTTTTCTTGCGTCAATCGTTTTTCTAGAAATTAAATAGCGATTTTCTTGATAAAATTTATGTACAACTGATAATGAAATAGGCTATAACAGTGAATAATTTTAAAAAAAAACACCCCAAGACCAGACAAGGTCTTAACACTCAAAGGACCGGCTATTTTTGTCCAAAAATTTGATTAAATATAGCAAAGGTTCCAAGAAAGATTATAGTATGAGAAGTAATAGATTTAAAAGCCCTTTATTGAATCTTTAAAATGAATATAAAAACATCAGAATATGAGTGATGGTTAATGAGAAAATGGCGTTTAAAATTTTGAAAAAGTGTCAAATTGACAGCACCGGTCCTTTGCGTGTTGAATAAATAGATTTTGTTAATTAAGATCTTCACTAATTTTTCATGAAAGATTCTTAAAATTTAACAATAATTTTTAAATAAAAAAAAATTTTAAGATTCTCCCCAAGGTTGTTCAAGTTGTTCAACAGAAACAAAGACTGTTCGAACACGCCTTTAACTTATTTTAGCTTTGTACTGTTGTTCAAAATGAAAAAAATTTTCATAAATCAAGAAGTGAAAAATCGGATTTTTCCTAAAAAGTATGATAGATGTAACCATCACTTAAAAATTTCAAAAATATTTAGTAAATACAGTACAAAGTTTTAACCCTTTAACTAAAACAAGTTAACGGCGTGTTCGAACATTTTCCAACACGTGTTAAGAGAATTCTCGATCTGTTTTTGTTACTCTTCGTGTTTTCGTTAACATATTTCAGTTTTGTACTGTAGTAAAAATGCAACTGTAAGATTTGGTGGCGAATGGTTGCGTCCATCTAGAGTTACAATGCGCTGTATTTTTCTTCGATTATTCACCATTTTTAGACAAAATAATTTTTACTAAAGAAATAATTGAACTTTCAAAATAATTTTAATAAAAAAAATACTTGAAAAAATAGTTTCATTTTAATATTTAATTCCTAAAACTTGTCCCGAAAAGTTAAAAATACTTGAAACATATTAAAAAAAAAAAAGTTTCTTAAGATATTTTTGAATACTTTTTAAGTTTTTAATACTAAACTTATTTAAGGATAAGTTCTCTTAAGACTGGTTAGAGATGTTAACCTAAACTTTATAACATTAATAAGTTTTAAAAAATATCTGCTAGAAAATTAAAGGCCACAACAAAAAAAATATTTTAAACTTACATTTAAACTATAAAGTATTTTTGCTTTCGTAATTTTATGTAAGTTTATTAATCTCAAAACAATTATTAAAATTTTAACAATTTTTTTAAACTTAAAACGAAAGTGCTTTTTTTTGTTTTCATCCAGACTTAAAATTTGTTCATTTTGTGAATTGTTTATTTTGTCCGTTTTAGTCATCAAGGCTTTTAATTTCGTCAAGTTTTTATTATTAACAAAAAACTTAACTTTTTGACTCCGATAACTTTCGCTATCACTTTTGTTTGAGTAAAAATTATAATTTGCCAACCAAGAGAGAGAATCTTGACTAAATTCAGTTGAGATCGTTGAACCTTCTGATTTTACAAAATATTTCGATTGGTATTTCGATCTTAGGTCTGGTAGAAAATTATTATTATTATTATTATGTTTCATTTGTGATTGATCTGATCTAATTTTGGATCTAGCCGATTTATTAAGTCTTGGAAGTTCAGGTACAACCGACGATGGTCTACTCAAAATTTTATTTAATGAATTGCTTTTACCTTTTTGTTTATCCATGTCATTTAAATTATTTTTTTTTTTCAACAAAAAAAATTGAATAAGTTTATTCCTTCATTTAACAAGAAAAAAAAAACCTAGGAAAAAAATTAAAGTAAAAATTAAACTTCAAATATTTAACATGAAATTTATTCATTAAATATTGGTATTTTTACATGTTTAAAGATTGTTTTTTTTTTCAAGAGAAAAGCCTTAGATTCGATTGGCATATTTTTTTTATCTCAAAAAAACATTTTATTATTTCTTTAAAATTTTTGGTAAAAAAAATAATCCTAATTTCATAAGAAACATTATTGAAAAATGAAAAATGTTCTTGAGTTTTTTTTTCACCAAAAATTTTCAAAAGTAAAAACAATAAATTTATTGCTTATTTGCTCATTTTTAATTGAGACCCTTCAAGTTATGGAAATATTAAAATTTTTAAAAAAAGTCAATCATTAAAAATTATTTTTTTTCCTATTGAATAATAAAAAAATGAAAAAGCTCAAATATTGTTTTAAATACGCATAATAGTTTTAGTGCTTCCAGAAGACTTAGTTTAAATGATACATTAAATGCACTAAGGATTCTCACTTAATGTTTATCACAGTTACTATGCCAAAGTAAAGTTGTTTTAAATAGGATATTTTTTTCCTATCCTTAAGTTTATTAAGTAAATAAAGAATAGATCAGTTTTTTAAAGTATTTGCTCTCTTATTCTAAGCTCCTAGTTATACTAAATCCAGCATTAGGTTTTGATCATGTACTTAATTTCTAATTTTTAAATAAATCAATTTGGAAAGACAAATCTAGTAAAATTTTTTTTTTTTTTCACTTAAATTTTAAAGCTGAAATCATTTTGTTTATTTAATAATTTTTCAATTTTTTTTTATAAGGCTTTTTCGAGTTTGATTGGTTTATTGAATGGCAGTTCTTTTTTATATATTTTTAAAAAAGATCGTCATTTCAGCTAGGAAATAAAAATGTTTCACACAATTTAAAAAAATTTTATATAGGAAATAATGAAAAGTCATTAGTTTCAAATAAATATTTACTGTGCTTAAAAATTATTGATAATTTTTTATTCAAGTTGATTTAATATAGTAGGCGAAAATTGTTTAATTTAAGTAAAAGGAAATATTTTTTTAATCAATTTTTTGCCTTGACTTAAAAAAAATCTTTATTTTAAACGAACCTGAAGAAGGCTCAGTGGTGAGTTGAAACGCGTCGTTTTTTGTGTTTTTAGATTTTATTTAATTTGAAAGTTTTTATTTGAAATAAAATTTGGTTAAAAACAGTTTTATTTTTAATTATCAGCTGTTTATAAATTTGTCGAAAAACATCGCAGATATGAAGATCTTTGTAAAACCAAACTGTTTCCGGCATGTTAAAGTTTTTTGATTTTTTGTTTTTTTTTGGCGATTTGAAGTTAGGTATCAATTCACCAATTCATGACTCAATTCAAAAACAACGAAAAATAAAGTTCTATTT
>NTPY01000627.1:1400992-1465077 GCA_002922825.1 Brachionus calyciflorus
TTTTTCTCCAAATCGGATTTTTGAATTGAGTTTTGTTAAGTTAATTTTGAGTCTTATTTAATTTTTTATTGCGTTGTTAAATTTCTTTAGATTAAAGCTACTTTTGGCGATAAAAAAAATTGTTGGCGATAAAAAACTTCGACTTATGGCAAAAAAACGATGTCTTAAACTTTTGAGAAGCACTGTATATGTAAAATTGATATAATTGCAGTATTAGAATTCGGAACGGACAAATCATTTTCTTGCTAATAATAATCATTATTTTCGATTACAATTAATTTTAAAATTTTAGTAAATTAAAATTATAATTAAAATGAGCTGCGATGGCCGAGTGGTTAAGGCGACAGACTTGAAATCTGTTGGGATTTTCCCGCACAGGTTCAAATCCTGTTCGCAGCGAATTTTTTCTTTTTCAACTTGACAACAACAAAAAAAGTTTTAATTTTCAAAAATAAATTTCCATAACTTTCGACTCTTGATATTTCATCATCGAAATTATTTTTTCAAAGACACACAGCTCAACAAGATGTTTTTTTTTTCGAAATTTAGTAACTAAATATTTTTGCTAAAATTTCCTTCTATAATGTAAAAATAAATTAAAAATGCTGATTTTTTTTCATTTTTTATTTAATTTTGAATTTAAATCTAAACTATGAGCACTACAAATGCATACTCTAACCCCGAGTATATGACTCTAGATGAAATTATACAATTACTTAACGAATATAAACGCGCTCAAATAAATCCTCTTAATGAACCAAATAGTAATAAATTTAATACTTTACCTAGTAAAAGACCACCAAATAGGCGACCACCTTCTCCGCCAAAAACCCCACCTCCTATTTTATACAGATATCATGTAGATCCTTTACCATTGTATCAAAATTTACCTTTTACACATAGTAGTAATTTTTCTCAAACATCCATTATTTCTTCGAATGCTACTATGATTGTTCGAGATTCGATCACGCCACCTAAACCACTGATGACGTCATCAAGATTAAATTTAAATCCCTATCAAAAACAATTGAGTAAAAATACAATTAAAAATTTCTCCGAGATCCAAGAGGATTTTTCCGTTTTAGAAGAAGAGGAAGAATGTACAGGTATGACCAAAATTATAGAATCAACTCGTATAACTCGAGATAAATCACCGAACGAAAATTATCTATTTAAACAAAAAATAACTAGACAAGAAATCGCTTACAATAATCCAAATTATTATTTTTTAAAAAATAATTTTGAACATTTTTCTTCGAATATGGAAGTAAATGAGAATTTAGAGTCGCCAAATACGTCTTTAATTAATAGAGTAGAGAGTTTGAATTCAATATCGCCACCTAGTCCGTTTAAAACAGGCCCTTCAAAATATACGGAGAATTATTTTTATGAGTTGTCTCCATCTAAACATTGTTTGTTAAATCACGAAGAGTTCTCCAAAGAAATTTTAGTCGAAAAAGTATTCACCTGTGATGGTAAAAATTGTTTTTATGATTCGTGTGAATCATCGGAGTCATGTTCGTCTACGTCGACTTCTGGTTATAAATCAAATCAATCAACAATTTCTAATTTTTCAATGAATTCAGCAAATTCAAGTCAACAAGCCGAATTGAATTATTTCATTGAAATGAATAAACAACGTTTAGATCGTTTAAAAATGAAGCGCGTACAATTAATAAGTAGTAGTTCTAGCTGCCATTCAATTAAATCGAACGGAAATTGAAAATTTAAAAAAAATTTTTGTTTTATTTTTTATAGAGATTTTTTTTATAATTGTAAAATTTTGTTCAAATTGTAAATAATAATTTAAATATTTTTTACATTATTGATGAGAATAAATTTTTAATTTTGTTTGGATTTAAATTTTTTTTTTCTTTAATTATTTGGACAATTCTGAAAAAATCGATATTATATATTACGACGACATCGAGTCTCTTTAAAAATCGTGGCATATGAATGTGATTTGGACCTACTCACGTAAGTCGCTTGTATGGGAATCGACTAATATCTTGCATGTGACTCGCATGTAGACATTTAATACACATACATTCGACTTGTATTTACACATTTAATTTACATGCATTCAAAATTCACTTTCACTAGCATTACTGCATTCTTCATGCATTCTAGTTAAAATAACAGATTTTATCTAATTTTCTAAAGTTATTTATAGTTGCAACGAGTGAAATAAATTGGCTAAACGTTTTAAAAGTAATTTTTATGGCTTTTCAAATTATATCTTTTTAAGTGAAATTTTGTTTTTTACTTTTTAAAATTATCATCTTAAGTCTAATTAAATAAATCGTATAGTCAATTAAGTTCCAAAAAATCTGACTATATTGGGAAAGGTTGAATTTAACAACTTTTTTAAAATAACTTTTTACTTTCTAAAGTTAATCAAATAAGCCGAAACAAAGATAATGAAATACATTTTAAAAATATGAAATGCATATTCTGGTGAGGAGAAATTCTTGCTCATCCGCTTATGCTCAAGTCTTATTTTGTTCATAACTTTTGAATGAAAATAGATTTTTAAGTTCTTCAAAATGCTAATTTATGCAATATACAAACTGATCTCAATACTTTTACATTGAGTGCATTCTGTAAGAATTAGCATTATTTTGCGGAGTATCGTTAAAATGTAGAATTTAGGTAGTATAATTTAGCATTTTGCAGAACTTAAAAATTTATTTTCATGAAATAGAAAGTCAATTCAAATAATTGCCATTACAAAGAGAAGATTTTTGAATAGTTAATCTAATTCAAATTCATATAACATAGAGAAGCAAAGCTTTTTAAACACTCAAAAGCCCGATATTTTTTATACCGTGAAGGACCAGTGGTGTCAAATTGGCCCCTACTTGGAAAAAAATTTAATTTTTTTTTATAATATCAAAAATGTAACCGGAGATTTAAAAATTGGTGAAAAAAAGTCGAAAATTTCCAATCATGTATTGAAATTTAGACTTAATTATTAATTATAAAGTTTTTTTTATATTGGGTCGAGTGATATTTCTTCGAGCATAACTTTAAAATCGTGATTTTTTGTTAAATTTAATTTTTTTCTTAACCTTAAGTATTGTCGATTATTTTACAGGTTCTTTATGATTATATCTAGATTCGTGTTTAATTGTTCATTTACATTTGAAATATTTGGGTACTACACTGTTCCCGAATTAATGTCGTACGCGTATCCGTACCTAACCGTACCATACTCAGACCGTACCCGTACTAAAAAAAATTTTTTTTTTAATTTTTTTCTATTGTAAATTATATTTAGAAAAAAAATTTTGCCCTACCGTACCGTACCCGTACTAAAAAAAATTTTTTTGAATCAAATTTAGACTTATAAAAAATTTGAAAAAATTTTTTTTTTAGTACGGGTAAGCATTCACGTTAATTCGGGAGCAGTGCAGTACTTGAATATGACTCTGAATGTCGTCGCCTTTTGTTTACTCTTTCCGGTTAATGAAAGGTCTTTTTCTTGATTTTGATTTCATAATTCTTCATCGAGTTAACCTATTAAATTATCTTCGTCTAAAAAACAGCATCGTTTTCGTAAGAAGCTATCTATTATGTGTCATATGCATTCCATAAAATCCCTTTAACTTTATTGGCGAGTTTGTTTACTTTTACTCTTATTTCGATTTTTTATACTTCTTTTTATTCTGAATTATTTTTAAGAATTTTTTTAAGATTGTTTACAATTAAAAAAGTTTTTTTGTTGGAATAATTATTGCAGAAAAACTTAATGGGATCAAATTGACACTGCATGTTCTTTATTTGTATTTTTTTCTTTTGCGGAAAAATGTGATATTTCTTCTTAACAATTAGAATTTGTTCTTGCATTTTGACTATATAAATTAAAAAAATAATTAAAAAATTAGAGAGTTATTAAAAATATTTGATCAAATATGATCGTGGGAAAAATTTTTCGAATATAAGCAATCCTTTGTGGACCGCACTTGCTTCCATTTGAGGAAATACTGAACTTTGATTTTTTCTTTCTACAAAAGATTCAAATAAAAGATCCTTATTCTTTTGTTTGAGTCATTTTTTACAACCAAAAAAAATTTAAATAGAAAGTTTTCAAAAGATAGCGACTCTTTGTTGTATTTGAGAAAATACGGTAAGTTTTTCTCAAAATTTAACGATTAATCGAGCTATTTTCAATAGGACTTAAAAATAAACGTGAAAAAAATTTAAATTCTATTTATTTATAATTAATTAACAAATGGTTAAAAATTTTAAAATTTCTTTTAAATAATTTTTTAAAAAAAATCAAAAAAAGTTATTGTCATCTAATGCCTGAAAAGTGATGGGATCTGGCCTCTTTTTAGCTAGCTAAGTTTTAGTTAATTTTTTTTTGAATTGGTTAAGCTTTGACCCATATCTAATTTTTTCTTACTGACGTCATTTTAAAAAATTCGTTTGAGAGCTTTTAGATTGCATTGATATTATTAAATTTCTGCAAGTTAATCATATTTTTTTGTAAATAAACAATATTTTACACTGTAAATATTTTGAGTGGATTTTTGGAAAAAAAGTCACTTTAAAGTGGAGTTATCAAAATTTTTTAAAAGACCACAATAAAGTAGCTTAAATTTTCACTTAAAAGTGAATATTTTCGTTTTTCTTCACATTAAAATGGTTTCTACTTTAAACTAAAATTTTATTCCACTTTTAAGTGACTGCAAAAATCACTTTAGAGTGAATTTTTTTTTGTTTTACACTTTAAAGTGATCTTCACTTAAAAGTGAAAGTTTTTTTCACTCAGAGTGACTAAAAAAAATCACTTAAAAGTGAAGTCAGAAAGGGTATTTAAGGAAGAAGATTTTTGATTTTAAAAAATTTAAAAAGATTAAAATTTTTAAATCAATATTTTTATTGGAAAAAAGGACGAACTAAGTAATTTTATAAATTTATTTATCTTAATTAAATTTAAATATTTAAGTATATTTTTTAATTCTATTTTTAAGTATTAAAGTTTCTTTTCAAGTGAATAATCGCCTAAAATATTTGCTTGATTTTTAAGACTTGTCTTACAAAGAGGGTATTCGGTTTTTATAAAATGTTAGTGAATTATTTAAATCATTCCATTAAAAAAGAAAATTTAAGTAATAATTTTTAATTAAGTTTTAAAAACCTTAAGCGGCGTTTTTCTCATTAAAAATTTGCTTAATTATTGTCTTTTAAAAAATTTTGCTTTTCTATCTAAAACTATTCGCTTCCTTCAGAATTTAAAATTAAAATTGTAAAGTTTAAAAAAATTATGATCCCAAACATTAAAATTCTTGAAGATATATTGAAATACTTAAATAGTCGTTCTTTTATCTAAATTAGCTATGAATCTTAAATTGTTTTATTTAATTTTTTTTTTAATTAATATTTTAATTATAATTTTTTAAACCATAAATTCTAAAAAAAAATTGAACTTTTATTTGAGGAGTGTAAAATTATAATATATTCACTTTAAAGTGGAGTAAACACAAAAAAGTGGTGTAGAACACAAATAAGTAGAGAACATCACTTAAAAGGAGAGAATATCACTTAAAAGTAGAGAACATCACTTTTAAGTGTAGACCACAAAAAAGTGAAGTTAACACCACTTTTAAGTCGGTTTCATTGAAACCACTCTAAAGTGACAAAAAAAACACTTAAAATATTTATCTTATAAGATAAATTAATTCAGAGAAATCAGTTCTAAATAAAAACGAAGTTGTAGGGATTAGTGTAATCCTAAATGGAATGAAGGTTGTTTGGGCAATTGCCGAAGAATCACTGTATCTAAAATAATCGCTTTAATCCGAACTTTTCTCGAGTAAAAAATTTTGGTTCAGAAGAAATAGTTTATAAGAGAATAAAATAAAATTTGATTAAAAACACTTTTAAAATAATTTATTAAGCTTTTTATACTTTTTTTGTTTAAAAATTTTTTGAAATTAAAAATATATTTAAAATTTAAATTTTCAACTTTTTATTTTTTATTAAATAAGAAAAAAAAATTATTATTTGATTATCCTTTTACTGGTAGATATTTTTTCATTAAAATTTTTTAAAAAAATAGATTACTTACACTTTCATCCAAAAAAAAAATGAAGGCGATAATATTAAAATTAGAAAATAAAATAATCCCTAAGCAAACTCTGACAAATTACATGAAAAAATTATCTTTTAAAAAAATAGAAGGAATTTCTTTCAAAATTTTCAAAACTTGAAGTAAGGTATGGTCGCATTTAAAGAAAGCTTATTTAATATTTACTTCATTAAATCTTACATCCTTAAATTTATATTCTGGACTCAATAACAATTTTAAATGTTCAATTAAACGATTTAACCCGTAGAGATAGTTTGAATCTAGATTATTATTAGCTGGAAATACGTGAGCAAAATCGGCCATTACAATTCGGACTGAATTTAAATGATTAGCTATGACTAGATCATTGTTGTTTTGTTCGTCTAAATTTTGATTTTCTTTAGATGAATTTTTCAATTGTTCATTGATCATATCTTCTAGGTATGCTTCGTAAATAACAATTAACGAAGATGAATAAAAATGATAAGTTCGTTGTTTTTCAAACCACAATTTTATTTCTTCAAATTTTTTAATAGTCTCTTTTATGGCACGTATTTGAGGCGTTTGGTGAAATTGATAATATAATGCTAGACCATGTATCAAATCATCTTCAGCCAGTGCTCGACCAAATTTTTTGTCATAATGTGAAAATGTCAAGGCTTCTCGATTAAATACTCGCATGCCTATTAGTTGAAATCCTATTCTTTCCACAGGTGGATACTTTTTTAATTGTCGAGCTATTTTTTCTTGAGATGCTTCCGGATCATAAGTTACACGGCCTATTTTATAATCGATCACAGCTGGTAGCTTAAAGCCATAAGCCATATCGTCCATTTTAATATAAATTACTTAAATAAAAATAAAATTATTACTTATAGAATTGCAGAAAAAATATGAAAAAAGCAGTATTTAAAATTGGGTCTATTTTGACAAATTTTGGTTAATTCGAATTTTTTCAATATTATTTAGGAAAATTGTCAAACTTAACTCGAACTTTTTATTATTATAAAGAAAGTTATTTTTTCTTTTTCATTTTAGTTTAATTTCTTAGCCAAAAAAATGAAAATAACATCAATTTTCTAATGATCTAACTGACTGTCAGTTATTATTAATTAACTTGACTTTATTTTCTTTCTGTATTTTTATTAAGGAAACTAGTCACGTCTATCGTCGAGTTTTTTGAATATTCGAGTAGAAATTTTACTCGAACTTTCTAATTGACCATAAACGAAAGCCTTTCTTCTACTAAAGAAATTCACTGTCGAGTAACCCTAAGGAAGCTATTTATATTCAACATTGCTTATTATCTTATTTAGTGACATTGCTAAACATTTACCCGAAAATATCAAAGTAGCATTATTTGCCGATGATCTGTTTAAAGATACTCTGAAAAACCCATTAAAAAACGAATCCAACCTTCAAACCGCAATCTACAAGATCACAGATGTAGTGAATGTAGTGAAAACATGTTGCACTAGATTTATTACAGCAGGTCAAAGGAAAAACTACGAAAACAAATACAAACTCACTTTAAAAATAACTGATAAGGAGATCCCACTTGATCCTAAGCCAGCCTTTCTCGACATTAACCTCGATCCGAAATTAAACTTTAAAAGACATCTCGAGAGTATAGATAAAAAAAGTCATATCAAAGAAAAACCTACTAAGGAGAATCAAAAACTTCAAATGGGCAAACTCATTATCACTAAGCATCAGATTATACTAGTTCGTTATTCGACTATTGTTTCATAATCCTCAACTCTGATACCGAACAAATCAAATCAACGCTTCAAAAAATTCAAAATAAACTCCTGAGAATTATTAAGTTTTTTCCACTAAAGACCTCAATCAACAAAATTCACAAAGTACTAAAACTTAAAAGATCGAAGAAAGAGCAAATCAACTTTTCTTGAAATTCATAAAATATAAGTCTAACCTACAAGTGATAGCTAAGGAAATCAATGAGTTTGTTGAATCAACGTCATTTACAAAGCGTAATGATGAATTAAATCCTTAAAATCCTTAGAATAAAAAAAACATAGTGGAGTCGAAGAGTTAAGGCCAAAAATTATTAAAATTTAATTCTGATTTATTTGGCAATAACATTTTTTTTACTTATTGGGTTAACTCGAACTTTTTCTGTGCTAACATTTAAATTTCGTAATTAAGTAAATATATATTGACTTTACTCATATTATAAATAACTAACTTACGTAATTTGAAAACTCTGCTCAGATTAAGTAAGGTTTTTAAAACTTTTGAGTTTTCAGAATCAACAAAAAAATTTTACTGTTTTTTTTTTTTAAAGTTCTATTTTCAGTTTAAATTCTTCTCCAGGTTTTTTTGTATTTTAAAAAACTAAGAGTCACTTACTGTCACTGTGAGTTAAAAAGCCTCGGTAGGTCGGACATAAAGATCTTAAGACAATTTCATCTTGATTAAGCTCATGATCCTCAGACAAAAAGATCCTCTTAAAAAAATTGTGTTCACGTTCTCCTCTTGGGGGAGATTGGACTGGTTTTAGGACAAGACCATCATTTGTTTGTAATAGACCTTTTTTTTTTAAATTATAGAAAATAAAAAATTTATTTTGTTTTGATTAAAATTAAAAAAATAATAAAGATTTTAAACCTAGTTTAGTTCGACCTTTTCCATAAAAGTGCCCCGCCACTTGATGAGCTAAAGGAAAACAATTATTTGGCAAAGGTAAATGACAATCTTTTGGATTTATGTCTTTAATTTTTCTATCGTTATTTTCTGTTGATTCAACAATACTGCTCTCAACCATTTTTTAATTTAATTTTTTTTGTTTTTAAATTTTGAATCAAAACATAGAAAGAATTTATAATTTCTAAGAAAAGCAAAAAGTAAAATTAAATCGAAATTAGTAATAGAGCTGTAAAATTCAACAATTTTATTTCTTCTCTCTTGTCTAATAAATTAATAATAAATTATTAATCATAACTGAATATTCTAGTAAAATCTTGGATTTTGGAAGTATTGCTCATGTTTTTTGATTAAATAAAATCATTATAGTTAAGGTTTTGTTTTCTATTGCAAATTATGATTTAAAGGGAGAAATAAAAAAATAAAGAGAAATTAATAATGTTAGAAATAAGAATAATGAAATAGTTTTGCAATAAAATAAGATTTGCAATATGTTATCAAGTTAAAGCTTTCAAAAACAAAAAAAAAAACTCATGTAAAACACATAATGTGCAAACAAAGCTTTTTACATAATAACTGAAAGTATTCATTTCTTTTTTCTTTTCAAAATTATTTTTAATTTTGTCTAGAATCGATTGAATTTAAAAAACAAATAAGAAACAAAGAAAATGAAAATTCAAAGGAATTCTTTATTATAAAAAGGTGTTTGGACTCGAACAATGAGTCAAAGGCGCATCTTAAGTTATGATGCTGCATTATCTAGCAAGGGAATACGGTCATTAGGTCTTAACCATAGGATCCTGTTCTAAAATGGTATCTTGATAAGACCACTAATTTTTTTCTTGAATTTAACCAAAAAAAGATTTCTTGATAATTTTGAAAAGAAATTTTTCAAATTTCGATTTAAATTGAACAACTGGAAAAAAGTAAAATCAAACACGGATGGCTTTTAAAAGTAAATTATTTACTTGATTAAATTAAAATTGCTATTGACTTAGATTGCGTTCTCTATGAAAACCGATTTAGATAAACGTGAAAAAATTAATATTCCGTAATAAGATTGGATTCGCTAAAATAGTAAAGAAAAAATGTAGTTAAAAGAGAATGTTTAAATTTGGTTGTTTTTAAATTTAAATTTAAATTTCGTAATTACAAAATATAAACAATTTCAAAATAGAGTAAAAAAAGTAAACATAATTAATTAAAATATGGATATTTAGATCTATTGCGCTTCTTTACAAAATTAACAAAATAATTTTGAAATTGATTAGAGTAATAACTTTTTTAAAATTTTTATCTGATTTTTAAATAAAATCTATGTTTATTGAAAAATACTTAAAAGGTGCTCTTTTAAATTTCCAAGTACAACAAAAAAAAACTGATTAAAATGTTTTTTTGATTTTGATTATATTAGATTTTTAACTAAGCTCCTGATCAAGTGACATCAACAATATAAAAAAATTGATGAGACCATGTAATAAATTCATTTCCAATACCTTGTCATTTTTAAAATTCCGTTTCTTATGTAAAGTTTGAAATTTAGATAATGTTTCCTTTTTTAAGACAATGGTATCCTATCAAAAATAGTTGATGCAATAAAAGTTTTTAATGAATCGTCCAAAAGAAAATTTGCTTTTTGAAGATCTAATATCAGAACAGCTACCAATGCTGAAAAACTGTAGTTCTTCAAATATACTTTTAAGTTCAATTTCTTTTCATTAACGAAAAAAGCAGAAATATATTTTGCTTACTTGACACACAAAAGAAAAGAACAAGAAAGTACTATTAAATTAAGAAATTCATAAACCCAAATAGAATATAAGATTAAGGTTTTGCAGATGATATAAGACGGCTCGAAAATGATCTAAAAAACGCCCAAGAACAGTTAAATGATTTATAGCGAAAACGCTTAGAATGTGGGACTTTTGAAAAATGCTGTGAAAACAATACAAATGGTTTTTAATATCGAAAACAGCAACCCTCTAATTCATGATGGTAATCAAATATGGCTAATTAGGATTGAATCACTTAAATTTCTGATTCTTGAACCAAAATTACTTAATTTTTCACTAAAATTTCTTTATTTTCCTAATCAATCTGATTGTTTCTTAAACCGTACGCGTACTCAGAGCCGTACTAAAAAAAAAAATTTTTTTTAAATTTAATTTAAGTCTAAATTTGATTTAAATTTTTTTTTTAGTACGGGTACGCGTACGGGTACGGTACGGCAAAATTTTTTTTTCCAAAAAAAATTTACAATTAAAAAAAAATTAAAAAAAAAATTTTTTTTTTAGTACGGGTACGGCAAAAATTTTTTTTTTTTTTTTAAATTTACGATTAAAAAAATTAAAAAAAATTTTTTTTTTTTAGTACGGCTCTGAGTACGCGTACGGTACGCTACGGCTACGTTACGGGTACGGGTACGACGTTTATTCGAGTTCAGTGCAGTAGAATGTTTGGATTTCAAAAACTTTTGTCTTATAAATCTTGGAAAAATTTCCTCCTGGATGAACATTTCTTAAGAATTTTCACTGTTCTGAGATTCATAAAAGTCGATGAAACTCACCTACATTTAGTTAGAAGGTCTCTTAAAATCTCAGGCAAATTGAAAATATTGGAATTTCAGTCAAAAGATTTGTATGTTTTAATCAGATATTTATAATTGAAGGTTTCAAATATATAGGATCTTGCATTAGATTAAATGAGAACGGCGTTTGAAAAGCTTAGACACATCCTTACCTCTTCTAAAATAGATCTTAAACTTAGACTGAGAATTTTCGATGCGAAATGCGTACCTGTGCTCTTATATCGATGTGAATCATAAACTTTAAATAAAAAAAGCTTAAATGCTTTAAGTTGTCTGGTAAGAAAATTTTATAGAATCATATGTGAATAAAACAATCGGAGACACACTAAAAAATGAAGAACTTTATAAAAAAGTTATACATAGACCAATCACAGAAGAAAAAGGCTATTGTTTAAGAAAGCCTCTAGAGGAACTGGCAAATATTTACGCTTTATATCTGTTATCGTCTATTTTGATAATACTCTAATCACTCGATAGTATTACCGGTATAAAATCGAAATTCTTCAAAATTGTACCAATTCCATTTTTTTTAAACCGAAAGGTCTATGAATTTATTTAAGTAATAAAATCAATTGGTACAAATCTGAAACCTTAGTTTTGTACAATGGTATAACTATCGAGTGATTACGGTAATTAAAAATTCGATAATTAACTTTGTTTAATAACAATTCAGAATGACACAAAGAGTTTTAAAGTATGGTGAATAGTGTAATTTTTAGTCTGGCATTTATTAAGATTATATTTTAAAATCTATCAATTTTTTATTATTTAATACCGTTATTTCTGAAATAAACGGTCTAAAACTTAATCATTAATATCAAAATTTCCTATTTTTTTAATCTAATTTAATGTCCAAATTGGTTCGTTCGATCTAGGAAAAAAAGCTTTTTAATTTGCAGTTTTTTCCTCAGCAAAATATATACATTTTAAAAAAAGACAAAACTCTTTTCAATAAATTTGACTTAAAAAATTATCATTTAAAATATTTAATTATAAAACATAAAAATCGCTTTGCTTAAAAATGTAAGTAATATATACTAAGGTTTTTTACCATATTTCATTTCATCAAGACTTCTTTTTTATCAAATATTTGACAACAAAAAAAATGCTATCCAATAAACTAGCCTTAATAACTGGTGGAGCAAGTGGTATCGGCAGAGCTGTCGCTAGATTGTATGCTAAGAATGGCGCAAATTTATGTCTAGTAGACATGACTAGCGATAATTTAAACAAGCTCGCCGAAGAAATTCAAAATGAAAATAAATCAGTTAAAATATCAACTCACTTATGTGATGTATCAAATAGTGGCGATGTTGCAAATTTATTTAAATCAATAAGAGAAAGTCATGAATTAAAAACACCAAATGTTGTTGTAAATAGTGCTGGTATAACCCGCGATCAAGTTTTGGTTAAACTAAGTGAAAAAGACTTCGATAAAGTGATAAATGTAAATTTAAAAGGAACTTTTTTAGTAAATCAACAAGCTGTTAGAAGTCTATTAGAAAGTCTTCAGAATGATAAAAATTTAGGAAATGTTGCTTCATTTGCTAGTTTAATTAATATAGCTAGTGTTGTTGGAAAATATGGAAATATTGGTCAAGCTAATTATGCCGCTTCTAAAGCTGGTGTCGAAGGTTTAACAAAAACAATTGCAAAAGAGGTTGGTAAGTATAGAATTAGATGTAATGCTATTTTACCGGGATTTATTGAGACTCCAATGACTGATAAAGTGCCTCAAAAGGTTTTAGATTCTATTGTTAAATCAATTCCTTTAAGAAGAATTGGTCAACCGGAGGATATAGCTCAATTAGCTTTATTTTTAGCATCTGATTCAAGCTCATACATTAATGGTGCTTCTATCGAATGTAGTGGTGGTCTTGCTTTTTGAAATTTTAATTGCTTTTTTGAATTTTAAAATAAAATTGATTTTAAATTATTGTCTTAATTTTTGTTACTTCGATATTTTTAAATTATATGAGTTAGAAATTGAAGTTTAAAATTTTATTTTTCATTTCCATATTTTCCAATTTTTTTTATCGATCAAAAGATCATCCGACTAGCCTTAATGGACCTTTTTATAATCAAAATTTTCCAATAATGATATTAAATGGAATCGAGTTACAATGAAATTTGATGTAGCCAAAAAATTTAAAAAAGATCTCTAATAAGTTGAAAGGACGGCGTCTGATTTCAATAGAACAATGGCCTAAAATTCAATAAAAATTTATTTGTTCTATTGATTAGCTGCAACTAGGTATTTTCTTACTCGAATTCAATTTTTTCCAAGTTTTGTCTCAGTTAAGATAAAATAGTTTATGAAAGTTTAATTATCTAAAAAAAAAGGGGATCTGGTCGGTTATGTGAACAAACTCTGTTTTATCCAAATTACGATATTCCAGAATTCTCGATTATCCAAATAATTTAAACTTTCAATGCAAAAACTACTTAGTAATTTGAATTTTTCGATTATCCGAACGAAATTTTAAAGAAATATTGTGTTATTTAAATTATGATGATATTGACTGGCGTAAATATACTAATATCGATTAATAACTAAATTATAATTAAGTTTTTTACAAATTCGATTTACATTAGTAGTCCGTCACGCTCCATTATTCAAAGCGATGTTTAAATGGCTAAAAAAGGCTTATTTGAAGGAAACAATGATTCTTATTTTACCAGGGTTAATTTTGACCTGGTTTTGTTTTTTTTTGAAAAAAGACACTGAACGTACAAGAAAACGCAAAATTTAACTAAAAAAAATGAGCATCTCTTATCAAATATTAAATTTCAGATCTTTAGCTTTCATATATACTTTAAAAAACTTAAAAAATAAATATTCTTTAGAAGATAAAATCGCAAGTAGTTTAAGAGTTAAAAGGTATAAACTGTTTAGAAGACAAATTTTATTTTATTTTACATTAAATTTTTTGATCTTTATCAATTTATTTTATATAACTTTATGTAAGTATACTACCAATCTTCAACCGTTAAAACTCAAATTCTTTAAATTATTTAAGGAATCGAACGACTTACTTAGTAATTACTAAGTAAACAAATAGTTAACTAAAAAATGTATAATCTTCGGTCAGATTGAGTGTCTGCTATTAATATCAGAATAAGGTATCTATTTTAGTCATGTGAGCAATTGGCAAGATAAAGATATCTTTTTTTAGATAAGTGGTCATTTAAATGCAATGGTATTTAAAAAGTAACAGGTCAATCAAAATTTAGATTATAACTAAAATGAACAAATTAAATAAAAGATTCAAAAAGAAATTTATAAAAATTTAACTTTATAATTTCACTTGTTTAGTAATTCTATGGATTAAAACTCTAGTCGGTATTAATAAAATAGTCAGTCAAATAAATTATAGAACGTTTTGAAGCACTCAAGTTTTGGGTAATATTCCAACAATGTTTGATTTTGTTCTAGTTTTAGCTAGTTTATTTAACAATTGTATTGTTAATAGCTTACAAAAGCTTTTAAAGTTTAGTTAAAGGCTGATCCCAAAGCTTCTTTTTAAGATTATGCAGAAACGAGATAGATTCAAATTTTGTCTTTCCTCTAGATATTTTTGAAAATGAAAAAGCTTTACAAATTTAGTTTAAAAATAGTTCTAATGTTCTTTAAAAAGTTTGTTTCTGTGACTTTGATGAATATTCTCAGTCTCAAAGACCTGAATTCATTTTTTTGTTAAATTGTTTTAAATAAAAAAATTGTTAATAAAATATTTAATTTTTGAAATTTTTTAAAAAAGAATTGACATATAATATTTCTCTTTAGAATCAAAGCATAAGCTATTCGAAAGTAATTATGATGAAAAAAAATTTTCACGCAATCAAAATTAAAAGATATAGAGCCCTTAGGATAAGAATCTAAATAAATATTTTGAATACAAAGTCAAATACATATTTTAAGCAGCGGGTGTATACTTAAATAAAAATTTGCACAATTTTCAAGATTTGAAATTTCAAAATATTTTCATTCAGTGTCGATGAAGTGTGTGCTTTAAGAAAGCTAAAAAAAAACTTTAAACTTCAAGCTTTGTTTAGACTTTATTTTTCAATTAAATTTTCTTAAATTCAAAGGATACCGTTTTTGAAACTTCAAATAAAGAAGAAGTAAAAATCCATGTTTTTTTTCGATTTTTATTATCCAATCTGTTTGCTTAATTTTTTAAGAATCTAGCTACACATCCTTTTAAATTGAATCACATTAAGCTTGAGTTTAAAGTAGAAATAAATATATTAACTCATCATTTTTTATCTATAGATAACTATTATGCTTTAAAATTAGCTTTGTTTAAAGTCTATGTTGAAAAAGAAAAAAATTTTTTTTTAAAGTATTTTTAAATTTTTTGAAAATTTCCTTGCTCATTTTAATTTAATTGTTTAAATCATCTTGAATAAGAGACTCGAGTATAAAGAGAATCTAATTTCGCATAAAAAATAAAAACAAAAAAGAAAAGATTTTTTTTTAGCTAAATTAATTTTTCGTTTTGAAAATAGCTAAATTTAAAATAACACCCTTTGAACAGATTTAAAAATAAAAACAAAAAGGCAGCAGCTAATTTAATTCAAACTTTCCTTTTGATTTCGATATAATAATTACTAGCCTTTTTTAGCCCCCCTAAAACATTTAAATATCCATTGATTTTAGAAATTCATTTTCATAAAATTAAAAAAATTATTTTATTTTTTTGTTTGCCACGTGTTTTTGAATGTATAGAAAACATTTAAGAGAACAACAAGAAATGGAATCGAAAACAGGTATAAAGACAATAGATAGAATATCTGAGATACCAGTGGTCAATTCGGCATTACACAATGTTACTGATTATTATGGTAAATTTAAAGAGAGTAATGCCATTTTGAGGACTTCGTTCAATTTAGCTGAATTGTCTGTCAAAACAATGGCATTTGCAGCAACGCCAATTACTTCCATGATTAAAAAACCAAGTATTTATTTTTTCTAAAGAAAAAAAAAATTTGACTAGTTTTACATTTTTTTCTGTATCAATTAAGTTGATTCAGTTGATTCATATTTGTACGGTAAATTGAATGACTTAGAAAAAACATATCCGACTATAAATAAACCAACTGAACAGGTTAAGGAGCAAGCTTTAGAACAAGCTAAAGTAATCTATAATAAAACTGTATTGGAGCCAATTGACAATATCAAAGAGAAAACAACTGATATAAGTTTGAGTGTATTGGACGCTTGTTTGGAAAATAAATACGCTAAATTGTTCACTAATCCATTGTTGGATTTAACTGAGAAGTCCTTAGACTATTGGTTGGAAGATCAAGAAAAACAAAAATTACAAGATACTAGTGATCAAACAACCATTCGTAGACTTTTTGACATTAATAATCGTGTTTATAACGCTACATTTCAGCAATTAAACCGTCTACATCGTCAATTTGAAAGTACCATAGACAAATTAAAAACGATTAAAGATTTTTCTATGATGGGTATTGAGGAGGCAAAAGACAGGATAATATCAGTATTTACAAATGCCAAACAAAATACTCTAGTTTCACAATGTGCTAATTTTATTAATCAAAATAAAATTTCTCTTCATGTAGGAACAAAAATTGTTTTAATTTTTTACAGGAAAAAAAATTCTAAAATCTTTTTTTGTTGGCATAGAATTTGGAAGAATTATGTAGAAATAGATCGAGTATTATCCTAGCTGATTTCAGTCAAATGATTGAGAAATATATGGGTTTAGTGAAAAATTTTCCACTTGTTTTTAATGGTAGTAAAATTAGACAAAATATTGATATTTTAATGAACCAATTAAAAAAAGTAATTTCTATTTTTTTTTATTATAAACACAAATTTTTTAATTTACAAAATTGTTAAATTCTTATATACAGTCAAACCTCGACATAACGAATAAAGATGAAAAAGCACTGCAAAATTTACATATATTCGGTTTAACTAACATCGAAGATAGTAAGGTTTAAGTGGTCATTAGGTCTAGTAAACTCAAATATTAGTTATTACTCGAAATTAAGAATATTGTAGATCAAATAAATTCTTCAAATTGAGCCAAATTTGAGCATTTTTTAGTTTTTATTAAGGTTTTTAATCTATTTCTACAAAAAGAAGGATAAAAAATTAATTCGAATTATTCTTAATTTTGAGTAAATACAGTAGCAAAATAAAGTTTATAGTTAGTTTAATATAAAAATAGACAATGCTACCAAAAGATTGAGCGACCACCAAGTGCAATTTTATAACTTTCACCTCCTCGAAGTTATCAAGAAATTCTTACAAAAAACATAAAAAGTTTTTTTTTTCGGATTCCTCTAAAAAAGACATAATCATTTTTCCCCTTTCTGAAAAAATTAATAAATTGAAAGCATGTTTAAACACGTGTTTTAGAACAGAGCAGGTTTGTTTAAGAAGTAGTGAAAGAAAAGTTCAAAAGGGATCAATATTAACCGCACTATTTAGAATATTTTAATAAGAAAGATATCTAATTTTCAAAACAAATGAGTTGTATTTATTTTCTAAAAAAATATTTTAAATTTCCAAATATTTCTCACAATATATAAATTCAGCTTTTAAATTTTTTTAATTGTTTTTTTTTTCAAGGAATCATTTGGAAATTATTTAAGTTCGACAATAGAGCAATTGACAGCCATACATCAAGCACTTTTAACATACACAAATCAAATGTTTCATGTTGTATTCGACTTGAAATTAGCACAGCTTTTCGTAAGGGTCTAAGAAACCGAATAAAAAGGCGAAAAAAATAACTAAAATAATTTTATTTTTTTTATTTAAAAAAATTTATCAAAAAACCTTACAATTTGGATTAGAAAAGAATACCAAGCAAGGCCAAGGACAAAACCAATATAGAAATTTTGATAGAAAATAATGAAGAAAAAATTTCGAGTGAAAAATTTAGCTTACAACAATCTTTAACCTCAACTCCAAATCAATCGTTGCAAACACCTTTAACAAGTCCACCACCATCAACAACTCCAATCAAAACTATTAATTTAGATGAACTAAACGCCAATAAAATAACTTTAGTACCAGATATCAAACTACTTGAAACAGAAAAATTGGATGAAAATTTAAGTTATTCCGAAGAGTTGAAAACAGTTGAAGCTCAAATTCCAGAAAATGAAGGAACAAATATTGAAAATGAAGAAACAGAAGAATCTGATTCCCATAATCAAACTGAAACAACTGAAGAAAGCTCATCAGAAGATGAAACAGATGATTCAAGTGAAGAAGAGGAAAACAGCCAATCAAATAATGATCTTTATGATTCTAAATCCTCACTTTACTCATAAGATGTTAAGAAAATAATCCAAATTTTTAGTCTCAATTTTTTGTTGTAAATTAAATTTTTCATTCTGAAATTTAAACCTTCTTTATTTTATTTTTGTTTAACTATTATTCTTTTGTAATTAATTAATTTAATTTAGAAAGTTCGTAACGTTTTTTTTTGTTAAGTTTCTACTTGACCAAAGTTGTCAAATAGATTTATTTATTTTTTTAAGCGATTTTTTTCCTTATTTTAATTAGAAGCATTTTTTTAAATAAATTAAATTTGAAGATTTTTTTTGGTTATAATATTTTTAAAATTCAAAGGTTACCTGAAAAATGCACATACCCCCCTAAAATTGAAAATGCACATGGGGGTGTAACTCGATCATTTAATGATAAATATATATATTTTTTTTTGCCAAAAAATTTCTCTCTCTTAGGGCTTTATATTGAGGCATTTAACATACCGGAATGTTTTTATTAAACATAAAAAAATCACAAAAAACATGTTTCTTATGATGCACATACCTACTTATTTCGTTAAAATGCCCAGCACACACGTCCCGCACACACCACATTTTATTGGCTCAAAGATAGAGAATTTAATTTTCTCTAAATCAAGAATGAAATCTGTTTGGATATATTTTCATAAAACCCTTAAAAATTGATTTTTAAGTTAAACTTTTTATAGAATTTTTTCAAAATTAATAAAAATGTCTATTTAAAAATGATTAATCATATAAATTTTGCACTTTGAATAATTTTTTTTGTTAATTTCGCGCGAATAAAACATGTTTTTGCCTAAAATACAAGATCCGGTCTTCTATTTGAGATAATACGGTACAAATAAAATCCTAAGATTTTATTTTCTAAATCTTTTTTATAAAAAAACAATTATTTTATCTTTTAAATTTTACTAAATTATGATGAACTTTCTTAAAAAAATACTACCATTTTAAAGTTTTTTTTTTAAACAAGCCCCTTTTTTTAGTAGTGTTGTAAGTTGACTTTTGATAGTTGAATATTTATTCAACTATTTGGATAAATAATTAATTCGATAGTTAGAATAACATTTTTAAACTTTGTATTATTTACATTTTGAAAACAATTTTTTTTCAAGTTAAATTTTGTAGGTTAACTAGTTTTAGTTTTAAAAATATTAAATAACTTTTTTATCAATTAAACAAAACAATTTGAATATATAGTTATTTAAAAAACAAACAAATAATTGTTTCACACTTATTAAATTTCGAGAAATAAAATTTCGATCAACAGAAAAACAACCAAGAAAGTAAATCTAAGAAAAACTAGTCCGTAATTTAAAAAGTCCTATAATAGTTATATCCGATTGTATTTGACAGCAGAAAAAAATTCCATTTTCAAATCTTATGTAATTTCAAGAAAATTATCTGTAATCTGGAGCTATTAGTCCCTGTTTAAAAGCATTTTTTCCATTCAGGTAAAAGTGTTTCGGGAAAGAAGAAGCAAGTTAAAGCCTTAAAATGTTAAACTTTACTTTCTTCTTATTTTAGACAAATTTAGCTTTTACTTTAAATTAAATTTAAATTTAATATTATTTGAATATTTTTTTTTAATTTAAAAAATATTTGTGAATCGATTTTAATTTTTATCATATTCTAAATTTTTTAAACGAATTGAATTTTAGTTTATTTTTTTGAGTAAATATTTTATCATTTAATTTATTAAAAAAACTTTTCTCCTATTTGAAAATCGCTCGGAGCTAAAATAACTAGAGTTAACTTACAACACTATTTTTTAGCCACTTTCTTTTATTAGTAGTAGTAGTAGTAGTAGTTTTGAGGCTGCAGTATAGAAATCTATACCAATGCCTTTCGGCATTTAGCTCTATAAGAGCTGTGGCAGTCTTTCATTTCTTTCTTCGTTCCATACCAAACACTTCTTTGTCAATACCCGCTTTAAAGCCATTTACAGTTTTTGAGTTCACAACACTTTGCGGTAGATCATTCCACATTGAAACGACTCTATTGGTCAAAAAATTATATTTGGATGTAGCTTTTTTACAAAGTTCTCTTTCAAGTTTGATGTCGTGTTGTCTTCTTAGGTTCAGCTTCAAACTTGTGGCCAGATTCAGTCCTTTCACTTTGTTGATCTTCTCATGACGGTTGATTATCTTGAACATTTGGATGAGGTCCCCTCTTTTTCTACGCTCTTCTAAGCTCATTAAGCCTAGGGCCAAAAGTCTTTCTTGGTACGGTTTTTCATTCAAGCACTTTACCAGCTTCGTCGCTCTTCTTTGGACTCTTTCAATAATATTAATGTTAGCTTTCGTTGGTCGGTTCCAAATACTTACAGCATACTCAAGATGTGGTCTTACAAGTCCTGTGTATAAAAGCCTAAATGTTTCTTTGTCCAAATCAACAAACGCATTCCTTATTTGACCTAATACCCTATTTGCCTTAGAAGCCGCAGATGAACACTGTTTGCTCCATTTTAAGTCATTTGACACAACAACTCCGAGGTCTTTTTCTTCAAAAGTTTCTTTAAGGGCCACCACACCATCCTCAGTTGGAACTGTATACCCGATCTTATGTCTATTTTGACCAATGTACATTGTTTTACATTTCATTACATTTAGCTCAGTAGACCACTTTGTTGTCCAGTCATTTAATGCATAAAGATCATTTTGAAGTCGATCCTAATTCATAACTCTTAAAAACTCCCAATAATTTCAAGTCATCGGGGTAGGATAGACACGGACTGCGAAATGAATCCATTAAATCATTAATATAGATAACGAACAAATTAATTTTTAGACGCTTTTGAAAAGTGTCTAAGTCGCTTTTATTTTTTATAGTGATAACTAAAAAACGGCTAAAAAAAGTGTCTTGTTTTAAAAAAAAATAGAAATTTTGTAATGAAAAATTTAAAATTAGTCGCTTTTAAATTAGGCACTTTTAATTTTAGACGCTTTTTTAGTTATGACTAAATAAAAGCGCCTTAAAAATAGTGACTACTAAAAGCGTCTTGAAAACTCTCTAAGATGACGTCTAGTTGTAGCGCCTAAAAATGGTGTCTTAGTCGCTTTTATTTTTTACAGTGTAGGTATTATATTGACAACCAGGAATCTCTTTTAATTTCGTGAAAAATTTTAAGGGTATTTTCATTTTTAATTTGCATTTTAAGGGTACTTTCATTTTTAACATGGACGGCCGTTCACACAGGTCAAAAATATAAGGTGATAGATCTTTTAAAAATTTTATTAGAAAAACATATAGCTGGTGAACTTCAAAAAAAAGTCAATTCACACAACGCCCAAGTTCACAAATACAGCGAGGTCATCAGTCCCCAAGATCACAATTAATTTATTTTATTAAATTAAAAAACAATATTTACATTTAAAAATGATTTTTTAAAATAAATCTTAAGATACCTAAAAATAAAAATATAAAAAGGATTTCAAATAGAGAATTGTTATTTTAGCATACATCAAAATATTTTCACTGAACATCAAACCTTACTAACATACGTTATTAAACAAGTTTTCAAAAAATTTGCTTCCAAAACATTTTTTAGAGACTTGAAAATTTCTTTAATTTTTATTTTATTTTAAGCCCTGATCATGAAAATAATTGAACTCTATAATAAAGAATATTGATCGCAGAAAAAAAGCATTTAGGACTTTTAAGATTTTATTTATTTTTTATACAGTGGTTCTTATAAAAATGTAACGTCAACCGCAACTTTTGACCGTAACCGTAACCCGTGTTTATTAGTCATAATTTTCAATTTTAAGAGGTTTGAGCTATGGTTACGGTGAAACTGATTTACAGTTACTGTACAGACAAATTACGTTACAGTACAAATTAAAACTAACCTGTACGATTGTTTTCCTTTCCTCTTTCTCGACTCTTCCTCAACCCTTCCTCAACTCTTCTTTTCCTCTTCTTTGAAAGGAAAGGAAAAGAAGAGGAAGAGGAAAGGAAAACAATTAACAATTATAAATACAATTACAGTGGTTCTAATACAAATGTAACGTCAACCGTCAATCGTAACTTTTCACCGTAACCTTAACCATAGCTCAAACGTCTTGAAATTGAAAATTATGACTAATAAACACGGGTTAGTGTTACGAACGTTTATATATTCTAGCAAAAAATAAACGATTATATTGACGAGCGTCATCTAAAAACCATTAACAAATTTATATTTATTCCCATAATTCTTTGCTTACAATTTTACTGATAAATACGCCATTTATTTATGATATTTTGGAAATTATTACGGCAATTAAACTCAAAATAGTATGAAAAAAAAGAATGTTATTTTTGGGGTTATCTGTTGCATTTATTAACTGCCTTATTCCCTCATTTTCTGTCCGAGTCTTAAATTGAAAAAATTAATTTTGTCTCATGGTAAAAACACGTTTTTGTAAAATACAATGTAATTTTTTTTTTTAAATTTCTATCCAACTTTTTTATGAAAAATTTTCTATGTAATTTTTCGATGAAAATTTCTTGGTTTCCTATTAAAAGGGGTATTGCCAAAGAATTCGGTTTAAACTTAGAGAAATCAAAATTATTAAAATTTTTTTTTGATTCTATTTAAAACAAGTTCTATTTAAATTTTGATTCTATTTAAAAGTTGATAAATGAAAAATTAAGTAACTTTAAAAAAAGCTTAATAAAAAGGAAGTGAAGACATTATTTCTCTTTATATCATCATTCATTTTATATAAAGGTTGAGTCAAGGATCTCAAGAAATTTTGAGAATTTAATTTTTAAATTAAACTGCGAAATTCGAATGTAAACTAGTAAGAAATGCAAAGTAAAGCTTAAAAATAAATGCAATTATTTATGCTCTTCTTTATGAAAAAAAAAATTCGAATTTAAAAATTGAAAATATTTAATAAGCACATTTTGGACTTAAAATTGTTGGATGTTGTTTTTTTTTTTTTTAAATATGAAAATTCTTTCAAACAACTTCAAAATTTGGTCGATTCATTTTTTAACAAAAACAAACAAAGTCTTAGATGCTTTCTCTCTACTTTATTTTTTCATTTCTTCTTTTTAAAGCTTAAAATCATCTGTTTAATTTTTATTTATTCTATTTAAGAAAAGACGTTCAGGAATTTTTTAAAAACTATTCGAACAATGTCTCGCATAAACAAGCACAAAATTCAAGTAACAAAATTTTTTTTTTTTAAATCTTTAAGTACCATATGGAATCAAAAAATTTTTTTTAATAAACCTTATTTAGGAAAAAAAATGGTACTCTAGGAATAATTAATTTTTAAAATTTTTTTATTTTTTTAAAGGAACAGTTACCATCAGCATATTTCCAATCGGGAAATCAATCGGGTAGCATGCCGAGCTCACCTGGCTCGTCAGTCTCTTCTTCAAACGCCTCATCTGCTGGAAGTAGTCCCGCAAATGCTCCAGCTAATCAAAATTTACGAAGAGTACCAAATATGTTCAGCCCTTTGGAACGTCTAGAGGCATTCGAAACACCAGATTTCGATAGCCAGTTCAAACCACTCCTCATGCTTAATTTAGAATCAATACAAACCTATCGAGCAGATTGTAAATACAAGCGTGCCAGACGATAAACTGCACCAAGCACAATCAAACAATTTTTTATAAACAAATATGGCCTTTATATAAAATCATATATACAATGCTAAGTTTTATAGATTTTTAAAAAGCCAAGTTTTTGGTTTTCAATGTCGATGGAATTTTTTTTGTTTTTTTTTTGGTAACTTAATCCCAAGTTTTAATTTATTTCTTATAATGTTTTTAATCTTATAACAAAAATTATCCAAAACAAAAAAAAGCTAAAAAAAAATTTGAAAAAAATTCAAAAATCTTTGCTTAAGTTAAGCAAAAGTAAGCTCAAGAAAAAAAAAATAAAAATTAAACGTGTGTGTGTTTTTTTCTAAAGAATTTTATCCAAAATATCCAAAATTTTTTTTGTGTGTAATTCTCAATCAATTTTAGATTTTATTTTATCGGAATATTTTGTAAATCGTTTCGAATTTTTCTTTTAATTTTTTTTTTAATCATAAATATATATATAGAATATATATGTATTTGATGATGATTGAAAACTTTATTTAAATTAAAAAAAAAAAAAAATTTTATTAATTTTTATTAACTAACAATTTTATATGTCACAATTTTTCCAAAAAATTTAAAAATTAATTCTCATTCAAATTTTTTTTTTAAATGAAAATTTTATCTTATCTTTTATTTGAGAAAAAAAAATAACTTTTTTTTTGTTTAGTTTAAAGTTTTCTTTTTTTGTAGTTTTAAAATTTTTTCAAAGGTCTTGTCTTCTTCTTTTAGTTCTGGTGTTAATTGGTAAAAGTATTCAAAAAATTTGATATACAAAAAACGATTTTTTTGTTTTTTTTTTTTCTTTTCTAGTTTAAAATTTATTTCTCGGTTTAATTTTAATGTATTTAATAATGTATAACTAATTTTTTGTGTCTAAATTCTTCTGTATTTTTTTTTTATTTTAACATTAAATTTTAGCCAAATTTAAAAATTAAATTTAAAAAATTTCAAAAAAAATTTTAAAATTTCAATTCAATTTTTAATAAAGATTATAATATTGTAATTATTCTCAAATCTTTACTTGACTGAATTTATTTAGAATTTATCTGTTTAAGAATTTATTAAGATATATTCAAATAAAGTGAAAATTTCCGCTATTTACCAATCTAGGAAGGAATTTTCAAAGGATCATTTACATTTTCTAAATTTATCAATTACTCTTTGGTTCTTCTTGCTTTCAGGTCTGTTAATTCCAGGAAACTTAATCCTTTTGACTTGCTAAGTTATAGAAAACTATGACTAGTTTTTTAGTCTTCTTTGTAATTTTTCCATTCCGTTAATAAATTTTTCCAGAAATGGACACTAAGAACTCGTCTCGTATTTGATTCATAACAACCAAAATAAATATTAAAAGTTTCAAAAAAAATCAAATTTTTGATGAAAGATGAGTAAAAATAAGTTTTTTTAGTAAAAAAATAAAATAGTTTTGAAAATTCAAAACCATCTCTGTAGATATTTTCATTATTTTTTTAATTTGTATTCAAAAAATTTTCCGAATTATCTTTCGATTGAGTAATAAAAATTACTGATTTGGGTTAGTGACTTGGGGCATTTTATAAACTTCAAATTACGGTTGCTTTAATAGGCCAATTTTCTTAATCGATTAGTTGAGATTTTAAACTGTAAGACAAATGGTTAAACGATAATTGGCCATTTTAGCATATTCACTAAAATCTTGAAAAATTAAATTTGCCCGTTAATTAAGTTTGAAAATCCAAAATATGATTGAAATATATTGATTAGATTCTAAGAAAAATAATATTGTTTAACAAGTTTAAATATCCTTTGAAATTTTCATTATTCATTAAGAAACGAGCCTATTTTGAACAACCTCAAATGTGCCAAAATAAAGGTTATATTGATAAAAGAATCCAGAAAAACTACCGTAAAATCTTTCTTAGAAGAGTCCTTTAGATGCTTCTTTTTTTTCACGAATTTTAATTTTTATATATTTAAATAGGTCCCACTAAACTCTATAAGGAATGCCATAATTAGATATTAGATTCATTTTGCTTAAGTTTGATTTTTTCTCTCAAAGAAGCGCTTTTTAGTCGCTTATAAGCAAGTTTAGAGTACTACTACTAATACTACAGTAAAAATTAAAACTAACTTGTACGCATTTTGTCCTTCGACTCTTCCTTAACTTTTCCTTCCCTCTTCCTCGACTTTTCCTCTGAATAAAACACTCAATAAAAACTAATATTTTATAACGTATTTTCTTGAAACTCTTCCTTTCCTGAGAAAGGAAAGGAAAAGAAGAGGAAGAGTAGAAGAAGAGTCAAGGAAGAAAAAAGGAAAACAATCGTTCAAGTTAGTTTTAATTTTAATTTGTACTGTAATGAAATTGAAAAATGCTTCCGATTGAAAAGATCCTCTATTAAAACTTTCAATTTTAAAAATTAATTTTTTTTTCTTTAAATCTTAAAAATGAAAATTGAATTTTTTTTAAAAAAATAATTTTTTAGTCTTTAGAGATCTGAACTCATAGTTTTTTTATTAATTCAGAAAAGCACTTGCAAGCTTTTCTTTTGTTATTGCAACTTTTATTATTTCAATAAAAGGTCATAAAAACAATTTGAATTTATTTGATGAATAGGAAGTCACATGTTGACAAAAAAATTCAATAGTCAAATTTCAATCGAAAAACAAAAAATACTTCAAAAAAATAATAAATTTATATTTTTTCAAATTAATATTTTTTAATTAAACGTGAAATAAAATTTCAATTGCATGTTTCAAAAAACACGAATGCTCCAGTAAGAGAAAATTGAAAGAAATTTATTGACTAGGGCTTAGCCTTTGAAACAAAAAAAATAACAAATTTTTATTGATTATTGATTGATTTTTTGCACTTAAGAAGGTCTTAAGTAAAATAAACATTTGGGAAAACATGAGTATTTAAAATGTTTGAAATTTAAAAAAAATTTTCATTATCATTTTTTTGAGTTGCAATTTTCAAAAAATGCTTCGATTTTATATTTTACTATTGGTTTTTTTTTTCAAATTAATTGCAACCTCAATGACCAGCTCTATAATCACGGATGAAATTCAATCAAATTTATTAAATAAAATTTTCTCTAGCAATAATAATATCTTTGATAATTTGACTTTGTTACAGCAAAAATTCCAAACTTTAAAATCATTGAACCTGAGACCTAAAATTAAAAAAAAGTCTCTGAAATCGATTAGGAAAAATAGCGAAAATTTAAAACGAAATCGTCGATTCGCCGAGAATGAACTTTTTTATAAAAATTATTTTAGTATTTTGGATGTGAAAAATAACGAATTAAGACAGTATTGTGGTGAAGCATTATATTATCTTGTTGAATATTATTGTGTTTTCATTAAAGGCACTAGTGTCTATTCTCCAGATAGTGATGTGAATTTAGTAAATGTAATTTCAAGACGTGAAACAAATGATGGTAAATTATCTAAAAAATTAAAACTTAAAATTCCTAAATTATTTAAAAATTTTTAAAAAATCAAGAAGAAACAGTTTATAATTCAGGTGGAATTGTTAATGAATGTTGTTATCGTGCATGCAGACCTGACCAATTGGAAAAGTATTGTAATTAAATGGCAAAAATCTTAATAAGTTATTTTTATTGGCCTAATTTTTTACATTAAAAAAAAAATAAAATTCTACTAAACTTTTTTTTAATTCCTTAACTTAATTTATTAGTCCTCTAAAATAAAAAATAAGCCGGGTCTATTGTATTAGGAGACCAGTTGGTCACATATTATGTGACCACCTTAATAAAAGGGCTACATTTTAAGTTTTTAGAATTCTCGAGACACAATTTTCGTACAAAATGATTTAAAATTTTTAATATTATATTGGAGCTGTAAAGATCAAGTTTAAGTTTTCAATTCAGAATTTTAATTTTTAAATGAAAAATTTTTTTCGTAAATTTAAATTGCTAGAATGTGTATTATCTCCCTCCAAAAAAAAATAGAAAAAATTTTTTATTTATGACTGGAACTTTTTTACCAAAACTGACTTTATGTTGAATCTGTTTGATTTAAAGTGCAAGAAATTCAAAACCAAAGTGCTATCTGAATTTCATATTTTCGACTCAAAATTCGTAATCTACGTTCTAAAAAACCACAGAAAAAAATTTTTTTTAGGGGGGGTAAAAAAAAAAAATTTTACACCCAGGGGTCCAAAAAAAACTGATCCTTTATAGAGTTGTTGCTCTTTAAGACACAAAAACTCAAAAATGGGACTAAAATATATGAAAAAAGTATATATATTCTGAAAGAGCATAAAATTTTCTACAATTTAGTAAAATAAAAAAAAATTAAAAAAGGGTGTGGCGACTTTGAAAATCAAAAAAAAGGTAAAAAATGCGTTTTTTTTCGGTTAAATTGTATCTCCTCCGTGATATCACCTATGACCCCACTTTTTTTTTTTAAATCTAGAAAAAATTCTGTACAAATCTATGGTTTTAGTTTTTTTGTTTATTGCTTTATTTTTTCTTGAAAATTGACTTCAAATCATATGATTTGTAATAGTTTTTTTAGATTAGGATTTTTTTTATTTATATTTTCAATTTTTAACTTAAAAAATTCTATAATAAAGAATTTGATATTTTTAGGTGCTCCGCTACGTTTTCTTTTGATTTTCCAGAAAAATATGCTTTCAGAACTTGACCGTATGTCGCACCATTATTGTAAGCCAATAAACATCTCCAAAATCGTCTAATTAATTTTTTTGATAGCTCAGAACTCAAATACTTTTCTCTCGCTTCTGTTAATAACTCAATCATTCTTGGAAATTTCTGATTTGTCCTGGCTCTAATATGCTGTTTTAAATAACGCCAAAGACTTTCAATTGGATTGAGCTCCCCTAAAAAATATTTTTTTCTGGGGTTTTTTAGGACGTAGATTACGAATTTTGAGTCGAAAATATGAAATTCAGATAGCACTTTGGTTTTGAATTTCTTGCACTTTAACAAGTATTCTTTTCTCTTTAAAATAGTTTTATAATTATAAATGTTTAAAATTAATCGCGACTTTTCGTTAATATCGAAACGTCGTGAATTGTTAATAAAGTTTTTCCTGATTATAAATTTTTATTTATTTGATTAGTTTTATAATGTTTATACGATGGAGATAGCTCAGTTGGTACCGTCATGGGCGTCCAAGCAGAAGGTCGAAGGTTCAAATCCTGTGCGAGTCAAAAAAAATTCAAATGAGTTCCCAAATTATCTTCTGGTGTTATATTGAGTAAAACACCTATCTAACCAAATAACACCTATCTATATAGCTTGTGGCCATCGAAACGCTAACTTTAATTTAATTTACTTTAATTTTATATTTGCTTCTCCAAATTTGGAGGTTAATTCTTTTCAATAAATAAATAAATAATATTTATACACTATGTCTAGAAAATTTAGAACAAGTCTGTTTTTTATTTTGATTTTCTAATTTTTAATTTATTTCTGACGTTAATTTTTTCAAAGAAGAATTAATAGCTAAATAAGCACATAATATCAATTAATAGCATAATTTTAGCTAAATAAGGTGTAATGATAGATTAATTGTCTTATTATTTGGCAAGCTTGGTCTCAAATTAAGTTATTCATCAAACTCCGCGGTAAATTTTTTTGTAGCATCGGATAAATTTTTTCAATCAAGTTTAAAAAAAAATTTTCCTGACCTTTTTTTTTGGCATGTTTTTTAGTTTGTTATTTCGGTCATCAAAATAATATAATTCTGTTTTTTTGAATTTTTATTTTTTCTAAGGTCAAAAAAATCCAAAAAAATGATAAGTAGGAAAAAAATTCAAGAAAATCAAAGAAAAAATTACTTATGTTATTTTTAGAGCAAAATAATGGTCTAGAAAATTTTTTTTTAAACTTGATTGAAAAAATTTATCCGATGCAACAAAAAAATTTACCGCCGAATTTTATGAATAACTTAATTTGAGACCAAGCTTGCCAAAAAATAAGACAATTAACCTATCATTACACCTTATTTAGCTAAAATTATCAAAAAATTCCCAAAAAAGACAAAAAATGGTCTGAAAAAAGAACAAAGACCTAAAACGACTAAAAATTTTAGATAATTTGAGAGATGAGACAGAGGTCGAAAGATATCTTTAACAATTAGAATTCTTCTTTCAAAAATTTAACGGCAGAAATAAATTAAAAATTAGAAAATTATCTTATCAAAATAAACATAACTTAATCTATTTTCTGGTATAAGGTAAAAAAAATTGATCATATTTTGTGGAAAGTAGTTACATTTTGTAGCAGTTTAAGGCTAAAAAGTATATGAATAAAAAATTATTATCAAATTGAGTTCACTTACTATACACTTACATTGTCTTATTAATTCCTGAACTTCGAAATTTAGATTAAATAAATTTAATTCCTGAACTTCGAAATTTAGACATTTACAATTGCGTCTCTAGTGACACTGTCAGTAGTCCTCACCTCTATGTACTTGAACTCTAGTTCAACTCTAATTCAAGTACATTCATTTATATATAAATATGTTATTATATTATTAATAAAAATCATCGAAAGTCAACAGTTAGTTTAGTCTTTCTATCCCTAATCATAGAACCCCACTCCTAACTATTAGTGTATTTCGATTAATCGCGATTAATCGCGCGCGATTTTTCAAATCGTAATCGATCGATCATGATGTCCAAAATCGCGATCAATTAATATCAATTCTAATTTTTCTAAATTGATCATGAATTTTGGCGCTTCTTTTTTCTATTATAAAAAATTCACATAAAGTTAGTTCAATTAGTTTTTCAATTTAGTTTTTGTTTATTAAATTATTCTTTAAAAATAAATATGAGTTCACCTTTTTCTTCTCTTGTTTGGAGACATTTTAAATTGAATCCTGACAATCCTACAATCGGTATCTGTCAAATATGCCTAAAAACTAAAACAGAGAAAGATTCATCAATTTTGAGAAAAAACAATACTACAAATTTATGGAACCATTTAGAAGCTGATCACTGCCTAAATTATAAGCTTCCTGGAAGAGATTTTTTAAAACACTCATTAATAAAATGTACGATGAAAATGTTGAAAAAATTAAAAACGAACTAATATAAGCTGAAATCGTTACATTAACTTCTGATTTATGGACCGGAATCAATCAAGAATCATACTCTACAATTACAGCACATTATATACATAATCAAGAGTTGAAAAGTTATGTTTTAGATACAAAATTGTTTGGGTCTATTAGACATACAGCGGAAAATATTTCTATTGTCTTTAAAGCAACAATCTTTAAATGGGATTTAGAAAAAAAAATTGCTGCGATTGTGACGGACAACGCGGCGAATATAGTCAATGCAGTAAATTATACTGATAATATCTCAATACGATGTTCAGCTCATACAATTCAATTAGCAATTAATGATGCTTTTAAGAATAATAATCAAATAGATGATATTTTATCTAAGTGTAATACTGTTGTTTCACATTTTAAACATTCAAGTCTAGCGGCCGCTAAGCTTCAAGTTATTCAAAAACAACTTCATCTAAAAGAAAACAAGCTTATTCAAGAGGTCAGTACAAGATGGAACTCAAAATATTATATGATGGAGCGTTTATTTGAACAGAAGTCGAGTTTAAATCTGTACATCAGCGAAAATCCAGAAACTGATTTACCTCAATTAACGAATCAAGAATGGCGTATAATTGATGGCTAGATTAACATCTTAGAGCCAATGGAAGCTTCAACAAGAATTCTAAGCGGTGACAAATATTTAACTATTTCCCTCATTATACCACTTATAACAGGTCTTATTGTGAGTTTAAAGTCTTGAAAAAGCTCTGAAATAGCTGTAAATAAATTTCGAGATCATTTAGTCGACTCATAAAGCGACGTTTCGCAGATGTAGAAAAAAATTGTTTGATTTCTACTGCAACACTTTTAGATCCGAGAGTAAAAAATACGTGTTTTATTGAAGATGAAAATAAAAGAAAAGCAGTAAAAAGGCTACAAGATTTGTTAAAGGCTAATTTTCAATCAAGCAAAAAGGATGCAACCAATGAAATTGAACGACTTTCGTCAGATGAACAGCCATCGGCAAAAAGACCCTGTTTTGATTTAAGAGAATTTATGATAGAACAGCAATGTATAGAAGATCAAAGTGAAAATAATGAGTACGTTATTGAATTAGAGAATTATATTAAACAACCTATAATTTGAAAAAAAACGATACAGATTTATGTGATATATTGGATTGGTCGGAAAATAACAAATATTCATTTCCTAACTTATATAGTTTAACTAAAAAATATCTTTTTATTCCGGCAACAAGTGCACCATGCGAAAGAATTTTTTCAAAAGCCGGAAAGATACTTTCCAAAAAAAGATCAAGGCTTAATCCAAAGAACTTTAACTGTCTTCTTTTTCTCATGCATAATATTAACAAATTGAGAAATGTAAAATAAAAAAAACCTTTTTTTTTTATAATTATTTTTTTTAAATTTGTTTAAATAAAGTTTTCATTCAACAAAAAAAAATTTTTTTTATATGCATTTTCGGGCGATTAAATCGACGATTAATCGATTAAAATCCTTAAATAATCGAAAATCGACGACCGTTAAATATCCATAATCGCTGCAACTCTACTAACTATTACATTACTTGTATTTCTACTACTACTGATACTTGTGATATGATTTTTTATAAAATAAAATTCAATTGTCGAAAATCAAAAGACAAAATATACGACGCCTTTATACATTAAGGCATATTACATCTGAAAAATACAAAGATTAAAAGAATCCATTGGGTCGAATACTAGATTTAGAGAAGGATCGCGAAACAAATTAGAAACTATCAAAAAAAATTAGATTTTAATGAAAAATATATTAATGAATTAAAAAGTGAAATAGGTAATAATTACCTTATCAAATAACATAAGGAAAATGATACATATGGTATAAAGAAACTTGAAGATAAATATAAAACAATTAGTAAGAGATACCTATATCGAAAATAAGCAAAACGATTCCAAAAATAACCAAGCTTCTTCACAAAAAAAAACTCTTATAAACGACGTTTATAAAACCAATCAAATAATTTCCTCTTTTGATCAATATTTTTTAGACAGAATAAATTCTGGTGGAAAAACAGTGGTTTTTGAATGCAAAAAGTCACAAAGCGATTTGATATTTAAATCAATATTCGTAACATTAAACAACAGACGAAAAGATGTTTAAAAAAGGTTTTTGAAAAAGAAGTAAAAACGGTTTGGGGGTAAAATGACAAGCATTAGCATTATATTTTTTCAAGCAAGGTTTTAGGCCTTGGTACATAACTAGTTACTAGTAACAGAAGAGGTTTAATCTAGTTTAATTGGTAATATTCTTAATCTTAATAATTCTAAATATTTTATCATAATTAGGAGTAAAATGACAATTTTTTTCCAGAAAAGTGTGAAATTTTTATTTTTGACTTAAATTCTTTCCCTTTAGCTATTTGTTTTAATTTTCATACTTATCATTACAGTGGTTTAACTTGTTTCAATGGTATTCCTGTTTTTCCTTTTCCGAAATTTGACCAAAATAATTTGTTAAATTTTTCTTTGTGTGAAATTAAATTTTACTAATTAATATTTTATTATAACGGGTGCACAAAAATGCTTGTCCGACGATTAAATTAAGGCAAAAAATATGTTCCCATCGAGCTGGAAAATTTGACATTTTGTTCAGAATTTTGTCTATTTTTTGAAAAAAATATTATCGGAATTTTTTTTTTTAATTTTAATATTTTCAGGCTGAAGCATTGCAATATATCCCCACCTCAAAGTGTCCTAGTCAATTAAAATATACGAAAAGTTTTTTTATTTTTGGTTGAAATTTTTAAAGCTAAAAATTTGAAAAATAAACTCAAAATAAAAAAAAAAACACAGACAATTTTCCAAATTTTTTTTTCACTAGCCTTTTATCGAAAAGCTCTTAGTTCCAGCTATATGTGTTCCAAATTTTAACTTGATAGCTTGCTTGGAACAAAAGTTATTCGAAATAATGTCCATTTTCTTTAATATTAACAATTTTTAAAAAATGACGTTTTTTGAAGGTTTTTTAAACATATATCCTGGAAAAATGATCCGATTTTAACAATCTACGGCTCATTTTGATCAGCTCAAAATTCTCTACAAACCCAAGTGTAAAAAAAATTTTCGTATATTACAATTGACTAGGACACTTTGAGGTGGGGGTATATTGCAATGCTTCAGCCTGAAAATATTAAAATTAAAAAAAAAAATTCCGATAATATTAATTATATTTAATTGAAAAATTTTGAAAAATTTGAAATAAAAATTTTTTGAAACGTCAAAATAAGCGCGAAGTTTTTCTTCACTGGAAACTAAGTCTCACTAAAAATGTCAATAGAAAATATGGAAACTGACCAGGCTGATATAGCTACTAAAATTGCTGAAATTAAAGAAATACCAACTGAAAAATATATCACAAGCAAGAATAGTAAGAGAAAGAGGGAGGAGGAATTTAACTCAAATGAAAGGCAATCGAAAAAAGACACAACCCAGTTACTTACTGCCATGTTGGATCATCAGAATGAGCAAGATCAGTTGATTGAGGGGCTTCTAAATGAAAATAAGAAATTAGTTGAATTGGTACACATGTTGAACCAAAAAATAGAGAAAATGGAGAAAAAAGAAACCCCGAAGATGAATTGGTCTAATCTTTTTAAAAAGACTGAAGAAACAGATGAAAAACCTGAAACAGTTGAAAAAACGCTTCAAAAAATCGAAGCTGTGAGTGCCATGTCTGTCTTCTCAAATGAGATGAGCGAAAGAGAAAAAAGAAAGAAAAATTTAATTATTGTAGGAATCGAGGAGCTTGACGGGAATAATGAAAATGAAAAAAAGAATCATGACAATTACAAGATAAATGAAATACTAACAGTAATGAAAATTGATAAAAAAAGAGTAAAAGAAGTAATTCGTTTTAAATCAAAACATAACCATGGTAAAACAGCACCTATTCTTATTAAAGTCGACTCAGAAGAAACGAAATTTAAAATACTAAAAAATTCAAAAGAACTAAGAAATAATAGTAATTTCAATAAAACCTTTATCAATCTTGATCTCACACCGGCTGAAAGGTTAGAACAAAAAGTTCTAAGAGATGAAAGGAAGCAAAAAAATGAACAAGAAGGCAACAATAGTGGGTATTATTGGGCAATACGTAATAATACACTACGGAGAATAAAATCAAAAGAATCCTCAGTAACCGAAACACAATAACTAGATAATTTCCTAAAAATAACTCCTGAAAACGAAAATAAAGTAAATGAAACAGAAAATCAAAAAACTTTTAGACATTTAAAAGAAGCTAATTATCCTCACCCGACTTCATCGCATGGTTACAAGTACCGAAAAATCAAGAACTGCAAACTGAAATCCAAATGGAAAATTTGAGTATTTGTTCACTAAATTGTAAAAATCTACTCTCAAATTTTAATTATGTCAATGAGCTACTAGAACAAGTAGATATTGTATTTCTTCAAGAAACCTGGCTAAAAACGGCAAAACAAGCTAAAAAGGTAATAAATAAGAATTTTAAATTTGTGCACAAATCATCAATGACTCCTGAATATTCAGTTGGAAGACCACACGGTGGAACGGGATGGATTATTAATAAAAAATTTCAAAAAAATATTAAAATTGAATTCATATCAGACCGAATCTCAATGTGTCAAATAAATGAAACTTACCTGATTAGGGTATACATGAATTTTGAAGGACCGACAGATTCGGTTGTCAAATTAAAAGCACTTGTTAGTCAAATTTTAAATTTGATTGATAAAATTCATTTGAACAACAAAGATCCGAATATTTGTATATTAGGAGATTTCAATACCGACTTAGAGCGTAATTCTAATTTTACTGAGATTTTTAATTTATTTGTCTAATGTGAATCACTAATCGTAGCAGATTATCTATATACTCAAAAAACTGACTACACATACAAGCAAAATCGAATAATTAAGAATGATAAAGATAAAACTGAAATATTGAGATGTGTAACCAGTCGAATCGATCATGTATTGGTGAAAGAAAACTTCGCAAAAAAAATTGAGCAAGTTAACATTCTAAATGAACAAGATCACCAGTCAAATACAAGTGACCATCTTGCTATCAAAATTGATCTAAAAAAATTGAATATTAATATAGAACCAAAACAAAAATTAAAAAATAACACAACACTTACTAGTAAGATTAATTGGAATGATGAAAATACTCAAGAATCATATGCCCAAAACCTAAGACACAAACTCTTAAATAAAAATATAATTTTAAAATTAAATGAAACAAATAGTGAAAATTCAAAAGGGAATATAACAGAGATAATAAATGAGCTAGGGAGTACAATGCGCGAGACTATCGAAGAAATAACATCATTTAATTATAATTCTAAGTCGATAAATAATAAACATGTAAAAAAAAAATAAATGGTGGGACGAAGAGATGAAAAACCAAAAACAAAAAGTTAACAATGCATATCTTAAATGGAAATCGACTGATTTTACCTCTGAAGAACTCGAAAAGCAATTAAAAATTGAGAAAAATAAGTTTAGAACAATACAGAGAGAGAAAGTCAAATTAATCGAAGATATAAACGTTAAAGGAATAGACACTCTCTTCCATGTACATCGTGATAAGTTCTGGAAAGAAATGAAAAGAATACGAAAAACGGATGTAAGCGTTAATGTTCCAATGGACGATTTAATGAATAATTTTGAAAGACTTTTTAATGAAAAAAACAATTTGACAAACGAGAATAACTTAAGTACTGCTCAAGACGAAATAAATAAATACGAAAAAATAATAAACGAAACTCTAGACATTAGTAATATTAAGGTTGACCAAGATACTATTAAAGAAATAATAAAAGAGCTTCCTAATGGTAAGTCAATTGGATTTGCGGACGTTAGCAATGAGATGGTGAAATATGGTTGTATAGACGAACTTTCTGAAATAAACGCAAAATTGATTGAACAAATGATAAAATACAACCAAATGCCATACTTATTCAATGTAGGTAAAATACTCCCAATACTTAAAAAGAACGATGGGCAAACCGACGATGCAAACAACATACGTCCAATTACAATATCAGACACTATTACAAATTTATTTGAAAGGTATATACTGACTAGAATAAGTGAGAAGCATACGGATCCCCAGACTCAATTTGGATTTAAAAAGAAAAGTTCAACAAACCATGGAATTTATTGTGTGACCGAAACAATCCAACATTACAAAATAAGAAAGAAGAAACTGTTTATTTGCGCGATTGATGCAAGTAAAGCTTTTGATAAGGTAATCAGAGAAATTATGCTTAAGAATTTGATAGGAAAAGTGGAACCAGAAATATGGAGAGTACTTAAAAGTTATTACGAAAGTTCACTATCAATTGTTAAAAATAAAAACGAAATTTCATCAATATTCAAGACGACAGTTGGTGTTAAACAAGGAGGCCCGCTCTCACCGAAATTGTTCTCAATATATGTTGAAGATTTAATTAAGGAAATAATGGAAACTGACTTAATTACTGATATAAATGGATTCAAAACAGGCATACTAATGTATGCGGATGACTTGCTAATAATGACAGAGTCAATAAAAAAAATGGGAAAAGTTCTTAAAATGTGTGAAAATTTTGGAATGCGAACAGGAATAAAATTCAACCCTTCTAAAACTCAGATAATGCGAATAAATGGATCCAAAAAAGACAAAACAAGACTTGAACTCTGTGGTGAGGAAATAGAATGGGTTGAAAAAATCAAATATCTCGGTGTTTGGGTGGATGGAAAATGCTATAGTAAGGAGCATTTAAGAGAAAGAAGACTTAGTACATGGAGAGCTTTCTACCTCCTGAAACAAAACCTAGATCTTAATAGTAATAAAATGAGTCCACAGCTTAAATCACACCTATTTAAAGCATATGTAAGACCTATCACATACTACTGACTAGAAAATTGTGTTATAAGTCAATGTGAAAAAAGTAAAATACAAACTATGGAAGGTCTTATGATTAAACAGATGCTAGGTCTTGACAAGAGGTCACGCACGACCAATCTTTTATATGCATTAAACATTGAACCTGTATGCTCAAAAATTAAAAAAATAAAATTGAATTTTGCGGCAAGGATAATTGGTAATGAGTATACCGAGAAAATATTTAGATTAAAAAAAGACTACGTAAAAAGTTCTAGTAAATTTGTCCAAGAAATTAGAGAGACTCTTTGCTCAAATGAGATCATTACTCAAGAAAAATTATTGGAAAAAGTTAGTCAAATTAAGGACGAAGATGAAACAAACAGTAGAAATGGAATATGTGAATCTATAAAATTTTGCTTGGAAAATATAGAAGAAAGAAAAGAGCAGTTAAAATTAATAGTTAAAGCTTACTCACCTAAAATTGGACCCGAAACGTTGGTGTCAATTGAAACTCAATAAAGATATGGTTCTGTTTTTGTTTGATTGTAATCTATGGAAAAAAAACAAAATAATAACAAAAATAAAAGAATAAAGAAAAATTAACATAAACTAGACTAAAACCTAAATTTGATATACTTTGTATTTTTTTTTTCTATTTTTAATTTCTATTTTTAACATCGCCAAGCCTGGCGTAATTTTATGAATAAATTAAATTAAATTAAATATTTTTTTCGAAAAATAGAAAAAATTCTGAACAAAATGTCAATTTTACAGCTCGATGGGAACATATTTTTTGCCTTAATTTAATCTTCGGATAAAAATTTTTGGGCACCCGTTAATTTTTTAATTGAAAAAAAAATTAAAAAAAAAAATTATTGCTTCTCTTCTTTATCCAATAAAAATCTTTTTTTTCGTAAACAAATTACATTTTCGTTAAATGAGGTGTGACTTTCACTTTACATTTTACATAATAACCTTTATTTCCATGTTTTTTCTTTTTTTAAATTTTATAAGTTTGAAACTGAACATATTACTTACTTTAACTTCTTATTTTAAAATCAAAACTTGATGCGCAATAATGAATCAAAACTAAATTTTTTGATGCTTAAAATCTTTTGAATTACAGTCAACCCTCTTTAATCCGAATTTCGATATTCCGGAATTCTCGATTTTCCGAATAATTTTTCTAGAAAAAAATCTACATTTAATGGTGAATTATTCTGTAACTGTGCATTTTGCAGGAATATGTCAGAGGAATTGCTTATGGTATATTTGGATGATACAAATTGTGTATCACAAATTAAATTTTTGAATAAAATTAAATAGTAAATTCAGATTTTGGTGTGAAACAAGAAATTCACATTTATGTGAATAAAAAAAATAATCCATTAAATATGCATAAAACATTTTGTATAAAAATTAAGTACATTTTTGTAAAAAAAAAAAATCACATTTAGCTGACCACAAATGCACATACGAAAAATGCACATTAAACTGCGTAATATCCAAATATACCATCAGCAATTCCTCTGACATATTCCTGCAAAGTGCACAGTTACAGAATAATTTTGCAGAAATGAAATTTAGATGATACAAATTTTGTATCAGGTGTTACAATTTACAGGACCAATTTTTAACGTTTAGAAAAAAAGTTATTCAATTTTGTCAAAAAGTGTACTGTACTTTTCCCCTAAAATTCACATTCACCATTTAATGATAAAACTACTTGGTAATCCGAATTTTCGTTAATTCGAACAAAATTTTATTAAAATTTTGGTGTTCGGATTAAAGAGGGCTGACTGTACCTTGTCTCTTTTTATTTTGCAATTCAATTATAAGAACAAAATATATTTCAAGATTATAAAGAGTCATGTAATTAAATTGAGAAATAAATTCTAAGATAAATTGTTCATGAAAATTAGTCGAAGACTTTTTAAATTAAATTATATGAGCAACCAAAATGTATGATGGGATGGGATGCATAAGCTCTCGATTTACCGACTTAGCATCTTTTGCCATACAATTTTGAAATTCTTAGATCTCCTACTATTTGTGATTAGAAAGCTTCAAATTTATCTATATTAAATTTTTTGGAAAAAATTTTAAAATAAGCTTGAGAATATTTAAAATAGTTGTTTTTCCTGTTGAGACTAACTGTAATTTTTTTTTATAAATTATTTACTCATCTACTAAAACATATGCCTTTTAAAAATTTAAATAACTAGTTTTTATGTTCAAAAAAATAAAAATCGCTAGTTCTCTAAATTTTTAAGCAAGCTTTATGCTTTATAACTTGAATTCTTTCAGAGTTATATGCTAAAATTTTGAGCAATTAAAAGCAAGATATTTTTTTCAAAGTTTTAGGGTTGCATTTAAAGACCATGATAAGTAATTAACTGCTAATTTAAATGAATAATGAATTCTTTTTTCGAAATACGATTGAATAAATAATTTCTAATAGAACTCCTGAGATTACTAGTAAGAGAAAATAATCAATCATTACGATTATAATTATAGATGTTACGATGAAAAATTACAACTCAGTTATTAAATTTCATGAATCATATTACTTAGTTTTAACCATTCTAAAATCTATTTAATCGATTTACTGACTGGCAGCAAATTATAAAATAGAGCTAGATAGCGAAAAAAAATAAAAAGAAATAATTTATATCAATATTTATATTTTTACTTTAAATTTGTAAGAATTCATAATTTCACCCTTTGTCTTAATGCGATTTGTTAATTAAATAAAAAAAAAGATAACTGTTATAAAGTCTAGTAATTCCATTCTTTTTCTATGTAGATTTCATGAATCTACTTAATCTCATTTCATATTTCCAGAACAAGGAAAAGAAGATAAATGAAGAATTTTCTATTTAAAATTCATTTTTAAAATAGAATCTAAATCGTAAAATATAAAAAAAGAACTTCATTAGTTCTTCTACTTCAAGTTGTTTGTTCTTTTTATTTTATTTTTTTTTATTAAATGATAAATTCTAAATTAAAGAGACTATGAAGAAAATTGCAGCAAAATGAAAAAAAAGTTTATTGATTTTTTTATTTAAGTTAAGTTAAGTTTAGGAAAAAATGCTTATGTTCTTTTTATCTTTTGCTATATTTACTTTTATATAATTTTGAAAAATAATGAAAATGATGTTCTGATAACACTTAGGAATTGTTTTTATAGCGATAAAAAAGGTTGTTTTTTAGAAACAAATATTTTGAAATTTATGAAACTAAATTTTCAATTAATACATAAATTCATTTTGTTTCAAAGCCCTAGGCCTTTGAGGAAAGTAAATTTTTTCCACAATTAATGATTAACTTAAGAATCAACTAATTTAAATAGTATAAATCATTTATGATGTTCGGGATCAATTATGCCATCATTAAGTCTCAATTGTTGCATTTATTTCACATGATAAGTTCATATCACATAAGCTAATAATCTTAATTTTTGGTTTTTTTTTAAGGAAAAACCCCCTATAATCTAATCATGAAAATTTTTTCGTCCTCATTTTTCTTCCTTGAGATGAAAAGAAAATCTCAAAGAAATATAATATAAAGAAAGATGTTATCGCGCTCTTTAATGAGTTGTGAGATCAGGAAAATATTGATACTTATTGATGAAAAGGTGATCGATTTTATGAATATGCTTTATTTTGACAAACATATTTCGACAAATAATTTTTCGACAATTTTATTTCGTCAAATCAAATTTAAACAAATTTTAATTGGACAAAAAAATATGTTTTTAGACAAAAAACATTTCGACAAGTATTATCAAGACAAACTCAACTAAAAACTTTGTGTTGGTCACGAAAATTAAATTTATTAAAATTGATTTATCACTTTATATTTTTTTTTATTTTTGCTCACATATTACGTTACCAGAGTTTAGGTCAGCACAAAAAAAACTTTTGGTCACGAAGTCGATATAATTCTTGTAGTCACGTAATATGTGATCACATGGTCACATAACAGGCGAGACCCTTACTATCATAAAATTACTCCAATAGAATTTTTTTTTTTGATAAAACGCTAAGAATCCTAAAAACAGAAATTATTCGCAAAAAAATCAAGCAATTTTATAAAAAATATTATTTTGTCGAAAATGTTTTTGTCTAATTATTTATGTGTCTAAATTATACTTGTCGATTTTTTTTTTGTCGAAAATTAATTTGTATAAATATGCTTGTCAAATTATTATTTGTCGAATTAAATGGATACCCGAATTCAATACTCGGCTATGTATACAATGATATATTTAATAGGATAAGGTCGATATCTCAGCTGGCAGACCAAAAGAAAGTAAAAAAAAATAAATTAAAAAATTTTTCCTCCGTAATTTTTTTTTTTGCCTTACTGCAATCTAAATTCACGTAAAATGGGTTCGGCTTGAGGTCTGACTGTAATTTTATTTTTATTAATGAAAAGAATAAAAACCAATTTCACAAAAATTAATTTGATTATTAATTTGTCTATTTAATATTTTTAGAATACGATAATTTCGCCATAAGTTCGCGTCCGGCTCAGCGCAAATTCAAAAGAAGTTCTGTTTGTTGAGTAAAAACCCCCATGTAGCAGTCTAACTGCTTTATTTTATAAATATTATTGGTTTTCCAAAAACTTAAGTGTTTTGAACAAAATAGTGACTTTTAGCCATAAAATGTTTTTAATAAAGCATATTTTACTCATTCAAAAAATTGTATGATTTTCAGTTAGCATCAATTTTCAAAATTTTAAAGTAGTATTTTGTTAAATTTAGTGTTTTCTCCTTTTTATTAAATTACGACAAGATTTGAGATAATTACAATATGGGATAATTGTTTCAGCACACTTAAAAACAGTTTCACTTTCAAAAGACGTTTCAACACACTGGTTAAAACTCAGAAACATGCTTGCCTATTAAAACCCTCAGAACCTTCTTAGCACATCATCATTTTTTAGGAGTAAAAGGTCTGTTTAAAAGTTTTGTTGGAGGCTTAATAAGCAAGTGTGTTTCTAAGTATTAGTAAGTGCATTGAAACGTCTTAGAAAATAATTGTATTTGTAATTCAAACAAACTTAGAAAGACAATTTTTAAATTGTTTTAAAGCATAATTATGTTTGATAGCATTAAAAAAAAATAGGAAAAATTTAAGACCAAATTAGTGTATTTAAACTTTATTAAAAACTAGAATAAAAAATTGATAAGAAATAAAATTTTTAGATAATATTTTGAAAAAAATTTTTTTATTTTTTCTTTGTTGTTTTGAAAGAGTTAACATAAAACAAAAATTTTAATGAAATTTAATATTTTTTAGAAATCGTAGAAAATGGAGACCAAAACCGTTCTATACATTCCAAATTTGATAAACTATGTTCGAATATTATTCTTTATATTAATGCTTATTAAAATGCGTAAACGACCTTTTTTATCCTTTGTGTTTTGTCTTATTTCTGGATTTTTAGACTCATTTGATGGCGATTTAGCTCGAAATTTTGATCAAAAATCAAAATTCGGTTATTGTTTGGACCTTTCTTTGGACAGAATGACAAACGCAGCTCAAATGGTTACACTAGCCATTCTCTATCCGAAATATTGGTTGTATTTTTTTGCAGTTTTATCAACCGATACACTTAAAGACTTATTCAAAAATATCAGTGAATATCATTTATTTTTAGCCAATAGTTTAATAAATTCTCTGAATCAGGAACAAATAAATTCGAATCTATTCGAACAAATGGGTCTTAAGAAAGATTCTATCGGAAATGGATCTCAAATAAAATATCAAAATTTTCAAGAATTTAATTGGAACAATTTTTTATTGTTACAATTTTACCATTATGTATGGTACTCGAGTGATTTATTCTATTGGTTACTTTATTTCAATGCTTTTATAAATAAGAAAAATTCCAGAAATCATGAGGATTCAAGTCATTTGATAATTGATCTCAATAATAATCAAACATACGTTAAGAAAAAGAATTTGATTAATTTAAAATGTTTAGATCCTCTGGGAGATTATTTATTCGATTGGATACGAATGTTTATTACAAAAAAGTATTCAAATGATGTTAATTTAAACTTTTTTTTATATTTTAAGATTTTTTTTAGACTTTTTACATTTTTTTTAGTACTTGGTGCTTTTTTAAAATTTTATTTTAGTTTTATCGATCTTTTGTCTATATTAGCAACAATAGTTCAGACTGATGATCGTTTTAAAATTTTCATCTCTACAAATAAACAAAAGATTTAATTTTAAATATTTCTGATTTATTAGAATATTTTTAAATTTTATTACACGCGTGACAGCGAGATAAGAACTCCAAATAATTAATTGTTCACGTATTATGTGGCAAAATGTTCACATAAGAACAACATTTTATATTAATTAATTATTATGTATTTTGCTTATAAACGCCTCCTAAACCTCCCTAGTAAATTTGTTTTGAAAACCAAGGATACCCTCAAAGTAGCTTTTTATAGTTGCTTAAAAGCAATGTTTTACGATAGTCTTTTTACACCTTCAAAAAACCTAAAAACATCATTCTTTTTGACCAATTTTACTTAATTCCTTGTCAAAAAAACGTTGGTCATAGATTATGTGACCATTAATTAATTTATTTATTTAATAAAATGAATTAACCTTCTTATAGGGAGAAGTAAAAATAAAAGTAAAAATTAAGTTTCATTAAACAAAAACTTGCGTGAAGTTTTAAGACAGATTTCCAAAAAAACGAAAAACCAGTTTCAAAACTGTTTCTAAAAATTAAAATCTGATTTTTAGAAACAGTTAATTAACTGGAAATGGTACTGATTTTGTCTTATTCTATGAAATTAAAAAATTCATAAAGTTTCTTTAACTTTAAACTAGATCTTCTAATTTAACATACAATTAAAACTCGCTGAAACCTTGATGGAAATTTTTTAAAAAAAAACTTTAGAAGACTAACTTAAAATAATATCCATATCCCATTTAAAAGACTTGATTTTTTTTTTTTTTGATTTGTTTAAAAAAATGATTACAAGAATTCCATATAAAAGAAAATAAATTGACCACAAAATTAAGGACCTTAACGACTGAGTTTCACTAATTCTTTAAAAGCTCGTCCAAAAGGATCCTATAGCACTTGAACATAAGGTTATCTAAGCAGAGTTTTATGGAGTCCTAATGCCATCGTTGGATAAAGAAGAGTTCTTAAGATAATTTTTAAGTTAGTTATATTATTTGGTACATCGGAAATGTTAATTTTAAAATATTTACCGATCAAAGCTACCGTAAAACCTTGCAAGAAAGTGCGTGGGCTATTCTTTAAATCCTGGGTTTTTGTATATTTCAAAATATAAATAGAAGCTTACAAATGAAAATGTTAGACTATTGAAGTTTTTTTTTAACACTTTCTAACTTAATTTTAACAAAAACGTTAAGAGACATTGAAGATTGGGATTAATTTCTTTCACCAAAATAATTCTATGCTTCTATAGAAATTTATTCTTCCAAAAAATATTTACTCGACCAAAATTTATACTTTTCTATAAAGCTTCTTTTTTTGAACCAAAAAATTTCTCAAATACGATTGCGATTGACATCGAAAGTGAAGATACTTTGCAGATGATAAAGATAAATTTCTCAAAAATTGCTTTATAGCAGAAAATCAAGGCTAAATTAAAAATAGAGTGTAATATAAACTTCTATTAATTTATTGTGGAAAGAGAAGTTGAACGACTCATTAAGGTCTCAAATAAAAGAGTTTGTACCTGCAAGAAGTATTGAAAAATAATTTTCAATACTCAATTGATGCAGTTATGAAGCTAGATTAAATGAAATCTTCGTTTTAACCATTATACTTACAAACTCAAGTTTAAATTTAGAATTTTCTGTAACTTCTGGAAAATTAAAAAAAATTCGAAAATAAAAAAAGATTTTTTACAGGCAAATAGTATTTTTATATTTGAAAAATACATTTTTTACATCACTTGATTTTTTGGTAGAGAAAAGAAACACAGTCTTGAAGATTGTACAAGTTAATCACCCCTACAACTAAAATAATTATTCCTTTTTTTAAATTAATGCTTGTACATTTCGATAATAAAACCATATTTTTTTTGGCCCTTTAATCAGATAAAAAATTGATCTATTCGAAAAAGAAAAAATATTTCAAGTTTACGAATTGCTATAAATACTAATGACTCAAATTTGTTATTTGACATTTTTTAAAAGAAAGAAATGTAAATAGTTTTCAAGAGTTCTTAACCTGAATATAAAAAAAAAGAGAAAAACTAGTCAAGAAGATATAACATTTTACAATTTAGCTTTGGGAAAAAAATATTTGTTTGTAAATACTTAATGCTTATCAGGTTAACACTTTTAAGTGAACAAAAAAGAGAAAAATTTCAACACGCTTCAAAATTTATTTTTTAGAAAAATCACGGAATTTCATTAAGAAAATACAGCAAAAAATGAATTGAATTACTTTAAAACTTTTAATATTTGATTTAACGAGCAAATATTGATACTTGAAATAACACACGAGAAAAAAGGTGAAATTTCAAATAAGAAAAAATTTATTAATTGAATTGACCAGCTAAAAACAATTAGGATATGACTGATCAGAACAACAACAAAAAACTAGTATATCTAGCTTCTTTTGTGACAATTTTCTCTATTTATTTTAATTAAAACAAAACCATTTGAAATATTTCATTATACTTTACTTAAAAATCAAATCTCTCACAATTAGTCTTTTAGGATGTCTAATAAAATAAACTAACTTATTTTTTTTAGTTTATTTACAGCAATTAGGCAAATATTTGCATAAGTTGAAAATTTAATCACAAGTTGGGAAAATTGATCATATCTTGTTATTTAAAACAAAAATAGAAAAGACCCAAAACTAATTTGTATTTTACAAAATACCACCAACAATAACTAGAGTCAAATTTAACTCTTTTTTGTTTTTGTTCTTTGGTCTTTTCTCTTACTTTTAATTAATCGGTTTAAAATGAGAAAAACTTGAGGTTTTTTTTGAGACTTGACGTGACGTGATATCATTTAAAATAAAACTCATTCTTACTTTAATTAGTGTCAAATAAGATTACTTCATTAGAATAAGGGTATCTGATCAATCTAATCTTGTTAAACTTAAAATAAATGTTGTGATTTTTCCCATTTAAACTTGAATTATTTTGGTTATTTTACATTTTTAAATCAAAACAAAAATTCAAATCAAATATTAACTTTCACTTAAATTTACTCTTAATACTTTTATTTTCTCCTTTTTTTGTTCTTATAGAATTATAAAAAAAAAACTCTAAAAGGCTCAGCGGTTAAGGCATTGACTCTAACTATTTAATTATTATTAAAAAAATAAGTATTTAAAATCGGAGATATCAATTTTTTTTGGCAAAGTAAAATTTTTGCTCATTTTTCAATTTTCATTTTTGCTCAAAAAATTTAAATACGCAATTACTTGCACGCTGAATTTTTAAAGAGTTAATCCTTTTTAAACACATTAAAAAATATTATTTGAAAGCTTTTAAAAAAAAAGGGATCGGCTCTTTAAAAATTCAGCATGCAAGTAATTGCGTATTTAATTTTTTTGAGAAAAAAAATGAAAATTTAAAAATGAGCAAAAATTTTACTTAGCCTTTTTTTTCGATATTATTTTTCGAGATTAAATTTTGCAAAAAACTTAAGTTTTTTTTAAGCAAAAATTAAAGAAAAAATTCTAAGAAAAAGTCTGTACTACAAGCTCTGGTTGAGGTAGACTGTCGCTAAATGTGTCGGTCGGCAAACTAATTTTAAATTTACTGTGGCCTCGCTAATCAGTTTTTCCAAGAAAAAGAAAGATTTAAACGCTTCATTTTTTTTTTATAAAAATTGTTATTTTGGTTGTCTAACAAACAAAGAACTGTTTTTGACACAATTTTTCTAAATCTCAATTATAAAAAACTTTATTTTTAATTTTTTTTTCTCAAATATAATCACATATTTTAGACTCATAGAGACCAAAATTCGGAAAAAATAGTAAAAAAACGAAAAAAAGTATCATCAAAAAATATTTGATAACTGAGAGTATCTCAAGGCCATCCACAACCTCACCTTATCGGTATTCCATAAAAGTCTCAACATTTTTCATTTCCTGGCTTCGCCAATTGCAGTTATTTTTTTGTAAAATGATTAAAATATCAAATAAAGGAAAAAAAACTTGACCGAATTTCTTTGTTTAAACTTTTGAAAAGAGGAATATGAATTCATCAATTATTCAAAGAAAAATTTAAGACCAATTTTTTGTGAAAATACTCGTGTGATACTCGCTTTTTTCCAACTTTTTTAGTTTCCGGATAATTTTTAATCTTAGTTTCTATTACTTATATTTATTTTATTCATTAATAGAAATAAAATTTGTTTAATTTGTTAGAATTGACCCTTAATTTTAAATAAATAAGTGATACTTGAAACAGATAAGTTTAAAAAACTTTTCTAAGGTCTTGAGATATTTGATGATGATCGGTTTTCCTTTAGCTCTAGTAAACAAATAATAAATTAACTTATTTTTAACTAACCAAAATCAAAAACTTGCATGTTCTTTTTTACCAAATTTTTCTAAAAGTGTGCCATTTTCGACTGGTTAGTACCAATTTTTAAACTCAAAATCAAATTGTTTAAATAACTAATTATCCTGGAATATTAAAAAATTAGACCTAGACAATCTGTAAGGTCACATGTGAGTCTAAAGCTAACAAAGCTACAATCTTAAATTTTTTGAAATCACTTTTTAGTGTAGCTTCCCTCAAAATAATGATAAAAAATTTCAAAAATAACATTTTTAAATTTTCTCTTAAAAAAATGAAGAGTAGTTGAATATAAAAAAAGTTTGTTAATTTTACTTAAAAATTTTTTCAGATACGAATGGACAAAGCACTAAAACTGGATCTAAAATATATAACGTTACTATTAACGGTAATCTTCAATTAAAATCATTGTTTAAAAAAAAAAAAATTTTTAAACGTTTGACTTAAAGTTAATTTTCCAAATAAAATGCATATCCACAGAAGATTCAAGTAAGAGTGGAAATTCAATGAAACGTGGATATAAGTTTTCAATTGGAAAAAATTTCAACTCAGTAGAACAATTGACCGAAAATGACTTACTTGACATAATAAGCAATTCAGTTTATTCAAATTTTCCGGCATTATTATCAACAAAACGAGTTCAGGATATTGAAAAAAATTTAGAAAATCTAAAATTTCATAAAAATACAACAGTTTTTTCGCCTCTAACCAGCACCAAAAACGCCTCGATTGAAAAATTAGACAAAATTAAGAAAAAATTAATTTCAATAAATGAAAATTTCCAAACATCGTCCATGATTAATGAAGTTCTTGATGATGTTTTATCAGCTCGATCAATAGATTTTTCAAAATTAGCTAAAGGACGCACAATAGATGACACCAAGGCTGTTTTAAATTATATGCTAAGCAGTTTATATCACATTAAAGCTAAAAAAGATTCCAAAGATTTTGATCAATTGAAATTTTTAGATCAAGTTTTTCTAAATCCATTAGATATTTCACCAGATGGTCTTTTTGAAAAAGATATTGTCCTATCAAAAGATCAAGCTTATAACTTATTTTCTAAATATATGCCAAAAAGTCATGATCCTAATGTTAGAAAAGTTATTAAAGACAATGTTCACAGATGGCCTATGCCAATTCATTTTTACTTAGACTATCATTACAGTATTTTTCTATTTAATTAGTTTTAAAAAAATTGCAAAAATCTTATTTTTTTTTTAATAAAAAAAAATAGCTGAATATGAAAAAGATGTTCTACGCAAGGCTATTAAAAGATGGCAAGATGCAACTTGTGTTGAATTTAAAGAAATTTTCAATTTGAATACTCAAGTTCATTATTTGAGAATATTTAAAGGACAAGGGTGTTGGTCTCCTATTGGATATTTAAAAGATGCTCAATATCAAGAATTGTCTCTAGGCGACGGATGCATTCAGGTTTAGTTTTTAATTTTTATTTGAAGTATTTTTAAATGCATTCACAAGTTTTTCAAAAGCAGAAAGGTACAGCTTTGCATGAAATCGGTCATACATTAGGGTTTTTTCACGAGCAATCTCGCCCAGACCGAGATGATTACATAAATATAATTCATCAAAACATAGCTCCTTATGGTGAAATTAATTTTGAAAAGTATTCAAATAATGAAATTGCTAACGATGTACCGTACGATCTTTCATCTGATATGCATTATGCTAGTCTGGTAAAAAGACTTTTTTCAACAAAAAAATTTTCAATATATATTTATTAATTTCTTTTTGTTATTAAGTCTTTTTCGTCTAATCACAAAGCCACTATAGAACCTAAGGACAAGAGATATCAACGAACTATAGGCCAAAGATCTGATTTATCGTTTAGTGATATAAAAACAGTAAATGATGTTTATTGTCAAAGTAAGTTTGTAAAAAATTGGCTCTAAAAAAAATTTCAAACTATATAAAATGTAGATAAATGTCCGAATTCGCTTCCATGTCTTAGAGGAGGCTATCCAAGCCCGAGAAATTGTCAAGCATGTGTATGTCCAGATGGATTTGGAGGAACTTTTTGTGATGAAGTAGCACCGTCGAGAGGCATGTGTGGCGGTCTCTTAAATAAGAGCACTGGTATTTTAGAAACACCAAATTATCCATTATATTATCCAGGATATATTTCATGCAATTGGTTGATTCAAGTAAAATTCAAAAAATTTTTGTAAAATAAAATGTAAATTTTTTAAGTTAAATAAATTAAAAGGCGCCTGTTGGATATCGTGTTCGTTTAACTATTTCAAAAATATTCTCGACTACTTGTGATATTTATTCCACTTATGGGCCTTGTGATCAAGACTGGTTAGAAATAAGAGACAATTCGAATTATTTCTTTCAAGGTGGACCACGATATTGTTGTTCTCAAGGACCAAATACAACTATATCTTTTGATAATGAAATGTTGGTCTTGTTTAGATCTTTTGTTGGAAATATTAATTCAAATGGTTTCAGAGCTTATTATGATTTTATAGGTAAGATTAGAATGGTTGGAAAACTTAAATGTTTTTTCAATTCTTGAAAAGAATTTAAAGAATGAAGCTAAATATTCCTTGGTAGTTGTAATATTTTAAAGAAAAAATTTTGTAATTTTTTTATTATTTTAGATGCAAACGGCAACTCAATTACTTCAACGACAACGTTAAAATCGACAATATCGACAACATCGACAACGTCAACAACTTCAACAACTACTAAAAAATTAATTGATTATTGTGTAAAAAATCCTTGTATGAATAACGGAGTTTGTAAAACAAGCCCAACTGGATTTAAATGTACTTGCTCGACAGGTTGGACAGGTTCAAAATGCGAATCTCGATTGTCTAAATGCAGCAATATAAAATGCGAGAATAATGGAATATGTTTAGAAAATTTAGATTCATGTCTCTGTCCACCTGGTTTCAGTGGTGATAGATGCGAAACTTTATTGAATAATTGTTTAAGTAATCCATGCAATAATGGTATATGTATAAATTTAAATAGTAATTTGGGATACAAATGCATATGCCATTCAAATTTTACTGGAACTGAATGTAATGTTTTACTTTCTAAAAAACACTGTAAAGCAGATTTGTGTCTAAATGGAGGAGAATGTATTGAGTCACCAATGCTTGAGGGTTTTGTTTGCAAATGTTCAAAAAATTTTCATGGCATATTTTGTGAGAATAGTCTTTGTTCAAATGAAAATGTTTGTGGACCTAAGGGAACTTGTCACTTAAAGCAAGAAGGTGGTTACTATTGTAAATGTGAAGATGGTTCAATTGGCGAAAATTGTAAATATATTCCATGCACCAAAAGTACTTGCGGTAAGCATGGAACTTGTGAAAAAGCTAATTATGGTGAGAACAGATGCAAATGTTTGCCTGGTTATACTGGACGTAAATGCGAATCAAAACTTAAAATATGTCTTTCAAATCCTTGTTTAAATGGAAAATGTCTTGAAGTAGGCGATTTTGACTATCAATGTGAATGTAATTTTGGTTATGTTGGCAAAAAATGTGATATTCGTAAGAAATTATTTTATATTTTATTTTGTTTTGACTTTTAAAAAATTAAACAATTAAATATTTTAGCTTTTTTTGCAAATTTGACTCAATCTGTATGTAGTTCAAATCCATGTATGAATAATGGAATATGCTTCGAAAAACGTGACAGTTTATCCGAATATGTTTGCTTTTGTCCTCCTGGGTTCATTGGCAGTCATTGTGAAATCGAATATCAATTAGATTTAGATGTTTGTAAAGAGGGTCTTTGTAAACATGGTCAATGTATTCCTTATAAAAATAGGTAAAAAAATATTTAACGTCTAGTCTTCCTAAAAATTGTAAATAAATTCAATTTTAGGCGCTTTTGAAATTTTTTTAGTCGCTTTTATTTTTTACAGTGTAGTTTCAAAAAAATAAAAAGGCATCCAATTTTGATAATTTACAACCGACTCTTCTACTCCGAAAAAAAAACTATAAAATTCTAGATCTTTTTCAAATTAAAACGAAACAGCAAAAAATTGACATCAGATTTTCGAAAAGCCCCCAAATCTAATTTTATTATTAAAAACGATTATCATCAAACATGAAAAAGAATTTGATGATGAAACCACCGTATTGAGAATAAATCCATGAATTTAAATTTTACAAAGGGTCCTCAAACCTGGGATAAAAAACTTTGAATGTTTAATGTCTACTTGATTTTTAAAATTAGGACGCGTCTCTTTTTTTTAACTTCAATAGCGTCTACATCACATTTACTTTACTTCACTAGTAAATGGTAAATTTAATTTTACCAAATTTTCTTTTTTAAGTCAATTAAGTAAAGTAAAAATTTACTATTACAAGTAAATAGAAAATCGAAAATTTACTTTTTTTCTTTTAAATTAAATTACAATAAAAAATTAAAAATGCTTGAAATAGGACTAGTATAAGTATTTTTAACTCAACATAAATTTGTTTGGAATGCCAATAGTACTTGGAAAACTAAATATTTTCAGATATTCTTCCAATTTTTATTTTACTTTTTACTATTAAAAGTAAATGTTCGCTATTTTATTTTAATTGCCTTAGTATACTCACTTTCTGTAATGAAGTTTTAATACTTAAATTTTCTTTTAGTGAACGATGTAAATGTGACGAAAACTGGCATGGTCCTAGATGTGATAGATTCGATCGATGTTTGAATCCAAATCCGTGTCAAAATAATGGAACATGTATAAATAAACCAGTCGATGAATATGTTTGTTCTTGTCCAACTGGTTTTACTGGAAAAAAGTAAAAAAATAAAATTAGAATATAATTTTATTCAAAATTTAAAAAAAAATCTTAAATTAAGTTGTGAAATATCCAAAATATCAAAATGCTCTAATGATTTATGTCTTAATGGAGGTAAATGTATTGTAGATGTTAAAAGTAAATATGGTTTTAGATGTTTATGTTCACCAAATTACATTGGACCAACATGTTCATACAACATTAATTCATGTGCCTCAAATCCGTGTTTAGATAATCAAATTTGTAAAAATAAAGGCTATACTTATGAATGTTCCAGTAATGTTCAAGAAATTGGAAGATCTCTTTCAAGAAAATTATCATTCGCTAATTTAATTCTACTCGAATCACAACCAATCAAATCACTTTGTAGCAATAACCCTTGTAAAAATGAAGGTATTTGTCAAGAAACAGAAAAATTCAATATTACTTGTAAATGTAAGCATGGATACACTGGAGATAATTGTGAATATTTAGATGAATGTCTAGTAAATTTAAATATATGTAAAAATAATGGAATTTGTCGAATGAGAAATGGTAAAGCTGTGTGTGAGTGTAAATCTGGTTTTCAAGAACCTTATTGTGATAAATTAATGGACATGTTCAAATTTCAACCTTACAATAGTACATTTTGTGAGATTAACGTTTGTCAAAATGGTGGTACATGTGTACACGCTGATTTATATAATAATAAAGTATTTGGTATGAAGTGTTTGTGCGAAAAGGACTTTAGTGGATTTTTTTGTGAATTTGAAAATCGTTCAGCTAAGTCGAAGAATAATTTTATAAAATCAAGACATGTTCCTCAAATTTGTCAACTTTCCTATATGAATGAAACAAATGTTTTGCCATTGAGAATGGTCAAATTGCCTTATTCGAATAGTTCTTTTTATGTTATACAAAATGATTTAGTTTGGTATATTAATGATGGCTCAATTGAAAATGATTTATTTAAATGGCCTGTTAGAATTACTGATCTTTTTCCTGGTGTTGAAATTAATATTGATGCAATTGTTTTTGATTATTTGAATAACGAAATTTTAATTTTTAAAGTAAGTTTATCTGTTTAAATTGAATCACTGACTTTTTTTTGTCTTTGTTCAAAGAACTTTCACTTTATTTGTTTACAGTGGTGCTGATTAATTTGTAACGTGACGTCACCTGACATCATATGACGTCAGATTTTTATCGTCATTTGACGTCATATAACGTGATTTATAGCTGTTTTTAGATGACGTCAGATTTTATAGGGTTTTGACTGTCAGATAACGTCATATGACGTCACGTTACAAATTAATCACCACCACTGTATTATCTAAGTTAAGCTAAGTTTTTTTTTCCACTGAAGTGTCTGAAACTATTTCACATGAAAAATTTGAAAATTCAAGTTGAAACTAGTTTTTTACAAATTTATATTTGTTTCGCTGTCTGTCTTTGAACCTTTTCTAACATTATTTTTCATATATTTCATATCCAAATACAAACAGGGTATTCTAGATGTGGTCTTACTAGAGCACTATAAAGCAGTCTTATAATTCGAGCTATCGTAGCCCATTGTTTATTTCTTTTAAGAAAATTTTAATATAATCACATCTAGATCTCGCTCTTGAAAACTTTCTTTTAACGCAACTGTACTTTACAGTTCAATTATTTTTTAAGTCACCTGCATAAGAAAGGCAGACTCATAGTTTCCTAGAAATATCCTACAATATTTTATTTGATTTTTTCTTAGAATAAATTACTTCTAAAATTAATTAATTATAGTATATAAAATTTAAGATTTTTTTTTAAGGAAAATAAATTCTGGAGTTATAAAAAAGCTTTAAATGAAAAGCATACTTATATTTTAATCGATGGTGGTTCGAAAATTACAAAAACTTCATTTGGTATTCCGAACGTAGAAAGTGGATTATTTCTCAATGAAAATGCCATGTTTTTGATAAGAGGTAATCCAACTAAAATAAATAAATATTCTTTAAAAAATAAAAAAAAACATAATTAATTTTTTTAAGATTCTAAAATTGTTCATTATGACAAAACAAAAGCTATGGCTATTTACTTTTTACCATTTAGAATAAACGAAATTCAATTTAGCATTCCATTTGAGCAAAATAAATTTTATATTCTTGGAAAAAATAGACTCTATCTGTTTAGTATAAATCCTAAAAAACATCAAGTATTTGTCGAATCGATTGATTCGGATTTACTCAATTCATTTTTTTGTCAACCATTTACCAAATCTAAAATGAAAAGCATACAAATTCACGACTCGATAAAAGTTGAATCTTATCTAAGAGAATGTCCTGATCTAGCCAATATTAATTCTATTGTTAAACTCAATTCAACAACATCCTTAATCTATTACAAAGGAAATACGATCGAATATGTTGATCATGGCTTAAATGGTTATAGAATAGATGAAAACTCTTTAAATCACACATTAGATATAGATCCTAGATCAAAAAATAATCTTAAATATTCAATGATTAATTTGAATAGAATTTTATTTGTTTTTCAAGTATTTTTTATTTTTAAATTTTTTATAAAAATTTTTTGAATTTCATGAAATTTTTTATTTTCAGAATGATGCAGTTTGGCTTTTTTCAATAATGAACGATGAAATTGTAAAAAGTTCATTACCATCTCTTTTCGAAAGTTTATTTCCAAACAAACTTAATCTTACTTCAGTAGTTAGTGCACACTATTCGCCAATAAGCAAAAAATTTTATTTTTTTTCAGGTATTTGCATTTTTTTTGTTGATTGAAATTTTTTAATTTTCAAGTTTTTTTTTTCTATCGTTTTAAGAAAAATATTATGTTGAATATGAAAATGAAAATAAGGCAATTCGTCGAAATTCAATTAAGAATTTATCATCAAATTTGACGAATGTAATACAAAATCACGAGGATTATGATAGTGTTTATTTAGTTGATGCCAATAATTTTGTTTATTATTTAAATTTGAAAAACGATTATCTTGAATCGGTTGAAAGACGCACAGCAAATATTAAATTGTTTACTAATTGTATTCAACAATGATCGTAGATTAATAGAATTCAAATTTTATTTCTTTTTATTTTTTAAAAAAAATGTTCAATTTTTATTTAAATAAAAAATATATTTAAAAAATTAAAATGATTTTTTAGTTACTTATCAAGTTTAAAAAAATGAAATATACAAAGAAAATTCAAAATAATGCAGATGGGCTAATGACTATCTCGTCTATTTTAAAGTGATGTTGGCTGATGGTGCATGCTCTAAACCTAAAATCACGTCTTAAATAACGCAAAAAAGTTTTTTTGGGGGGGGTTTAACGCGGCACCAAATGTGTTATTTTAGTCGAAAAAATAAAAATAATTAATTATTTTATTTTCTTAAATATCATAAATTAAAGTAAATTCGCCATATCGTCAATTCAATAGATTCCGACAGCCAAAGTTATCAAAATAAGGTATGGTATATTTTTACGAGTTTATTGTGCTAAAAAGTTCTCTAAAAATTAAAACAAGAATGTACTAAATATATAAAAATTAAACTACCGTAATGCCTTGCTATTTCTGGCGGCATTTAAACTCGAAATTTCGAATTTATGCCTACGCAATAAACACGTAAAAACAATATTTTTTAAAAAGTGATAAATGCGGCATTTGTTTTCGAAATTTTGAAAGTTTTCAGTGCATTTATTCCCAAAAAAAAATAAAAAAAATAATGATTTCTTTTTGTTAATTTATTTTTATTTTAAATATTTCATAATAAATCATGACCACTTGAATTGCTGCAGTAAAACCCAAAACAAAAAATTTAAAAAAAATTTTAAGAGGTATGCCACTATTTTCGAAACCAAAATTACAAAAAGGGAGGTGCATCTAAAGCTAAAATTGTAAAAAAAATTTATTATAAAATTTAGCCAACATATATTGTCGAATCATAAATAAAAATAAGAAATTTTGAAACACGCATTAGTTTTTGAAATTTTATAGAGCTAATTTAAAAAACTTTGAATTACTTTAAACAAAATTTTTCTTTTAATAATATTAAATGTCAACGGAAATGCCAGTATCAATTTCTCAAGCTAAAAAACTTAGAAGAAGATACTCTTTATAATTTAAGAGTAAAGTTATATTAAAATACGAATCCCTTCAATCAAATGCCAATAAGTCAGAAAAGAGTATTAACTTAATCTCTAAAATTACGGAAATAGATAGACGTGTGATTTATGGATGGATTAAAAAAAAAGATAAGATTTTAAATTCTGTAAAAAAACGTAAATTTTTTAAAACGAAAAGTGAAAAAGATCTGTGTGTTTGTCCGTTAATGGAAAATAATTTAAAAGAATGGATCCTCGAGGAGCGGATAAATGGTGTTTGTGTTACTTCTGCAGTGATAATGAGAGAAGCCATTCAAAAATACAATGAAATTCACCCAACTAACACTTTGTCAATTTTATGCCCATTACCTAAAGTTATATTCCGGGCATCGAAAGGATGGTTCTACAACTTTTGTAATCGTCGCGGATTTGTTTTAAGGCGTGTGTCAACCAATGGTCGAGATTTACCTAACAATGTTCTAGATCATATTACCTCTTTCTTTGAAAATATTTCAGAATCAATTTGTTCTGCTCAATTCTCAGATGCTCAAATACTAAATATGGATGAGTCAGCAGTTTATTTAGACGCTCCAAGTAAAAAATATTTATAAAAATTTAAATATTAAAATTTTTCTTAATTTTTTTTATTTCAAAGGTAACTACACGTATTCCCCAATCGGTGCAAGAAGAGTAAAGGCAAATACATCTGGTTCAGAGAAAACACGACTCCATTCTGTCCTTAGATTAATGCTTGAAAACAACACAGTTATAAATGATTATGTCGAAACTGGTATGGAATTACAAGAGGCTAATGAAATGATGAATGAAAATGAAGAAAATTTGTTGGTTTTTGACACAAATAATGAAACAGATATTTCTAATGAATTATGTGTAACTAATCAAGATTATCAAGAGAATATAGTTGTTGTTGATAGTAATGACGAGGTAGAAGAAACAAATAAAGAAACCACTCAAAATAATAATGAAAATGAGGATCATAATACTTTAATGAATGACTATGAAGCTGGTTTGATAAATGCTCTTGACTTAATTGATCAAGGCCATTCGGCACAACTAAACAGTCAAGGTATACAAACTATTAGAGGTAATAATTTGATTGTTAGTCCAGATGCCTCTCCATTGATACGACCAATCGCAAACCCTTTAATAAATCGCTCTAATCCTTTAACTGAAGAGTCAGCAAATCATGTTGTTTCCATCACTACAGAGATAAATCAAGTACAGTCCAACTCAAATAGTCCAACTTCATCTGGAATGAAATAAGCGAAGAAATATTCGAATGTAAATAAGCGAAGACTAGATTTTCAAAACAATCAAGAGAATTTAGATGTGACTCTACCAAAGAAAAAAAGAGGAAGAAAGTTAGGTTCGAAAAAATAAAAAAACCATGGAGAAAGAGAGATTAGAGAAAGAAAAAAACGAAAAAGAAAAAAAAATATCTGAGTTGAAAACTGCATTGGCGGAATTGGAGAGTTAGTGTAGAATATTTTAATTCTGAAGAATTTAAACTCAATTTTATAAAATTAATTAAATTTTAGTATATTTCGACTTTAAATGACAAAATAATAATAAGACTTTTTTATTTATTTATCAAATTTCGACAAAAATTACGATTTTAATAATTAATTTTTCCGTTTCGGGTTTTAATGCCTTTTTTTGATTTTGAGTTTAAATGACAATATTATTTTTATAAAAATAAATTCTAATAAAAAATATTTAAAAAAATTCGAGCTTAATTTTAATTTTTATTGCTGCATTTGATCCTAAATAATTTGACTTTTAATGACAAATTTATTTGCAAATTTTCGAGGATAATTGCCGCATTTATCCGTTTTCAAAAAAATTAAAAAATACAATGTAAATGCAGCAATAAAAATCGAAATTTTGCTAATAATTGCAATTCAACAAGCTGCAAGGCATTACGGTATATAAAAAATATTTAATAAAACAAGTGTTTTACGGGTCTTTACTTTTGTAATGTAACACATTTATATCCATATTCTTGTGATCTTTTAATATAGAATTTGAATTGGTTCAAATCTTGTTCTTCTTTTTCCACCAACATTTCTTCTTTTTGTTTAACCAATATAGGTTTTTTACTAGTGGGTAAGATCTTTTTCATTCTTCTTATATATCCTAATAAATAGCACAGTGCACATGTTAAACAAATCAATAAAAATAAAAGAACAGCGATCACTATCCATAATATGATAAACCAATAGTTATCAGTATTTGTGCATGTTAATGAACTAGTGGTTAAGATCTTATCTGACACCCTTAAAGTAAACATATTTGTGGTCAAGTATGAAGTGATAAGATTTGTCATATCTGTGGCGACTGTTGCTTCAGTTATGGTAGTTGACTGAACACTTGTTGTTGTTGTTGTTGTTTCGTCAGTATTTGCTGTCTGAGAAATCACAGTAGTTGTTGTTTCGTCAGTATTTGCTGTCTGAGAAACCATAGTTGTAGTTGATACTTTCTTAATTGAAAAAGTCCAAAAAGTTGAATCAGTTATAGCTGTTGATTTAATGCCACAGTATTTAGTTCCTTTGGCAACACCAGTGTCGAAAAGAATATAATATGTTTCGTTTTCAACAAAAAGATTGTTCATTACATTAAATTGAAGTTTGGTTGAATTTTCAATAGTCAAATTTAAGGAGTTAGAATCAATTCTCAAAATTAGATTATTAGTATTATTGTTGTAAATATTAATATAGGATAAATCAGTTGATTTTTTAATTGGTTCATTTGGCGAATCAATGGTGAATAAAGTATAGCTGCTACCTGTATCAACTTGACCAGTTGGATATGGGTTAGAAAAAAGAGGAGCTTTTCCACCCACAACAAGATTCACACATCTTTGTTCCGTTGTAGAACCTTGGTCATTTACACCCTGAAAACAAAATATGTTTGTGCCAATTTGACTTGGGCTATTTGGTAACCAACTAATATCTATGTACCATAAACTTGAATTACCATTATAATTTTGAATTGGACTCTTTGTTAGACCAACAGGACCAAGTGTTATTATTTCTGTAACTGGTCTTACGCTATAAATTACAATTTTTCCATTGTAGGTTTGATTGAAATCCAGTCCAATACAAGAGTCTTCTTCTAAAGTTAACTCGTTAAAATAAATATCACTGACATTACAAGGTTTATTTTCAACATAAAATAAAAATTGTATTGGAACACTGCTTAAAGGTAAAGTAGATGATATTTGATCTGAAAAGTCTTCTATTTGTAGTGCAGCTGCAAAATAACCTATTGATGCAGGTTTAAATGTCAAAGTACATTTATCACTATCAATTATTGCACCCGGAACCGTTTGACATATTCCACCGCATTCATTACCAGTTGAAAATCTACATTTAACTCTATCACCGTCTTGATCAAATACTGGTATTTTTATTGTTGAATTGCAGTTTAATTTTAATTTAATTATTGGACTGCTCAACGAAATTGGTGGAGTATTAATCTTATTTATGTCGCTTCTAGTTGTAAGATTCATTTTAACTCGAATTTGCCAACTACCTCCACCAGATCGCAGAGTTAACCAAGAACTTCCAGTAAAGAGTGCTTCTACGTATTTTTGAGAACTTGATAATGTTACTAATTCAGTTCGCTTTCCAGACGACCAATTATTTGTTAAACTGTAACCATCACAATAAACTTTGGAATTAAGACTAAAAGAATTGGGTGTACAACCAACATTACAGTTTACAGTTGATGCATCTCCAATGGGAAATTGAGTAGCGATTTTCGTATCATTGCATCTGTAATTTCCTACGATATCAAAGTCACTTCTCCAATAAAATTTATATTCTAATTGAACACTTACTGAGCCATTTGGAAAGGTTTCGACAGCTTTCCAATTTATAGAACCTCCATAAAAATGACTTGCTTTAATTACTCCGATTAAACTAAGCGAAAAAAGAATAAAATAAATCCCTAGTTTCATTTTTGTTGGAATAATAAAATTTAAAAATATTTATTTTGTTTTGAAACATATATTTAATAATATTAAATTTTTCACTGACTTCTTCTAGTACTTTAATAATTTAATTTGGATTCTTTCAAGGTTTAAATCGAGAATAATAATTTCTAAGATTTTCTGTTTTTATTCAATTATTTAAATATTTAAAATAAACAAAATAAGAAGTTAAATAAAAGTATTGTTAAGACGAAGGTACTGAATAAGATTTTACTCCTTTAAAATTTATTTTAAGAAGTTATATCAATAAAATTTATAGTAAATTATGCTTTATTGAGAATGTAATATTTTGGGTCTGTTGAATTTTGTGACCCACCAATCTTATAATTTAATTTAAAAAAATGTACAATTAAATTTCAGGAGAAATTGTTCTTAAAATTTGTAAAAATTCTTCAAGTTAATACTATAAGTTAAAGCCAGAATTTTTAAGAATCAATGAGTTCACATGATTTTTCAAAAAATGAAATTAAATTTTAAAATACTAAGTAGAATAGTATTATAAAAGAATAAGTCGCAAAAAGCAAATTTAAAACACAATTTAATATATTTTAAAAATTAATGACAAAAAAGGGGGTGTTACTAAAATACGGACCGGTCCGAGCAACGCTTTAAACAGTTCTGCCAAATTCCAACCACCATTTTTCTTGCTAAAACAAACTAAAACAAAATATGTCTATTTACGGACCCATACCTATCCACTCGAAAAATTCCCAGACTCATTCCGATAACCGTCCATGCTTCCACGCAAGACCATGAACTTAGCAACAGAAGAATTACTTAATTTTTCATAAGCACCCGAAAAAAAGTGAAAAAAAAATTTAAAAAGAAATAAACCTGTTTATCTTATTAATTTTTTTTTCAAGTTCCGACCACCAATTTTCTATTTCTAAATTTTACGAGCTTTATTATCATGCAAGACCATTATCTAAGCGGTCGAATATTTCCTACGGCCTTAAGTAAATATTATCCTTACTGTAATTTACATTATAGTAAAACGAGTGAATTTTTTGTTTTTATTAGATTTTTTTTTATTTTGTTTCCGAGATTCAACCTTTACCAGCAAAGATTATTTAAAATGGAAAATTTACAAAAAAAGTTTTATAGTTGGTGTTTTTTTATTATAAAAAATCCACCAAATTGAGTTTTTTTATAAATATTTACTTCTAAAATAATAAATCGAAGACTTTTGTGCTAAAAATGTCTAATAGTTAAAACCAGAATTGACGTGTTTGTTTGTTAGATGCACTTTTACGGCAATTTATTTATTTATTTGAGAAGTAAGTATAAAATTAAAGTAGCGTTTTGTCGGCTTACTCGATATAACGACAAGTAATGATTTGGAAACTACAGTCAACCCTCGTTAATCCGGCCAAATTGGGAAAACACTTTTTCGCCGGATTATCGCAAATGCCGAAATCTTGATAGTCCGGCATTAGGTAAAAAGTATATTTTGCCGGATTAAAGAAAAAAATTTTAATTAATTTTTTTTCCGTTAAATTTAACTTAAAAATTATTAATATATTCTGTCTCGTAAGGAACGGATTAAAAAATTTATTTAAATTATTTAATCATTTTTAAAAAGACCTCTTTTGACTAAAATATAATTTGTCTTGTAAATTAGTAACAATATTTTTCTATTGAACAGACAATTATTTTCGAGTCATTTTTGCATAATCGTAATGATAAAATTTTTTTTGTCTAATCAGATTAAAATTCTACTCATTCGATTAAGGTAGACTACTCTTAATTATTTAATCTTTAAAAAATAATGTTAATTTAGTATTTTCTTTTGTTTTGATAATACATTCAATACAAATTGTAAACAATAAACAATAAAAAAAATTGTATTTTATTTTTTTAAATAAAAAGAAAATATTTTGGCCGAATTAAAAGTCAAAAATATACATAATTTATTTAAAGCGTCTCAATGAACTTGGCCGAATTATCGAATCAAACCGGCTTTAAATTGCCGGATTATTGAAGAACTTTATAATGATTTAAATGTGAATGGGAAAGGGAAAACGAAAATTGGTTCGGCAATCGAATTCGCCGAATTATCGAAGGCCGGATAAACGAGGGTTGACTTTAGTTTGAATTTTTATTTTTACTCTCGACTTTATACTTGGACGGCAATGACGGTACCAACTGAGCTATTTGATTTTATAAAAATCTAAATATTTCAATTGACTCTTGTAAAAATTAATTTTGGAATACATTCTGAAAGCGCGATTATTCAATAAAAAAGAGATACTCATTTTGTTCTAATTTCTAAAATCGGTTTTGTGGAAAAAAGACTATGAAAAATGGACCTTAAAATTATTATTCAGAAAAGAATGCAGCTTCTAAATTTTCTGGTAAAATAATCATATACCAAGACTAAATTCAGTAATAGATTACTTTACATTAAGTTTTTTTTTTTATGAGAGGAATTAATTCAAAAAGGAATTTTTTTGTAAGAAGTTT
>NTPY01000627.1:1465156-1476332 GCA_002922825.1 Brachionus calyciflorus
TTTTTTACATTAAGTTTTTTTTTTATGAGGGGAATTAATTCAAAAAGGAATTTTTTTGTAAGAAGTTTTATTCAGAGTTTAATTTTTCATGTCCTTTAGAATTATTTCTTTGATTTATTTTGATTTTTGAGCTGGATTTTTCTATTTTTGCTTCTAGGCATATAAATTTCGAAATAATTCTTTAAATCAAGATTATTGGTTTGTTTGTTCTTAAAACTTAAAAAGTAAGTAGCAACAAGTTTTCGACATACTTGCGCAATTTAAAAAATAAATTTGCATTAAATAAAAAGTTATAATTTAGACTAAAAAAAAACTCATGTCGCTGAGTCGATGTAATGAGAGCTTTTAATGTGATTCGACTTTATTTGATCTATTTGATTAAGAAGGAAAAGTTTACTTTATTTACTTTGCTTCTATCGGATTTACCTTGTAAAGCAAATAAAAAGTTTTACTCTTTTAACTACTTGTAGTCATGAATTTTAATGAGATAATGAAAAAAGACTCAGAACTTTTTAGCTTAAGTGGTGCTCAAATTAATTTTTTTTAAAATTATACCAAGAACTAATTAAAAGAATATTTCAAAAAACATTTTAAATGCTTGAAATTAAATGCTAGAAAATTTTTTTATTAACTACAAAAAATCGTGGTTAGATTAAAATAGTCATTAGTGATTCTTAAATACAAACTTTGCATGATTTCGGACATAAGGTTTTTACAAATATGTTATTACAATTTTCGGGTTTTGTTTTTGTTAAAAATTGTGTGGCACATGCATGGTCATCGGCACAAGCAACACGTTCACAATTTGGTGAACTGTATACTTTCAAATCAGTTCCAGCTGAATCATTGAGAGTCAAGCACTCACATGAACAATCATTTTTCAATTTTCCTAAATTTTTACACTCTGTATTCTTACAACACATACATTTGACTGGACATCGAAAAAAATCCGAATCGCTAGCATTATAACAATTAACATTTGAACAAAAAACATCATCTTGAGCCTTACATGGATCTGGCTGATATTGACATCTTGGACCTTGGAATCCATAACTACATGTGCATTCACAAGTACTTTTATTCAAAACACCTCCGTTTAAACATGGTATACAATAATTAGTTAGTGCCGATGGTTGCTGACAATAGCATTTTTTTGGACAGATATCCCCATTCGTTGCACAATCAAGAGTAAGGCATTTAGGATCATCATTTAATTGTTTTAAACAGTCTATATTAGGAATACATTTATTCAATTTGAAGTCCCATATTTGACTCGATGTACATGTTTGGCAAAAAACCGGGACAAATATTTGGTTTAAAGATACCAAAACCAATAATTGGACCAAAATTTTTTTCATTTTTTTTTAAATATTATATTTTCTCTTTTGTTCGAAAAACTAATTTTTTTAAAAATTTAAATTGGATTTAAAACCATCAAATTTATAAGATTAGATTTTTGAGGAAAAATTAAAGTAAATGATCTTCTTTAAGTAAAGAAAAACATTGATTCTTTTCGTTGAAAAACCATTTTTTTTAAAATATTAATAAAAATGATTAAACATGATTTTTAAATATTTGATTCTTTTTTTTTTTTATTTTGAAATCTCAAAAATTCAAAAATCACCTTGTAAATTTCAAGTATCTATTCTTTAATCCTTGTTTTTGCTTTTTAGCTCGTATAATTGCTCAACTCTGTTTTCTAATCTTAATTAATTTAATTTTATCTCGTTCGCTTTTTTTCCAAAGTATTTACTCAAAGTTTTTAGTGCCTACTTTGATTTATTAAAAAGGTGATTAGAAAATTTTAAAATTTGATACTTAAAACAAAATATAAGTTACTTAAAAAAACATGAAAAACTAATTTTAAACGATTTATTATGAAGTTTTTATTTTTTAGTTTCAAATATTTGACTAATTAAAGATTAATCAATATTTTGGGAACAACTTAAGGTCTAAATTTTTAGCCTTAGATTAATTGACAAGCAAAAAAGAGCTATTAAAAAATTATTTTATTTTCTTATTTCTCTGTTTAAATTATTTTTACTAAAATATGAAAAAAAACATAAAAATTTTTTTTTTTAAGGTTCGCGTCATGCAAAACTACAGCACTATCTGAATTGACAATTTTCGATAGGATATTCGTAATCTACGTATATGAAAACCTAGGAAAACTGGTTTTGTCAGGGTGGGTAAAAAATGAAATTTTTTGTCAAGAGGATCCTGAACTTCCTCATAATTCTTAATAGTTAAAAGCGTTTTCGGTTTGTACCCAATTTTTGATTGTTCAATTTTTTTTTCAACCAATCAAAAAATTGGGTACAAACCGAAAATTCGGGTTTAAATGCACGCACGATACTGCAAGGGTTTACGGTATTATAAGGATTTTTTGATTCTTCTCGGTAGAATGACCCAAAAGCCTTTTTATTTAAATATTTTTTGATTTTTCAATTATTTAAGCTGCACTTACCGCAGTTTCAAATTTTATTAGCTAGTAAATATTGAGAGAAAATGGCCCTTCTCCCAGACATCCCATAACACTTTTCATTATGAGAAAATTTGAAAATATACAAAAAATTTACGTTTAAATGGCATTTTTGTACTCAAAAAAAGGAAAGTCTTAAAAATATCGATGTCTAATTGTATATTTTTTTATATCCTTTAAGAATATGAAAAAATTATTTAAATTGAAGTTGCATATTTTTCATATCGTGCATATTTCGTCCTTTGAAGTTGCATATGCATGTTGCATATCCTGACCCTGATGTTGTATTAAAAAAAACCTTGCTACTCATGGACCTACATTTTTTTGAAAAAGGCGAAACTCAACCGAAATCATCGATAATTTTACGAGCTTTCATGCAAAAATATTATCAAAATTGAAGAATTTTTAGTTCGTTTTGCATGGCTTTGTAAGTCAATTTCAATTCGTCATTTTAATTTATTCAAATTGAATTGGAAATGATAAAGTTATTCTGTATATTGTTACAAAGTGTAACTAAAGGTGTTCAACAAATTTGTAAAAATGGAAATTTTTCAAGCTATTTAAAAAGGTCCAAAAGAGATTAGATTCGAGACTCCTTTTAGTTTTGGAAACTAATATTTTAAACAATTTAACCAAAAATTTAAGCTAAATTAAGTAGGAGCCATAAAATAGGCGCACTATATTTTTACTAATAATTGCCAAAAAACTCTAAATTTAAATTCAACTTTAATCAGACTGAAAAGCGCCTTAAATTATTTCAATCATATTTTCGCAATGATCAAAGAAAAAATAAAATTGAAATTTTTACTTTAAAAAGAATATTTAATACTAATTTTGTGAGTTTTATTTTAAGAAAAATACAATTTTAAATGATAAAAGAAAATTATTAGTTAAATTTATTGATTTAAATAGAAATAAATTTGAATTTTATTTAAATAAAAAAATTTCAAAACATCATTAAAAAAAATTTATTTGAAAAAAAATTCATTCTTTTTTAACAGTTACATGTTCTGAAACAATAATTTTTAATATCAGCGTCATCATTACAAAAGGGTTTTAAATCTGAACATTCTGTTGGGTCTTCTAAGTTTTGTGAACAATTTATTGATTCGCAATTTTCACCTGAAAAGCCTGGAAGACATACGCATTTACATGAATTTAGATCTAAATTGCCACCATTTTGGCATGACAAAGGCGCACATGTCTTTCAAAATATTATTTGTTTCAAATAAGTTAAAATTAAATAATTTTCATAAAATACCTTGAATGGAACTGATGGACTTATTGAATTACTACAGCTACACTTTTTCAAACAGAATAGCTTCAAATCTGGATCATCACAAATATCACCTAAATCACGACATTCGTCTGGATCGTCACTTATTGAACTACAAACTAATGTTGAACATTCTTGTCCAGTAAAACCTGGTAAGCAAACACATTTACAAGACAAAGGATCCAAATAGCCTCCATTAAGACAAGATATATAAGCACATGTCTAAAAAATTTTAAAAAATTAAATCAAAAAAAAAACTAGAAGAACTACCAAGAATTACTTTGAAAGTAATTGTAGTTTCTATTAGATTTGTTTTATCGGTTGAAGAAGAACTTGTTGATTGGCATGTATTACATAAGAATGGACATGAATATTCAATGCTCTTATTTGAACAATCGCCAGGATAAAAGTCTCTGCATGATACAGGATCTTCGATGCAATTTAAAAATTCACATGTCGAACCATTGTAGTTGATAAGGCCTTGAAAAAATTTTATAAATGATTATTTGAAATTCAGTATCTAAGAAAGTTAGGTATTAAATATTTTAAGGAATTATCATCTGTAATTTTAAATTATGATTTTTAAAAACAACGTCTTAAACTCAAGATATGGAATGTTCAATTTGTTTAAAAATTTAAAGTGATGATTTCTTTTTCTAAAAAGTGTTTACAAATTAAATTTTTGCAAAAAACGATCCGAAAAAAAGTCGAAGGCAGCTTATACAACAATGCACATAACGACTGAGAGAATTAATCTAAAATGTACAAATCAGTCTAAAATGTACAAACGGAATTTAAAAATATTTATAAATTTAATTTAAAAATCTTCAAACTTTCCTCAATGCTTTGAATTAAATAAAATTTTTTTTAAAGCTTTTATGTGATACTCCCAGTTTGTTTAAAAACTGCAATCTGAAAGAAATTATTATAAAATAATTGGAGCTTTTTTTTTTATCTTGGGATCAGAAGCTGTAAAATTTAATTTTGAGATTCAAAGTGTAACATAACTTACATTCACAAACGCACTTTTCAGGAATAAATTGACCTCCATTTTGACAAATTAAAGGAACGCATGCTGAAGTTGTCTCTGTTGAAGATGATGTTTCAGGTAAAATTGAAGATGAACTTGGTTGTGAAGTTGTCTCTGTTGAAGATGATGTTTCAGGTAAAATTGAAGATGAACTTGGTTGTGAAGTTGTCTCTGTTGAAGATGATGTTTCAGGTAAAATTGAAGATGAACTTGGTTGTGAAGTTGTCTCTGTTGAAGATGATGTTTCAGGTAAAATTGAAGATGAACTTGGTTGTGAAGTTGTCTCTGTTGAAGATGATGTTTCAGGTAAAATTGAAGATGAACTTGGTTGTGAAGTTGTCTCTGTTGAAGATGATGTTTCAGGTAAAATTGAAGATGAACTTGGTTGTGAAGTTGTCTCTGTTGAAGATGATGTTTCAGGTAAAATTGAAGATGAACTTGGTTGTGAAGTTGTCTCTGTTGAAGATGATGTTTCAGGTAAAATTGAAGATGAACTTGGTTGTGAAGTTGTCTCTGTTGAAGATGATGTTTCAGGTAAAATTGAAGATGAACTTGGTTGTGAAGTTGTCTCTGTTGAAGATGATGTTTCAGGTAAAATTGAAGATGAACTTGGTTGTGAAGTTGTCTCTGTTGAAGATGATGTTTCAGGTAAAATTGAAGATGAACTTGGTTGTGAAGTTGTCTCTGTTGAAGATGATGTTTCAGGTAAAATTGAAGATGAACTTGGTTGTGAAGTTGTCTCTGTTGAAGATGATGTTTCAGGTAAAATTGAAGATGAACTTGGTTGTGAAGTTGTCTCTGTTGAAGATGATGTTTCAGGTAAAATTGAAGATGAACTTGGTTGTGAAGTTGTCTCTGTTGAAGATGATGTTTCAGGTAAAATTGAAGATGAACTTGGTTGTGAAGTTGTCTCTGTTGAAGATGATGTTTCAGGTAAAATTGAAGATGAACTTGGTTGTGAAGTTGTCTCAGTTGAAGAAGATGTTTCAGGTAAAATTGAAGATGAACTTGGTTGTGAAGTTGTCTCAGTTGAAGAAGATGTTTCAGGTAAAATTGAAGATGAACTTGGTTGTGAAGTTGTCTCTGTTGAAGATGATGTTTCAGGTAAAATTGAAGATGAACTTGGTTGTGAAGTTGTCTCAGTTGAAGAAGATGTTTCAGGTAAAATTGAAGATGAACTTGGTTGTGAAGTTGTCTCTGTTGAAGATGATGTTTCAGGTAAAATTGAAGATGAACTTGGTTGTGAAGTTGTCTCAGTTGAAGAAGATGTTTCAGGTAAAATTGAAGATGAACTTGGTTGTGAAGTTGTCTCTGTTGAAGATGATGTTTCAGGTAAAATTGAAGATGAACTTGGTTGTGAAGTTGTCTCAGTTGAAGAAGATGTTTCAGGTAAAATTGAAGATGAACTTGGTTGTGAAGTTGTCTCAGTTGAAGATGATGTTTCAGGTAAAATTGAAGATGAACTTTGTTGTGAAGTTGTCTCAGTTGAAGAAGATGTTTCAGGTAAAATTGAAGATGAACTTGGTTGTGAAGTTGTCTCTGTTGAAGATGATGTTTCAGGTAAAATTGAAGATGAACTTGGTTGTGAAGTTGTCTCAGTTGAAGAAGATGTTTCAGGTAAAATTGAAGATGAACTTGGTTGTGAAGTTGTCTCTGTTGAAGATGATGTTTCAGGTAAAATTGAAGATGAACTTGGTTGTGAAGTTGTCTCAGTTGAAGAAGATGTTTCAGGTAAAATTGAAGATGAACTTGGTTGTGAAGTTGTCTCTGTTGAAGATGATGTTTCAGGTAAAATTGAAGATGAACTTGGTTGTGAAGTTGTCTCAGTTGAAGAAGATGTTTCAGGTAAAATTGAAGATGAACTTGGTTGTGAAGTTGTCTCTGTTGAAGATGATGTTTCAGGTAAAATTGAAGATGAACTTGGTTGTGAAGTTGTCTCAGTTGAAGAAGATGTTTCAGGTAAAATTGAAGATGAACTTGGTTGTGAAGTTGTCTCTGTTGAAGATGATGTTTCAGGTAAAATTGAAGATGAACTTGGTTGTGAAGTTGTCTCAGTTGAAGAAGATGTTTCAGGTAAAATTGAAGATGAACTTGGTTGTGAAGTTGTCTCTGTTGAAGATGATGTTTCAGGTAAAATTGAAGATGAACTTGGTTGTGAAGTTGTCTCAGTTGAAGAAGATGTTTCAGGTAAAATTGAAGATGAACTTGGTTGTGAAGTTGTCTCTGTTGAAGATGATGTTTCAGGTAAAATTGAAGATGAACTTGGTTGTGAAGTTGTCTCAGTTGAAGAAGATGTTTCAGGTAAAATTGAAGATGAACTTGGTTGTGAAGTTGTCTCTGTTGAAGAAGATGTTTCTGGTAAAATTGAAGATGAACTTGGTTGTGAAGTTGTCTCTGTTGAAGATGATGTTTCAGGTAAAATTGAAGATGAACTTGGTTGTGAAGTTGTCTCAGTTGAAGAAGATGTTTCAGGTAAAATTGAAGATGAACTTGGTTGTGAAGTTGTCTCTGTTGAAGATGATGTTTCAGGTAAAATTGAAGATGAACTTGGTTGTGAAGTTGTCTCAGTTGAAGATGATGTTTCAGGTAAAATTGAAGATGAACTTGGTTGTGAAGTTGTCTCTGTTGAAGATGATGTTTCAGGTAAAATTGAAGATGAACTTGGTTGTGAAGTTGTCTCAGTTGAAGATGATGTTTCAGGTAAAATTGAAGATGAACTTGGTTGTGAAGTTGTCTCTGTTGAAGATGATGTTTCAGGTAAAATTGAAGATGAACTTGGTTGTGAAGTTGTCTCAGTTGAAGATGATGTTTCAGGAAAAATTGAAGATGAACTTGGTTGTGAAGTTGTCTCTGTTGAAGATGATGTTTCAGGTAAAATTGAAGATGAACTTGGTTGTGAAGTTGTCTCAGTTGAAGAAGATGTTTCAGATAAAATTGAAGTTGAACTTTGTTGTGAAGTCGTTCCTGAACTTAGTTCTGAAGTTCCTCTTGAACTTTTAGGTGGGCATTTTGAACACAAATAAGGACAATAAATGCTTATTACTGATATTGAACATAAATCAGAAGAATAATCTAAACATTCAGCTGGGTCTGGATTTTCACATATGAATAAAGTTGATGACGTAGTAGGTTGTGAAGTCAAAGAAATTGTTGAAGATGAAATTTCTTTTACAGTTGAAGCTGCTTGGGTTGTTGATGATGTTGAAGTTTCTTGTACAGTTGAAGCTGCTTGGGTTGTTGATAAAGATGAAGTTTCTTGTACAGTTGTTGCTGCTTGGGTTGTTGATAAAGATGAAGTTTCTTGTATAGTTGTAGCTTCTTGTGTTGTCGATGAAGATGAAGATTCTTGTATAGTTGTAGCTTCTTGTGTTGTCGATGAAGATGAAGTTTCTTGTACAGTTGTTGCTGCTTGCGTTGTTGAGGAAGAACTTATGGGTGGGCATTTTGAACACAAATGAGGACAATAAATGCTTATTACTGATATTGAACATAAATCAGAAGAATAATCTAAACATTCAGCTGGGTCTGGATTTTCACATATGAATAAAGTTGATGACGTAGTAGGTTGTGAAGTCAAAGAAATTGTTGAAGATGAAATTTCTTTTACAGTTGAAGCTGCTTGGGTTGTTGATGATGTTGAAGTTTCTTGTACAGTTGAAGCTGCTTGGGTTGTTGATGAAGATGAAGTTTCTTGTACAGTTGTTGCTGCTTGCGTTGTTGATGAAGATGAAGTTTCTTGTACAGTTGAAGCTGCTTGGGTTGTTGATAAAGATGAAGTTTCTTGTATAGTTGAAGCTGCTTGCGTTGTTGATGAAGATGAAGTTTCTTGTACTGTTGTAGCTATTTGTGTTGTCGATGAAGATGAAGTTTCTTGTACAGTTGTTGCTGTTTGCGTTGTCGATGATGTTGAAGTACTTTCTTGTGCAGTGCTCGAAAAATTTATTGCTGTTGAAGTCCATCCTGTCGATGATACCGAAGAGATAGATGATTCCACTGTAGTTTCTGATTCTAAAGTTGTATTATCAAAACATTTTCCACACATTTTTGGACAATAATAAGATATAATTTCAACAATGCAATCAGTTGGATTTGTGCATATTTCTTTAGGATCTTCACTACATTCAATGAACTCGCAATTTTGTCCTGAATATGATGGAAAGCATTCACAAGCACATCTTTCTTGTCTCAAACTTCCTCCATTTATACATGTAAGATTGCATGGTTTCGGTGTTGGTAAGGTTGTTGGACTAAAACATTTTGAGCATAAATGAGGACAATATGCGCTTATCGCAGAAACTGAACAATAATCTTTACTATACGAAGAACAATCATTTGGATCTGGAATATCACACAGTAAATTTTCACATCTTTTTCCGTTATAATTAGCAAAGCATTCACATTGACAATCGAGTAAGTTTAATTTTCCCTCATTTTGACAAGTTATGTTGCATATCGGAGGAGTTGAAGTTGAAATCACAGTTGTAGTTATTGATTGTGATCTGCTGCATTTTTGACAAAGATGAGGACAATAAGCTGATATGGCAGAAACTGAGCAATAATCTGATGTATATGATGAGCAATCTTCCGGGTCATTGATTTCACATATAATATTTTCGCAATTCGATCCATTGTAATTAGGAAAACATTCGCATTCACAAGTTCCTAAATTTACCTTACCTTCATTTAAACATGATTTATTGCAAGTTTTTGGAAGTTCACAAAGCTTTCCGGTGAATTCCAAGGGACAAGAGCAACTACAAGTTTTTAGATCAAAGATTCCATTATTCAAGCATTCATCAAATCCACATCGACAAGTGTCGGATTTGCACATTTTAGGACAATAGTCATCTATTTCGGACACACCGCACGAATCGGGTGTTAGAGTAGAACCACAAAGATCAGATTGTTCTGTACAATTGAAATATTCACACAAATCACCTATTAACCTAGAATTTAGATATAAAAGTTTTTAAATTTTTTTTGTTTTTTAAATCAAACCGTAGTATCCAGGATAACCTTATATTTGAAATAAATTTATAATTATATTTATTTGTGTTTTATAAACTTTCTTTGCCAGAATCAATTGCAAAAATATTGGATTTGATTTCATGTTAATGTCCAGTGATATATTGATGTAAGTAAAGAAAAGTTTAGTAATTAAAAAAAATTAAAATTAATTAAAATTTTTGTTTGTTATATTTTCGTTATGTTTCTTTTACAGTGCTGCTATAATACGATGAATTCACCATATTTTATCTGTATTTATGGTAATTTACCGAAAATTTACGTAAAATTTGGTAAAAAACAAAATTTCAAAAAATTTTAGAGATAAAAATATGGTGAAAATAATTTTTAGACTGAAAATAACTATTGGATTCAATGGGGATTAAATTTAACAAGAAAGTTATTTGAGATTTAAGCCAAAAGTGAGAAAGGTACAATTTTTTTAAAATAAAATATAAGTGAAAGTCCAATGGTTTTATTCGTTGGATGGGGGATCTGGAATTAATTAGCAAACATATTTAACTCTTTATGAAATAGTCTACGAGTCCTAACTGTAACAAGAAGCGCGATACAATAATGTGTACGAAATGTTAAATTATTTTATATTTAGATCCTTTACATACATAACTGATGTTTTTTTTAAAGCTAAACTTGACCTCCATTTTGGCAAAGAAAGTCTGCGTTGTAAAAATCTTACAGTCACAAATACACGTATTCTGGTTGAATAAAGCATTATGTAAACAATTTTTTGTATCTGTACATGCCGATTCTACCGTAATGGCACCTAAAATAGCCACCAAAAGGACAATTAAATTTTTTTTCATATCTTAATTTAAAATTTTATTAAAAAAATTAAAAACTAAATATTTCAATTAAGTGTTACTTTTTTTATTCAAAATTTAAAATTTATAAATTGGATAAGTTTAAAAATAGAATGAGAAGCATGTTTCAGTAATTAAATCTATTAGGAAAATAAGCTCAAAAGTTAGTTAAACTTTATAAAATCATGGTGATTAAATATTAGAAGTAGCATTTTTTTGATTCGAATATGAAGCGCACGCTTAAAAAATCAATGATTATTTAATTCTGTTTTTTGTATCAAAATATTTTAAATATTTGTCAATCAAATTATATAATCTCATGAAGTGATGATTTATATTTTATTATTCTTAAGACCCCCGATATTGTCTTTGGTGATAGAGATATATTGAATTTCAATTTAAATGCTTTTTTTAAAATTAATTGCTTTACATCAATGACAAATAAATCTTGTAAATTATTATATATGTATATAACTTTTTATAACTTCTTAGGCAAATATTTTTATTTGAAATATTTAATCTTTAAAAACTCGTCTGAATAGTGTTTTGGGATTACTTATTTT
>NTPY01000627.1:1484092-1504037 GCA_002922825.1 Brachionus calyciflorus
TAAAATTTCAATCTTATTTATACTAATTTTTAAAAAATATAAATATTAAATAAAAGTTCAATGTCATTCAACTTTTGACCTTAATTTTTATTGGATAATATAATTAAAATTGAGAATGGTTGCCAATAATTTTAATTTTTTTAAATTAATTTTCCTATTTAATTAAAAATTTTATTTAAAATTGGACAATTCTCCCTGGAAAAATTTCAGATAATTACATGTAACTATAATATGGTGTATAAGTCTCCATGTTCCGGTTAATATTACATGTAACAAAGACTAAAATTTACTTTATATTACATGTAATTTTCAACGCAAACGAATTTAATATTGTTACGATATTTACTCCAAATTAAAATTATACCGCTCGATCAAATATATTCTTTTAATCAAGTGATTTTTTTTTCTAAAAATAGTCCAAAAAAATTTATGTTACTCGTATAATTTCAATAAAAAAATTTGATTTACAAAGAAAAAATCAAAAAAATCAAAAAATAAAAAAAAAGAATCTATAAAAACCGTGTATTTTTTTTATTTTTTTTTTTAAATTTAAATAAATTTAATACTGAGTATGATAACTGAATACTGAGTACCTCCTAGATGGTTGATTCTTAATAATTTAAAAATTCGGCAAAAAAATTAAAATAAACTTATTTCCGAAATTCCATATTCCGCATCATGTTTTTAGCTTTTAGGTACAATCAAAAAATCATTTTTATATGACTTAATTATTCAGTCGTATACATGGAATTTTTTCAAAATAGAATTTTTTGAAATTCATTCTCGAATCCGAGACAAAGCTTGATAAAAATGAGTTAATAAAAAACTTGGTGTTAATTTTTCCTTTAAAAAAACTATTAAGATTCCAAACCTTCCGATTATAAAGTAAGTAAAACTTACTGTATTCTCTTGCTGAGAGGCGCATGCGCCTAATCCTATCAAATCCATGTTAAAAAATTAAAGGAAACGGGTTTTTAACATTGTTTTGATAGGATTAAGCGCATGCGCCTCTCAGCAAGAGAATACGGTATCTTTTGAAACCATTTTCTTAGATTTTCATATGCTCGGAAAATGAGAAGTTAGTAAATTCTGATTTTGAAAGGGTCAGTGTTTTAGAGAGTATTAAAATCTATACAGATAAAATGTTTTAGGTAATTGATACATAATACAGAGACCTCAACGATTACTTACATTCACATTCACAAGTTTGGGTATTAAAATTCCCACCATGGAAACACTCTTTATTTTCACTACATTGTGAATAGACTAGTGATAAAAAAATAAAAAATAACTTGATTTTTAGTAAACTTTTCATTTTTAAAAGAATTTAAAAATAAGTTAATGTTAAATTTTAAGAAAACTGCAATGAGATTTTATAGATAAGGAAAAGTGTTAAGGTACTAGAATTGGCTTTTAAGTAGAGAAAAAAATCACGTAAAATAAATAATTATTTTTTGATTGTTTAGAATGGATACAGTTTTTTTTTTTTTTCAAATATGATTAAAAAGTTACAATTTTTTTTTTAAAGTTAAATATTTAAATATCAGAAGAATATCTTAGAAATTTACATTCTTCATTTAAATTTGATTCTTAATTAAGAATAAAAACAATATTATTAATTAAATTTTTTGATTGAAAGTGATTAAAAAAAAGCATACCGAATAAAAGAATTTGAAATTTCAACAAAAAATTTTAAACTTTCAAAAAAAGATAAATGAGCTTTTATTTTTTTAAAACAAAAAATGAATAAACTTTGAAATGAAATCAAATAATCAATCCATTTGTGTTTCTTACTTACTTAAACATCACTGTAGCAATCTAGTTAAGCGACTCGAGATGATTCTTTAAATACGATAAAATACGCCTTTAAACCAAAATTCGGGATTAATTATTGATGCTGGGTCCTAGAAATCAGATACTCTGGAGCATAATTTTTTTTATTTTTAAACATTATATCTATTAAAGTACACTTGAGGCTTTTTAAAAAGAAGTTATGAAGCTATCTTTGGTCGGTCTTTTAATATTTTTCAAGGATGATAATAACTATACAATTGTATAATTTCTAATTTACCGCATTTTTTTTTGTATCTTTTATATCATGTGTCTTTTGTTAAAGGCATCCCACACTAAAGGGGATCATGTTTAAAAAGAATAGTAGGATAAAATTCATGTTCAGGAATATTTGAAAATAAATTGAAAACATGGGATACACCTAAACAAACAAAGATGTTCTAATTATTCATTTATTCTTTTTCAAAATGTTATACTAGTCATAAAAATAAATTCAAAACAAAAAAAAAATTGTCGAAAAATTTAGAAAATTTCTTTTGTACAAAATGAAATTTGAGACTAGAAGCTGTAAAGTAGTGCTTCACTAGTTAATTAGCTTTTATTTTTAAATTAAGATTTTTCAGCTATGGTTACGATTTACACTAAATTTCGAATAGGACTCCCGTTTATTTTACTTTTTCTTTTTTTAATTTGTTTTAGCGTTTCCTTTTAAGAAATCAAAATACAGTCATAAAATTTTAGAAGTCATTTGATTTATTTTGGTACTTTTAGATAAATCTAAATGATCTCTAGCTAAGAAGTCGTTTTTAAAACATTATTGTAAACTTGTTTTTGAGGTTTTGGAGGAATTAATTTCATAAGACAAAGTTTATAAAAAAAAGGAAAGGAAAACTTTTTAGATAATTTATTGGCATATTATATTTCCTATTTTGAACTGATCAAAATTCAATTTCATCAAATGAATTAACCCAAATGAAATTTTTGATTTCTTTATCTGGATTATCAGCTCTACGTAATAAACAAACATAAAGACCAGCATCGGTAGCCGCTTCGGCTTCTTCGATAAGTTGAAAAAAAAAATTGAAAACGTTCTAATTTATGATTGAACAAAATGTTTTACCTCTTATAAGATCAGTCAAAAATAAAACTTGATTGGCACTTTTATTTAAAGATTCTAAAATGTTCTTATAACTTTGCATTTCAACCTTTAAACCAATATTCGTATCAAAATGACCTGAAAAATACTTAAAAATTTCCATTTAAACTTTGAAGATAATAACTTAAGTAGTTATAGAATATTTACTTTTAACATATCTCCTTTGTCAGAAAAGCCAAATAGAAGTTTTTGAGCCTCAACAGATCCCGAAGAATAAATATAAATTTTAAAATTTTTTGCCAACCATTTATCAAATGCTGGAACAACATCTTCATAAACACTTTTAAAAACTTTTAAATATTTTTTTTGCCATATTTTTTACTAGATTGAAACTTACTGTCCGCTTACTATCTTATTTTTATAAGCATAAGACCACATATGACCCTGTAATTGTTTAAGCGGCTTAGCTTTACGATCACAGTCCATTTGCCAAATAATATTCGAAATAGCACTTTCGATCAACTCGGATTTATTATCAAAATTATCACTTATTCCAGGAACTTTATTTCCCATGGTTAATTTATCTAATTTAGATTGTTCTATTAAGAGTTTCAAATCTTCTCTGCATTCTTCATTATTAAAATTTTCTTCCAAATAACTTTTTAAATTTGATCTTATATAAGGAAATAAGACATCCTAAAATTTTCGATTAAACTACAATATAATTATTCATAAAAAAGTAAATTTAATTTACCTTAACAAAGCTTATAGATGTTGTAGTACCTTCTATATCGGTAAGAATAGTATCGACAGTTTGAGAAATTTTAAAACTTTGTTTTTCAGACATTTTCTAGATAAAATTCTTTTTTCAAAATATTAAAATTAAACAGAGCATTTAAAAAATTCGAGAGCTTTTATTGAGCAAAAACAAAAAAAACAATTTTTTTATTTAAAGTAAAAAAAAAATCTCAATATAAAGGTTTTTAAACCTTAGGATAAAATGATAAAATATTATTTTTGGATGATTTATTATTTTAAATCTTTAGGATCATTTTTTTCAAACATAGTCTTTGGCATTTTTTTTAAATTTTCTAATTCTTCTACATTTAAAAGTCTTTGCTCTCGTTTTTCTTCTATACTCATTTCGAGATACGGTGTCTTTTTATTAGTCACTACACTTTCAATTGAATATCCAATGAAACCAAGTATAACGGCTACTGGAAATGTTATTACTGGTGCGTAACGGGATACTACACGAACTAGAACTTGATACATCTTTAAAAATGGCTTTGAATTTTTATTTATTTATTTGGTTGAAAATTTGACGTTGTGATTCGTCAATCAAAAATGAGAAAAAAAGCTCAATTTAAAAAAAAAATGAAAAAATTTTATTTAAAAATTCCAAGATTAGTGTTAAATTGAATAAGACCAAAACGATAGAAAAAAAAAATTACAAACTTTTAGTACACAATTTACAAAAAGTATTCCATTTAAAATCAGTTCAAAATTGACTTAGTCATATGTTTAAAGCTTATATTTATCATTCGATCATCTTTGTATTTAATTGAATACGATTTGTTTAAGATGAAAGAAATCATTCGTGTTTAATAATGAACAAAGTCAATTGATTGATAGAGCTAAAGAATTAAATATTCGTTTACAATCGTTGAATTATTTTTTAAGATTTTAATTGGAAACTTTTTGAATCGTGTTCTAAGAATAAAAATAAATCATTTTTTTAATTATAATATAAATTGATAAAATTTACTTACAAAATTAACCTCATCCACCTCGAGCTGGTCCTTTTTTACCAGGCCTCCATGAACAAGAACCACCTGAGCTACCGCTACTGGATCCAAGTAATGGATTATAGTCTTTAGAAATAAAATAAGGCGTAATTATTTGATAATCACTAAACAAATAGTCTTTTTTTGCAACCATTAAACAAATATAGTACATATAAAGACACTCGGAAAATAAGAACCCGAAATTTAGACTACGACGTCGTAGTACGCTGTAGAAACGGTACGTAGAAAACGCCGTATTACCCCCTAATTACGCCCAAAATTACGATCTTAATTTAATAATTCAAAAAAAGGCTATTTTAAAGTATACAAAAAATATCTAATGATTTTTTTAGAAAATTTTATTCAATTTTTTTTTCTCCATCTTTTTTTGAATACGATTTTTAAATGAATGATTAGAAAAATATTGAAAATTGAATGGGATGTTTAAGACCGTCTTAAGATATGTTAAAAACTTTTCAACTTATTTCAGAAATTTACTTTAGTCTAAATAAGAATTCCATTCATTTTGTTAAAATAAGTTGCTCATAGAAAAAATTATAGTTTGATTGAATTTCTCACCTGAACCTCTCAATCTAGGCTTTTTTTGTATTTTTGAAGATGATGATAAACCTAAATTTGATAATTCATCTGCTTGTTCCAATTTATTTGACTCGCTTTTCGTACTTTGTCCCTGTTTTTGTTTTTCCCATTCTTCCACTTTTTTTAAAGCTTCCTGATCTTCTTTCTGAATAAAAAAAAAACAAAAATAAATAAATAAAAATAGAATTATTTATATTAATTCTATTTACTCTTTTTTTTTCTTCTAAATATCTTTTAGCTGCCGCATCATATGCTTCTTGTTGCTTACGTCTCACTTCTTCAATACGCTGAATACGCTCTAATTCTTCGTCTTCATTTTCTTAAATTTAAAAAATATTTTCATAATTAAAAAAAAAATCTTCTCAAAATATTATTTTACTTGCATTCCTAAATGATTGAGATCGTCTGTTTGTATTGACAAATCTCTGTTTAAAATGCTGATATAAAAAGTATAAAAGAATTGTACCGATAAGAATGAACCAACCATATGATTCAAAAAATTCAATACCTTTTGAAATATTTCGTTAGAAAATGTTGCTTATTTTATTTTCTACATATTTTTTTTTACTCGAAGAAAAAGGTGATGTAATCATGGAAAAAAAACCTTGTGTTTGATCGACTTGGATGGGATCATCCTCATTATCGATCATTATATGACCATCGTCGTCATCCATTTGAGTAATTCAATTTTAAAAATTTCGTACTTTCAATAGATATTCATAATTTTTTTGCTGATTCTTAGGTTAAATGAAATTTGTAAATTTTTATCTAACACGTATGCATTCAACACAATATTTCAAAAAGATTTCAAAAATATGAATAATTATGCCAAAAAGATGATTACTAAACTTAAATAACTTCAAATTTATTTTACTTATGTTCAATTAATTTTTCCAATGTTAAGACAGGTGATTAAATTTCGTTTATTTATTCATCAAAATATTTAAAATGTCCCAAATCATAAAATGTAGTCTTACTTATAAATTTCGAGAATAACTACGTCCCTCTGACTTTACCTTTCTCAATGAATTTTATTTTTAAATTAAAGGTAATAGGGTCAGCTTCTCTACAACTTTAGTGAAAGATTTTTTTTTTAAATGTTTATTATCTGAGGTTAAAATTCAAAAATAATAAAAAATGATAACTCAGTAACTACTTTATGATTCGGGGGACTATAATAGTATTATTATTTTTTGGTTGAATCCAAAAAAAAATCCAACGTAAATTTGAATGTGTTGAATCAGATAAAAAATTAAAGAATGAATTAAAGAAAAAAGGCTTAAAATTGTAATTTTTGGTCTGAAATTTTCTGGTGAAGACATCATAATTTTTCGAGATTTTTTCAATTTGTTATAAAACAATAAATTTATGCTTATTTGAAAGAAAATTTTTTAAATTTAATTAACCAGGAAAAAAAAGTGGCCTCCAATAATTCTTTTAAAATTTCATCTTTTTTTTTTAAGCTCTAACCAAATTTTTTTATATTTGTTGGCTTCTCTTTTTAACAAATTGACTGGTAAACTAATTTATTTTGTCATTTTACTTGCAAAAAAACCTCTTAGTCAAGCTTTTCCTTTACACTAAATAAAGGTCTGAAATGCCAGAAAAGTTCCAAAATTAATGGGGGGGGGGTAATTTGGCAGTTATTTCATAGTAAAATTTTACATAAATAAAATTAATTAATATTAGTTTCAATTAACTAAAGTTTAAAAGGATGTTACCGGATTTCAATAAGAAAATGGGCTAAAATTTAAACAAAATTTAAAGTTTTCTTAAGATTAATAGCGAATAAGTAATTTTAAATAAAAGAGTTTTCTACCAAAATATGTTTGTTTTAATCATTTCAACATTTTTTAGGAAAACTAATTTCCCATAATAAGGCCATTTATTTAAAACTTGAAATAAATACAATTATTTAAAGTTTTGGTTATATATTATAAAAATTATCAAGTTTTGGTTTAAATAGGTGACTTCCCGCAAGTAACCTAAAAAAATTTATTTATATTAAATACTTAATTATATTGAACTAATATGCAAAATATCTAAACGCAATATTTAGTCAATAGAACGGTGCTTTATTAGAGCAAGCAAAGGTAATTTGCCGAATGGTTAGAGTCGTTGGATAGAAACCTGCGAATTTGAATCAATTAACGAACCTAGTTGAGTCTAGATAAGGGTCCATGTTCAAGTTGACTAGATACTTGCTAGAGTCTACAAATTTAACTATTTACAAAAATTTAACTTTTCTGACTGGGGATGGGTCGATTTAGGTGAAAAAAAAACTAAGAGTGGCCCAGAGATAGGGACTCGTTTTTGGGACTCGAGTCTTTAAAGACTTGAGTCCTACTTGAGTCCGACTCAAAGGACTCAAGTCCGAGTCTTTAAAAATAAAAAATTTCGGACTCGGACTTGAGTACGAGTCTTCTCATAACACCAAAATCACAAAAGACTCGAGTATTTAATTTTAGATTCAAATTTTTTTATTAATTCAAATGAGATTGCAAAATTACAATAAAATCAATTTAAAGTAAAAAAATTTCGTTTATACTTAACCGTGTCTTTCTAATTTATGAATGCTTGATATTATTAGAGTTTAAAACGCTATTTCTCACCAGTCTCCGCTCAATCTCTATTTTTTTTTCTTTTTTGAAATTTTTTTTAACGACAAAAAGAGATAAATTATGATGATTTTCATTTATTTGACTTTAATTTGATAAAATTTTATAATCCAGAGAACACTGCTAGTATAAGACATTCGGAACTGAATTTACAACCTTAGTATTGACAACCCAAAACTTGGAAGATATTTTTACATGCCAAGAAGAAAACTAAAATCAACCTTAAACTTTAAAAAAATTAAAAACTCTTTTGTTAACAGTAAATAAAAATCTAAAGAAAATTTCTTTTCTTTAAAAAAAATAAAAGACTCGAGTCTTTAAGACTCAAGTCCCTATTTTGAAGAGGACTCGGACTCAGACTCACGAGTCTCTAAAAAAATTTACTGGACTCAGACTCGAGTTCGAGTCTTTAATATCGAAAGACTCAGACTTAGACTTGAATCTTTGCAAAAATAGCGAGTCCCAATCTCTGGAGGGGCCTAGTATTGGAAATTTTTCTTACAAATACCCCATGCTCCATATAAATAAAATTATACTTTTTCAAGTATATTATTTTTCAAAGATTTAAAAAACCTGAGTTTTATCAATTATATTTATGATCATGTGATTTTTCTAAATTTAAAAATTTTGTAAATTAATTTTTTTTCTTTAAAAAATGAATTATGAAAAATTTAAAAACGAAAAAATTTCAAAAAGCTCAAATTCATCCAAATACCTTTTTTGGTTATTTTTAACACTTTTTTTCTTCATTATATTGTTAAATTTATCAATAGATTATTCTTTTGATCAAAATTTTAATTTTGAGATAAATGTAAAATTAAAATTTTCCTATGGTTTTTATTCGGACCACAGAAATTTTAACATTTATTTAAACTTAAGTGATAAAAAATTCAACATTAAACATCAAATTGCTAGAAGTCACCATGAATCTTATCCTTATTTTGGTTTTTTTAATTGGATTATTGAATATACAAAAACCAAACTAAACTTAAATTTTGAAAATTCAAGATTCATAAGTAAAAATGAAAATTTTTGGTTTAAATTGGAAAAATTAAGTCCTAAAATTAACGAAGTTGAGTGTTATAATGTCACTATATTAGATAGATTTGATGACGAAATCGAGGCATGTTTTAATTTAAACGAAACTTATTGGTTTGGAGGACATGAATCTTATGATCAACCTTATTGGCCAATAAACTCTCAAAGATTTGATTATGTGCCTTATGTAACGGGGTATTACATTAACCTAGATTAGTTTTATTTTTTTTTTTGTTTATTTAAAATTTTTTTTATTAGATTCGCCGATGACTGGAGCGCTGTTTTGGAGCGTTATTGGATAAGCTCAAATGGAATATCATTATTTGTAGATGATGATATTGCCCTATTGGTTAAACATACAGAAAACAATACAATTTGTCTAAAATCATCAAAGAATTCGAATCCTTACAAATTCACTTCAATTTATTCAAATTTATTACAATATACTTTATGTAAAGGAACTAACATTAAAACTTTACAGCTATACATGATCGAGGAATATTTAGGAAAACCTGAAAATAAGCCTGATTTATTAATGATGAAATATCCAATTTTTACAACATGGAATTATTTCTTTCGAAACATAAATCAATCAATAATACTAGACTATGCTGAGGATATTAGAAAAAATAATTACACTGCTAGTCAATTGGAAATAGACGATAAATGGGAAGTACACTATGGTGATTTAGACTTTGATTTAAGTAAATTTCCAAGTCCTAAAGAAATGAGTGAAAAACTACATGATATGGGAATGAGAGTTACTATATGGGTACATCCATTTTGTAATATAGATTCATTTAATTTTGTTCCTGGAATAGATCAATCTTACTGGGTTTTAGACTCCACAGGTGAACATCCAGGTTTTACAAAATGGTGGAACGGAAAAAATTCTGTTATAATTGATACAACTAATCCGAACTCCATCGATTATTTTAGAACAAAATTAAATTTTTTAAAAAATAATTATAAAATTGATTCTTTTAAATTCGATGCTGGCGAAACTGCTTGGATCCCTAAAAGTTTTCAATTGTATGACAAGAATTCTCATCCTGATGTCTACGCTCAAAACTATGCAAAATTTGCAGCTGAGGAACAAGGAAAATTTTTAGAAATTCGAGTCGGACATAGAACACAAAACCTTGGTGTCTTTTATCGAATTTTAGATCGAGCTACTGATTGGAGTATTCACGATGGAATCAAGTCAGTAATTACACAAACATTACAATTCGGAATTTTAGGATATCCCTTTGTTCTCCCAGATATTATCGGTGGAAATGATGATCCAAATATAAAAAATAAAGAGCTTTTTATTCGATGGACTCAACTAACTGCTTTTTTACCTACTATGCAATTTGGTGTACCACCTTGGTTTTTTGATGAAGAGACAAATAAAATATGTAAAATTTTTGTGGATTTACATACAAACTTTATTTTTCCATATATAAGTAATTTACCTATCGATGGTCAACCCATAATTAGACCTATGTGGTGGTTGGAGCCTTTAAATGAAATTTTTTTCAACATTAGTGATCAATTTTTAGTTGGCGATGATATACTTGTAGCGCCAATTCTAGATCAAGGAAAAACTAGTCGTTTAATTTATTTTCCTGGAGGTAATTGGTATGATTTAGAAAAAAAGGAGTATATTGCCGGCCCGGTTAAGTTAGAAATAAACGCTGATTTGTATCATATTCCGTATTATATTAACGAGAAAGGATTATCAAAATTTGATTTGAATTTTTAAATAAAAGAAAACTAATTAAAGGATAAAATTTTAAAAATAAATTGAATGGTAGAATTTAATTTTAACATAATAAATTTTATTTCCTTAAAAATAAAATACTATAATACAATAAATTGCTGCATTTGTAGTCACTTTGTACCACTTTAATTGCGTATTTAATTTAGGCATTTTTGATGATGTACGAAATTGCAGTTATCTTACTCACATTGTTCCTCAACTCTTCTTCTGATGAAAAAAATCAATAGAAACTAATGTATTTTTTTGAAAATTTTCATTTCCTGAGAAAGGAAAGGAAGAGGTAAGGAAAACAATCGTACAAGTAAGTTTTAATTTGTACTATAATAAACTAAAGCATTACCGTATTAGATTTTGCTTTAGATTTAGGTGCCCCTTAAACCCTAATTTTTTCGTGACGGCTACTTTTTCCCCATTGAAAAAAAATCAAAATATGAAAATCAAAAAAAAAACTAAAATTTAGCAATTATTGTATTAAAATCAAAGTACAGTACAAATTAAAACTAACTTGTACGTATTTTATTCGTCGACTCTTCCTCGACTCTTCTTCAACTCTTCCTCAACTCTTCCTCAACTCTTCCTTTCCTCTTCCTCTGAAGAAAAAAATTAATAAAAACATATATTTTATAACGTATTTTTTTGAAACCTTTCCTTTCCTGAGAAAGGAAAGGAAAAGAAGAGGAAGATTCGAAGAACCCCTGTAAGAATCTCAATATGATCTCATGAGAAATAATTGGTTACCATAATCTCGTGAGATCTCAAATAGAGTTACATGTAAATGTATTGTAATGAGGACTGAGATCTCATGAGAATATGGTCGTGATAATCTCAAGTGAGATTTTGACATGGGAAGAGTCGAGGAAGAGGAAAGGAAAAGAAACGTACAAGTTAGTTTTAATTTGTACTGTACATTGAAGATCAGGATTTTAAATCGTGGGCAAATAATATTTTTGCATTAAAATAAATTTTGAAGCGTATTGCTGCAATGTTGATTATTAATAGAAAAAAAAAGATCATTTGAAAAATATGAAAACGTAAAAGAAGAATCAAGTGATCAAGATACTGGCGAAGAGCCCGATTCAGATAATTGAAATAAAGAAAATGAGGAATATAACGCCACTGCAAGCCGTTTAGGCGAGCTTGTTCAATTGCTTGGGCAATTTGTAGTTTCAGAAGACCGCATTAGATGTGAATGTAATACGAAGCGTAAACGAAGAGATCTTAATTAAAAATTAGATCCCTAAAACATGTAAAAAAAAATAAATTGTATAATGGGCATAAATCAAAAAATGTTAAATTTGTTTCAAGATACCTATGGAATGTTAACGGTACTGGTTTTAAAAAAATTGAAAATTTTCTTATTTTGCATATTACTCATTTGATAATTTAAGTTAAAAGATTAAATGAACTGTAAAACTAAAATTTTTTTAGAAAGTGTATATCGGCAAATGCATCAAAATTTTTACGGTAATTACTTGAAGCTTGAACTGATTAGAATGATAGAAAATCTACGTTGGACATTTTTTATCAATATTTGCAAGATTTTGTATCGGGAATGAATTTTCCTTGAATATTTTCACAGATGATTAGGGCTGCTTAAATAAAATTAAAAACAAATGTTAATTTACTATACCGCCGTTTCTTTTCGTCTATAAGTCAATTTTATCTTTCGATTAAAAATACAACTTATAGCTTTTAAAAATTAATAAACGATTGAAATCTATATTAAAAAAAGTAAAATGATTGCTTTTCATTATCCAAGCATTGAATAAAAACTAACAAATTTTTTTTTTAAATTTAATTTATTTTTAAAAATTTACATTATTTATTTAAATCAAGACTTGAATGAATGTTAAAAGATAAATAAAATTTTGGGTTAATACTGAGTTTAATTCCATATGAGCAATATTGTACAAAACATCAACAAAAAAAAATTTCTTATTTAGCTTCTTGAGCTTCTAAATTTTTATAATATTCTAAAGATGCTTTTATCGGGTCAATCAGCACATGCTTTTAAATTTCGAATTAAATCAAGCTTTTATTTTTAATTTATAAAAAAAAATTACCCTTAAAACAGGAAATAGCTTGGTCAGCGATTCAGCAAGAGGTAGGAGCACAAAATTTATAAAACCTATTTGAGACTTTGATTTTGTTATGCCGCTTTCTCGATCCATCATCGGAGTAACTGGTAGTCCATTCAACTTCTCATGATCACCCTTTAAAAAATGCATTAAATTAAAAATAAATTTGTCTTTTTTTGATTAGATCTTAAACCTGATTGAAAAATTCGTTCATTAAATTATCAGCCCAAATTGATGAAACATTAATGGGCCTACATTCATTTGAAATATCGGACATTTTCATTATAATAATCATAAGCTAAATAACAAAGTCAATATAAAAAACAATAAAAACAAAATAAAATTAGAAAAAATACTTTTTTAATGTGAGTAGAATTTTTAAAATCGAATTCTTGAACAATTTTTTGAAAATCAGTCATAATTTGGTTATGACTTGCCATATCAGTAGCCAATATAATCCTTAATAACTTAAACTTGATATAAAAAATAAATCTTTTTAAGAAAAAAAATCTCACTGGACTACATAATCACGTAATTTTTTGAATGACGGTTTATCTAAAGCTGATATAATATTACTCTCTGGTTTATTTAGTATATTAAAAGCTACGGCACAATGATACATTTCAAGTGGTGAGTTATCGTTGTATATCATAGCAAGATGTGTTTGAGCATTTATTTGGAACGTATTATTAAATCCGTCATGATCTAAATCATGACTTAAACCGGCTATTATTAAAGCTAATATTTCTAATGGTCCAACCAAATCAAATAGTTTAATTGAACATATAATGCTATATATCTTGAAAAAGATTTTTAAGATTTAACTCTGTAAATAAAAATATTTATCTAGATTAATTTCATACAAAAATATCAGTTGATTTGTCGCATTTTGAAAACTTAAAATATCTTCCAGAATTATATCCAAAGTGACTAAGAATAATTTGGTTAAAAAAAAAATTAATTAAAATAATAAAAATTAAATTAGACTTATTTAGTTACGATTATTTACTTATTTACTTTGGGTATAATTCTGGAACATTAAGGAAAATTCGGTTACTGGATCCCCAGGAGCAGAGCGAACGATAATTGCGACATGAAATTTATTTGCAATTTTTTTGCATTTTACTACTCGTAATAACTCATTGCTTTTTTATCGTTCGCTCCTACATTAGAGCAGCTCTCGTAAGCAAGCGTTTACGGTTAAAAGAGGTCACCATACCTCAAAACTTTGTTAAAATTTGGTTATTTTGAGTCTTGATAACTGATGTTTATTCTAATAAAAAATTTGACATTATCCTGCTAGACATATATACAGTTTATCCCCGATTAAAAATTTTTAAATTTTTTTAGTATGGTACGGCAACGATTAGGCTCCAGAAATAAAAAATAAAAATTTTTTAAAAAGGTAAAAAAAACAAAAAATTTTCTGCTGCGGTACGAATTTGGGTACGCCGTTAATTCGCGAGAAATGCAGTAAAATTTAAGAATACTAAAATTAATGTTGAGGCACTATATACAACTATAAACAACAGATTTAATTCAAATTTTAGTAGAAAATAGCCAAACATTAATTTACTATATTTCGTCAAACACGTATAAAGTTTGTTATTTGTATGAAATGTAAAGATAGCAGTACAGTAAAAGAAAAATTCACCTTGGATATATTGTAACCTGTTACTTAACTGGCAGTTGTACGACGAAAAAGACTAAAAAGATAATAAATTTTTATTCTCAATTTTGTATGAAATTATTGGTTTGAAAAAAATCAATAATATTCAAAATTACCATTTGTGTGACAGTAAAAGCATGACGAAAATTGTGATAAGGCACATCGTTGTAATTCGAATAAATATCGATTAAATAAGATTGCAGATTTTCTAATTTGATTGAAAAATTCGAAACTAAATCAAGATCGTAGAAAATTTGCTGTAACAAAACCAATAATTCAGCATCTTCGAATTTCCAACCATCAAATGATGTAGACTTTAAATACTTTCTTGTTTCTTCATTTACTTTACCCATTCTTTGAATTGAAAATTTTTTCAATAGTAAATTTTGAATTTTTTTTTTAATATCATAAGAAAACTTACGAAAATTTTTTAAACTTTTCATTTACATTTTTGATTTTTTGTTTCTTGGATTCATCGGAATTTTTACTATTTTTTGAATTAATTGAATTACCAACCATATATAAACGAGTGTCCTTGAATAAACCTATAAAACTTAAATGATCCAAATTCTAAATAATAATAAAAAATAAGTCTACTAATTATTAAACCTTTTAAATTAATAATTCTAGTGCATTTTTCAGTCTGAAAGTCTTATTCAAAATTAATTATACTCTAAATTTTTTTCAGTGATTAATGCATTAAAATTAATTTTTAGTTAAATAAATACCTCGAGCTTTTCGCATAAATGCTTTACTTTCAAATGAAGATCTTCAACTCGTTGGCTAGATAAAGAATTCAACTGAATTTCTAAATGTTCAATTCTATCAATAAGATCCCTCAGTTCGTTGTTATAATCAACTTAAATGAATATTAACTATTGAAAAGAATTTTTTTTATTTTGAAAAAAAAATTATTTAAAATAAACCTATATTTTTTACGATAACTTGAAGTTTGTAAGGCTCATTGGAAATATTAACTGGTAGGGAATTATTAATTGAAACTAGATTCCCTTTAAAATTATATAACTTAAGAATATCGTTTGGATTAGCTTCAGCTGCTGATCTAAAGGTTTCTTTTTATTTTAAAAAACAAAAATTAATTGTTGAATTAAGTAAAAAATTAATTCGAGCACAAACCTTTTAGGTCTTCTGTGGAAGTATTCGAGTCGAATTCAATGCATTCGATACGATTGTCTATTCTTACATAAATTAATTTGACGCTTAAATTTGACATTCTATTTCGTATGTTTATAAATTTTTAAAACAGTGTCATATATTCATGAAAATTTAATAATTCTTTCCTTATTTTCCTTGAAGACAAGAAATGAGCAGAAAGAGAGAGAAAAAAATCAATCAAGAGCTGTTGAAGAACTTTAAGTATTTTGATTGATAATTATAGTAATCCTTTCTTTTCGTTATTTTTATTTTATTTTTTTGGGGGGTTTTGTTTTTCAATAAAATATAAAAACACAATGAAAAAAATTACGTAAAATTTAATTAAAAATTTTTTTTTTTATTTCGATTTCGTGATTAAAATTAATGTCTTTCAGGGTCGTTCTATTAAATTTCACACAGCTTTCTTTTTGTTTTTAATTTTTTTTTGTTATCTTTAGCTTCAGAATTATAATTTTTTTAAAATAAAAGTAAAATTTTTATAGTCATGGAAATCAGAGCAGTGTGTGCCTCTTTTGAAAGAGATTTTTTTTCTTCTTTTAAAATCACAAAAAATTCGATTTTTTTTTTATGTTCGGCAAGTTTTATTTCAGCGTGATTTGTTCGAAAAGTATAAAATCAAATTAAGCAATTTTGTTTTCATCACAAAGAAAAATATTTGATTTATGTATTTTAAATAAAAAAAAAAAGTAATGAAGTAAATGTACCATTTATTTACTCACAATTTACATTTTTAGGTATAAGGAAGCAAATTTATAAATCATTAAATTTTTTTCTTCAAAAAAAATGTTTATTAAAAACTTTTGATTTTGAAATTTTATAAAAAGCGCTTTAGGCAACAATTGCATATTATTCATAGATGCCTTCTTTTTTTTTGTTTATGATATTTGTTCTGTTAAGAATTTATTTAACAGACTGAACACTACCTAGAGCTTGTAAGAAGACCTAAAAAGAAGTTTGTTGCTTTATATTCTATTTGTAAATAATGCTGTTTAAATATTGAGTTAATACCACTGAAAAAGTAAAAAAATAATTTTTTTTTTATTAAATAAAACTACTTTATTGTAAAACAAAAACTAAAATTTAATTCAATTATACGACTCAGAAAATTATTATTAATTTTTATTCTCATTCAATAAACAAACCTGCTCACTGGCTAATTTCTGAATCATTCTTTATTTGAAAGAATCTCTATTTGAATTGCGTGGGAGCAAGTTTCTCTTAATCAACTTAGTCTAAATCGAATGATTCGAAAACAAAAAATAAAAAAAAACTTTGGGTATTTTTAAATGAATTAAATACAGGGATCTTTTATGTGTCTAGAAGTTTTATACTGAATCATAAGATCTCTAATTTAGCCGCATAATAGGTGATCAGAAATCAAGATAAATACAGAAAATTTCAAAATTCATTAGTATTTATGTGACCAAAATAAATTCTAATTATTTGTGCTATTTTTAAATGTATACTTCGAGTTATTTTCATGGTTTGGTTAAAATTTGGACAAGGAATCCGAATTTGATGTTAACTTGAAACTTTTTCCCCTCATAATTAGCTTCTAGTGATGTTTTAAGGACTTCTTGATTTTTGGGTCAAGAAGTCCTTGCTTTTTATCTTTAAACTAATTTTTAATTCGTTATTATTTATTTATTGAATAGAATTAACCTCCAAATTTGGAGAAGTAAATTAAAAGTAAAGTAAATTAAAGTAGCGTTTTGACTGCCACAAGCTGGTTTAGCAAGGGTTTTTCAGGAATATAACACCAGAAGATAATTTGAGAACTGATTATTTCCTTCATTTAAGTGTAAAATTTCACTCATAAATACGTAAAAATGTAAAATTGATCAATAGAGATATAGAAAATCTTGCATATTTGAATACGCTACGATATTTTAGCTTAATTTCAAAATTTTATACACATTTATGCGTATTAAATTGTGCATTAAAAATTTACAGTGTTGCACAAATTGGGTCTTGCCGATTATGTGAATCGAGAGTCACCTAATTTCGTGCCTTGGCTGATTTTTTGACTTCAAGGAGTCACCAAAATGTGACTCCAAAAGAAAAACAAACAAATTTTTTTTCTTATTTTTAAATATTTAATGTGATTCCAAAAAAAATATAAATATAGATTCGCATTAAGCTCTACAATTTTCATACGGTTTTTGTTTAAAAAAAATAATGGAAAAGGAAAATAGGAAAAAAATAACTTGATTAACGAGTTTTAGCAGCAAAAGTTTAACGAGTTTAAAGATTTCGTTTATAATTATTGTCACAGGGGTTTTTGAATGAAGCTTTGTAATCATATAAAATTATAAAACAAAACAAAATGTCGAAAGCATAGAAATAAATATCAAACGGCTTTGTGTATTGAATTCAATAAAACATCTCAATTTTAAAAAAAGTTAGACTTTACCAATTATTCAAAAAGAGTGAAAAAAAATATGAAAATGGCCAAAGTGATGTTTAAAAAGAAAAAAAATACTCAAACTGACGTTATCTAATTGTGGTCCAGATACCAATTCTTTTTGAAAATTAGCAATCATACGAGATAAGATTCTGATGTTCTTCATGAAAATTATTGTAAAAACTTTTTACAGAATCCTGATAAATTAAATTTTTATTTAAATTGATTAAAATGAAGTATAATCGAGGTGGATATGGTTAGCATTTTTGTTATTTAAAGTCCTCAATTATCGAGCAATTCCCAAGATTATTGCTATTAACTCCGAGTTATATAAAAAATATATTTTTTATATAACTCGGAGTTCCTAGAGACTATTATTATAATAATAGTCTCTAGGAATTAAAATATATTAATAATGTTTAAGTAAGTTTTAAATAAGTTTAAATTCTATTTAAGAATATTATTTTAAATAATGGAAATTTAGGTTAATTCTTGGAAAATTTTCCAGTGCAATGAGAAGAAATTAAGGTTTTCTTCAATTTTTGAATTTTTAATTTTATTTTTGAAAACATTTAAATTCATTCAAATATTGTTTCTTTTCAACGATTTAATTTAGGAACATTTTAAACTTCTTGATTTTATTTGTTATTAAAATGCTGGTTAAATTAATTTTAAATTTCAAATTAGTTTTTTTTTTTTTTAATTTTTAAGCGTAATAAATCAGCAAATTTTTTTTTCTCAATGTTTTCATGATTATTTTTATGAGAGACTTAATTTTCTCAAAAATTATTCCAAGCACACAAAAAATTTTGAAAGAAATGTGATTTTTTTAACGAAATAATTTCTCAAGAGCTTTTGAAGAGCAAAAGAAAATAACTTGACGAGACAAAAGCTTAGAACTTACATAAGCTTGTTTAAGGTACTCAATTATTAAACTTTAATGTAGATTTAAAATGACATTTATTGAATTTTTATTTATATTCAAAAGTCTCTATTTCTATCTCTTTTTCTATTTTTATTTTCTAAGTTTGTTTATAAAAGATTGATCTAATAAAATAAATAAACTAACCACTATAAGCCTTAGAACGATGAAATATGAATGTAAATTTTACCCAAGTTTACTTTTCAAAAAATTCTTAACTTAATCAACTTTAAAAAACATAAACATACAAAGATGAGTTTTTAACAATACAAAATAATGAAAACAAAATAAAAGAAAAAAGAGATAACCCAACGTAACATAAAGGGAAAAAAGGTTTCCAAATAGCGTAAGAAATATTAATTAAATTTAGGAAGGATTAAATCGAACAGAAACAATAACAACAACAACAAAAACTAAGTAAAATAGCAAAAAACAATTTATTTTTTCATTTCTAAAGCGTTCAGAGAGGATTTCAATTTTTTTTTTATTTTAAAGTTACTAATCTATCATCTTACAATATTTGCAACTTATACTTTAACTTAAAATCTTCTCTTTTATTATTGTCATTTCTTTGAAAATAAAAAAAATTCGCAAAATGACTTTAATTTCACTTCTTTGTAAAAATTAACCTAAATTTCTCTACTTTTTTTTGTTGAATTTAGTAAATTTAAATAGAATATTTTTTTTTGAAAACATTAATTTTTAATTTGTTTTTATAATAAATTTAAAAATGGTTATTTTTTTCTAAAAATAAATCTAATCTACGGTACGAACATTGGTCTTTTAAAGATCCAAGTCACCATTAATCTTGTCCGGTCTTTTGATTTAATTACATTTAGAACTTATTTAGAGATTTGGTTAATTTTTTGTCAAATTTATCATATTTTGTTAATTCTTCATATGTTTGTCACTATGTCTTGTATTCACTTTTTGCAATCAAATTATTTTATACCTAAATTGAATTTCTTTATTTTTCGAAACTTAATTCAATTTTCATGGAA
>NTPY01000627.1:1504497-1523783 GCA_002922825.1 Brachionus calyciflorus
GATTTGGTTAATTTTTTGTCAAATTTATCATATTTTGTTAATTCTTCATATGTTTGTCACTATGTCTTGTATTCACCTTTTGCAATCAAATTATTTTATACCTAAATTGAATTATTATTTCTTTATTTTTCGAAACTTAATTCAATTTTCATGGAATAAGAGCCTCTCGAAAGTGTATTGAGAATACGTACCGCATGTTTTATTTCTTGAAACTGATACTTACTGAATAAATCTGAATGAGAGAACTATCGATTCTTTAGTAAATTAGCTTTACAAGTTTTGTTAATATTTTCATCTTTAAAAAAAATTTTAGGCAATTCAAAACATAAATTACTGATTTATTTTTTGGAAAAAATTTGGATCCTTCAACTCATTCATCTTTTTACTTTTTGTATAAAACAAAACTGAAGTGACTTAAATAGACAAAAATTTGGATTTTATCAAGTAAACTAAACAATATCAAAAAGTCTAGGAAAAATTAAAAGAACTTTATTTTTTTAATTTTAAGAATGTGACACTCACGTAGTGAAAGTAATTTTAGGTATGTCTCGTGTTTTTTAAAGCCACTGGAGAGGGAAAAACCACATTTTGTACACTAAATTTCTCATCTTCTTATGATCTCAGATTACATGATCACAAGGTTTGTGATCAAAAAATTTTGCACAAAACATTTGTAATGATCACAAAAAATTTGTATCATTAAAATCATTTCAAAAAGATTACAAATATAAGTTATAATAGCGTAAATATTTGTTTTTATACATCATTATAAAATACGCATTTTTAAAATTCAAAAAACGAACCCAGTTGACTCATGGTCGAGTCTCTTTTCCACGCTAAATTAAAAAAAAAATGTTACGCAAATAAAAAAAATTAACTAACGTTTACTGAATCCTTTTACAATTGATTTTTTTTTGTTTTTTTTTCCAACGAAATCAGCACAATCTTTAAACTTCTGCCTTTAGGTTGTGAATTGTTTTAGGGTTTTACGGGCAATTTTTTATGTTGTTTTAAAAGTTTTAAATATTTTAACCGCATTATATTTTAATATTAAACGTTTTTAATTTTAAGCAATTTTTATGATTTCAAGATTAAATGTTTGAATTCCCGTGTCGTAGAATCCAAATAATCAGTTTTCCCCTAATCACGACATATTATTCAATTTAATATAACATTTTGATAAATTTCGGCTTTAAATTAACTTTCAATATATTTTCCCATAAATTGAGTAGGTGCAAATATAATAAAATTAAATAACCAAATTTCAAGCCTTTTTTGAGAAAAAGAAATAAATTCTTCAAAGTTTTCCGAAAAATGTCGACAAACAAAATACAGTCAATCCTCGTTTATTCGAAATTTTTGAATGTTCTTTTTATAGATTCAATTTTAGTTTACAATTCTTTAATGAAGAATTATGTAAATGAGCAAAGAATATGTCCAAGTGATTAACATAAATTAATGTATTCTTTCATTTATAAGAACTTTAGGTTCTTCTAAATCACGATCAATCGTTTAAGGACCATTAATTTCCTTTTCGATTGGTTCATAGGTAGTTAATTTAATGATTTATTCTTTAATGAAAGAATTGCCATAGTCGGATTCAAGAGAGCTTTTTACGCTAAAATATATTTGCGTGTTACTGTTATTAATTTTGTACCACATAAACTAAAGAGTCGATTGTCGGATAAACGAGAGTTGAGTGAAGTTGCTGTAAACCTTTTATTGGAAAATTCAGCTTTTGTATTTAATGAACGAGAGTTTTCGGGATTTGATACTTTTAAATTTTGAATTGATTTTCAATGTGAATTTATCCAAATTATTTTTAAAAGAGGAAATATCAATTTTTCTTTAAGTCTAGGCTTAAATTTAAACCAACTAAGAGAATATTAAAAACGAATTTAAAAACAATATTTTTTTCCTATTTCCCTAATAGATATTTACTTTTGATTTTGATTTATATTCAAACACTTTACCTTCAGGTCTAGGAATTTTTTATTTTTTAAATTTTAAATCGTTTTATTTAAGCATATTGTTTTGTTTTCTATTTAATTTTTTTTCTTTTTGCAAAAAATAATAAGATTTTGACTAATTGTAAAACAAATACATAGAACTAAAATTTATTCAAATTCAAATAATAATAAAAAAAATTCTTTGTGCAAAATCGTATAATTTAAAAAATTCAAATTACAAAAATTTGCGATAAATTTAAAACAAATTTTAACTGTGTACTAATTATTAGACAATTTAAGACCGAATTTATAAAAAAACTTTTAATATGCTAAGGGTCATATTTTTTGATTTTTTAATTTTTTAATATTTTCTTTTTTAAATCATTCCCATTCATAAAATAAATGAAGAAGTAATTGTTAATTTAGGATGATATAATTATGGTAATTAGACAATTTTTCTTTGGACCAAGTCGTTTCAAAGCTCGTATGAAACTAAAGTTTTGAGAATTTCTTTTATTTTACCTTATAAGTAAAGAGTTCTATTTTTTTTAAGGATTCGTTTCGATTTTTTATTTTTTAATTTTTAAAAATATTTTGATTAAAGAGAAAAACAAATTACTTTAAAACAAATTAAAAGGATTCTGATAAAACTATTAAAGACTTGACAAGAAATATAGAAATGATCATTTCTCAGCTTAGTAAATTTTCAAGGTCCCTCATAGCTTGGATACTTACGAGGCATGTTTTTATTCAAAAAAAAAGCACTCAAGATATTTTGTAAAATTTAGAAACTGTTTGTAAAAAATATCAAAATTATTTTCTGATAAAAATGAAATAGAAAATTTTTATTTAACTTAAATTTATCAGAATTAAATTTATCAGAGCCCAATTAGAGCAAAGAAACATTTTTGAATAATGTTCGAACAGAGACGAAATATTTCTATTTAATTTCTAGTAAAAACTTTCATTCAAGTTTAGATTTTGTTTAAGCATATGCTCATTTATGTCTACAGCTATTCATCGAAAACTTCAAATCATACTTTGAAATTTAAGCCTTTTAAATCTTAAGTTGCTGCAGTACGTACATCTGATCATCAATTTCATCAAAAAACTCAAAAATATCCTTAGGACTGTTGTTTTTTTTTAATTAATTTAGATTTTAGAGGCTTCTCAAAAATCCATAGATACAGCAACTCTATCGAATTTGCGTCAAAGCAAAGCAGGAAACGAACGTATATCAAACGTACTGTATTGTAATATCGGAGTGAGAATAGGAGAGGGAAATAAAAAAAAAATTGTTTTGTTATTTTTATAGGAAAATTATTCTAAAATAGAAACACCACAAAACCTTGTTTAGAAGCGCCCTTCTAAACACCCTTTTTTTAGACGAACGGAACTCAAAAAAAATTTTTCTTTTCATAATAAGTTATTAAAATCATTTTTCTTGAATATAATTTTGCCTTCCATAGAAGCGATTTCTAGTCGCTTTTAAGCAAAGTTTTACGGTATAATTATTCTGAATACTTCTAAAAGATAAACATACCAGATAGCCCGGTACGGTATCTCAAATAAGAAAAAAGTTAAAACAATTTTTTTGTCAAAATAAAATTCTAACAATATTATAACAGGGTTCGATAGTGTAGCATGGCACGGCACGGTCCGATGTACGATATGGTACATTCGTCATATGGCTACGACGAAATTTCGATAAAAGTTTATGTTAAATTACTTCAAATGTTTTTCAGTCGATTGAAACAAAAATTGATAAGAAGACTTGTCAAAATTTGAAATAATCTTAGAATTATACTTTGGGACTCTCAATGGCTAAATTCGGAAAAGAATCGGTTGATCATTAAAATATATTTCAGAGTTTATCTGATCGAGAAATTACTATTTTAATTACCAATATAAAATTTAATTCCTAATTTTATGAATATTTTTAAAAACGGATTTTTAACTTTAAAAATTTATTTCAATTGATTTTATTAAAAATTTATCATAAACTTTTTAAAAAAATAATTTTAATTATTCAAATAATGCCTTTAAGAAAGAAAAAATCAAAATCAGTTACAACTTTTTCCTAAAATTTATACTAAAGTAAATTTATCAAAAAAAAAATACGTAATATCAATTTTTTTTATGAAAATCAACTATTTTGGGATCAAATCTGTATTCGAAAAAAAAAGCAGATAAAATTCTTAAAAAAGTTAAATTTTTTTTTTAAATTTATAGCAGGTATCTTAAGAAGAATTAATCCGATTAAATAAAATAGTAATTTTTAATGTCAAAAGCTTAAATTCAAAAGAAACTATAAGGACTTGTATAAATATTTACTATTAAAAAATATCTTAATAATTAAATATTTCCATTTTGAGCTAAAATATTTAGGTAATGGTAAATTTAAGAGCAAAAATTTTTATTTTATGATCAAATAGACTACAGTAAATTTTATTCAAAAATCAAATAATATTTAATAGAAATTTGTTTAAATATTTAAGAGACTTTTTGTTCATTTTTTGGATCCATAATATCATCTACTTGTTTAAAAGTTAGAAATAAATTTTGTTTTTTTTCTAATTTTATTACATAAAAAAGAAGCGTTCCCTAGGTAAGGTAGTAATAGTGATTTATTATCTAATAAATAAAATTTAGTCTGTTTAGGTTTTAATCTAATTTTAGATTGCTTACACTGCTCCTTAAGTTTGTCAATTTTTTTTTTTTAAATTTTTTCTATTCAACATCAACAACTAAAATTTATAATACTTTGTTAATTACATATAGAGTTTGTTTTTCAAATTTTTTAATTAAAAAAAAATTTAAATAATACAGAAAAAACACTTTTAAGTAATAAAAATAAAATAGTATTTTTTTTTTCATTATTAAATACTATTTTATTTTTAACTTTACCTATGGTGATAAAAGATAAATCCAATAGTTTAATTAGCTAAATATAGGTTTTTTATTTTTAATACTTTGGTTTTTATTGTTTTGGTGGTTTTTCAAACAACAAAATTCAAAAATTGCAAAAATAATTTTATGTTTTTCCTTTCCTTTGCACTTTAAGATGCTTACCAAATTTTTTAAATGTTGTTTGGCAAACTTATTTATTTCGAGCCTCTTTAGTTTATTGTATTTTCTAAACAAAAGAAAATTACCATCATAGCTTTTTTTCTTTCTTGTTTTAGTCTTAGTTTTAAATAAACTTTATTAAAATATTTACATGAATCAACAAGTTAGTGTAAATCAGATTTAAAAAAAAAAATTTGTCAAGTTTAAATTTTTGTCAGGAAAAATTGTGGTTAAAACTTGTGACAAAAAAATTCAATTTTCAAAGATTAAGTTTAGGCAAAGAAGAACGTTTTTTTTTGTTCAATGCTCAAATCTCTAGAGTAAAATTTTCTGCTTACAACAAGAACAACAAATAAAAAATAATAATTTAAGAGAAAAAAAAAGTAATTCTCTTTGATTTATTTAAAAAAAAAAATTGGAAAAACATAAATTTAATACCATTAATAAATATTTTGTTGTTGTTGTTGTAAATTAGTGATTTCTAAAAGTAATATTAAATTAAAATCCATAAAAAAAAAAGACCAAACAAATTTAGCTTTTTTCATTTTGGTCATTAGTTGGCTTTTAAAACTTATTTATTTTTGTTTTTGGTTTATTTTAAATGAGTACGCTTTTTAAAGAATTCCCTAAATTAACCAGAAAATTAATCTAAACACGCAAAAACTTTTAGGTTATTTTTCTTTCTAAATCTTTTTAGTGATTTCCTCGGATTTTTTGTTGTTATTGTTGATATCAACAAGTTCTTATCTAAAATTAAATAAAAATTTATTTTTAAAGAAAATTTAACTTATCGTAAATATTTAGTAACATTTTGTTAATCTCAATAAAAAAACGTAGACTTAAACTAAAGTAGTTGGTTTTCCTTATTGAAAACATATTTATTAAGCACATGAAATTTTTTTGTCATGATTGACGAGTGATAGATCATCCTTTCTTATCTCGTTTTTTTTAAAAATATTTTATAGGAAGCTCTTATTAAGTATTCTAAAATGAATTTGATTTTTTTAAAATGAAAGCTATTAAATAGATTAATTTTTAGTTTTTTAAAAAAAATTGTAGAACTTAGCCAAGAATCTTTTTTGTCTCGTTTTTTTTCAAAAGTTGATTATTTTTTGTACGAAAAAAAATCTTTGTATTAATTTGGGGTATTGTCAAAAATTCTACTCTTTAAACTAAAAATTTGCATAAATTAAATATTAAAATTTGATAAGAATATTTAAAGAGTTCCTATTCATAAAACCTTAGTGGCTTCAAAATGGGTAGTAAAATGTAAATTTTTTATTTCTTGTAAGCCCAAAACTGGGTCAGAAATGACCCTATCAAAATGGAAAAGTTTAAATATAGTACTTTTTTTAGACTTTATCTAAAAAATTTTAAACAGTCAAAGAGCAATGCTTAACACAATTGTCTTAAACATTAATGTTTAATGCTTAAGCAAAAAATGCTAATACTCTTTAACACATATTCAAAAAAACTATTTTTTTTGTTTTGTTTAAAACTTGCTCTTAAGATTCAAATTATTTCAAAAATGTACTGTAAAAAGTAATAAAAAGTATTGTAATTTTTAAACGCTTTTTAAAAAATAAAGTTTTCTTATGCGGTTATGTTGAAGTCATTCGTTACGAATAATGAATGGTATGATCAACTACGGTATAGAAGTGCTGTGACGGTGTTCTTAAATGAAAAAAGAAACATAATTTTTTTTTAAGGAAGAATAAACTACTAATAATGTGTCAAGGTAAATTTTAAGATCTTTCAAATAATTTAGCTCACAACACAAATAAGTATTTGAAAAGATATTTCGGTAAATCAATGCCTTTTGAAGTTATATTACGTTCAATTACGTAGTATTACGCCTGTTTAGTAAAATTGTAGTGATATGCTCGTCAGTTTGCATAAATATTCATAAATTCCCTAAATTGTAAATCGAATTCCCTTTAAACTTAAAGAATTTCTTTGTTCATTTGTAAGCAAAATAGCACCAACCAAGTGCTTTTTTTTCGATAACAAATAAATAACTTTTTTATCAATATTTGCTAAAAAAAATGCAGCTGATGCTTTATTTATGAGCTGAGAATTAGATTTCCGATTATCGAAAGAAAGTTTTTTTCCGTTTTATCGAAAATATCTTAACGAAGAACAAATTCGCACGTAAAAGTTCAACGATTTATTTTGATTTGCCTAATTCTAAAATTTAAAGAAATTTAAAATCTAAGCGAAACCGATCATCAAATCTAAGTTTTTTTTCTAACCATCTATTATTTTAACAGCTATTCGTTAGACCTTCTTAATCTTCTTAATTCAACTATCAAATATTGTCACCACTAAACTTTCGCAGATTCCAGCGTCATAACATGAGATTCAAAAAATTTATTCTTAGATTTAATTTTAAAAACTTATATATTTCATTTGATCTTAAATTTATTACCGTATACCCTTACAAATAAACCCGTGCCCTTAAACCCGAAATTCGGGTTTAGCTACGTACCATCGATCCTATGTTATAAAGGCGTACCATCGATCCTATGTTATAAAGGCGTACCATCGATCCTAATTTTTCGACCATACACATAAACCCGTAATTAAGGTTTATGCGGTATTAATTATCGAAAATAGCTGCCGGGTTAAAACCCGAATCTTAGAATTAAGCCCAGCATTATAAATTAAAATGAAAAAAAAACTCAAAATAAAGATTTGGATTTAGTTATAGGGGTAAAAATAAAGTTGAAAAAATTATTTAAAAAGTTAATTTAATTTTTTTTTAAATTAAAAAAATTAAAATTCTAATTTCAAGAGCGTCTGTAATAAAATCGAAAATTCACTTAAGATGATAGAGAGGGTGTTCTGGCTGATGACTTAAAGGCACTGCTATGTTCATTCACGACGTACTGCATATAAATTCGTGAAAGCCCATGAAAGACAACTGGTATTATTAAAACAACAAATGATTAAAAAAATTATCAAGCTACTTAAATGCAAGCAGATAGATTCTACATTTAAAAAATTTTTTAAAGATTTAAAAAATTTTATTTTTGGCGCAAAAAATTACCGCCAAATTTAATCTTCGAAATCTTTAAAAAATATTATCATGATTAATTTTTAATTTTTTTAATATAAGCTAAAAAGCGCGCAATCGATTTTTAGTTATCAGTGTATCAGTCGTTTTTTTTTTTGCTTAGGTAACAGCTATTCTAAACCATTTTTACTAAACATCATTTTTCTAGATAATATGTAAAATCCAACAGTTCTAACATCAATCCGAAAACTTTCAAATTAAATCGAATTGCTAAAATAAATATTCACCAATTTTTTCTCAATTCTAACTTCGAACAAAAACATAGAATCGAAATTTTCTCCGTTCTGAGTTAGCAAACCAAGAACTTAAAAAAATAAAATAGGCAAATTTTTTAGCCAATTTTACCATATATTGGTCAAGAAAAAAAATTAATTAATTGTATCAATCCGATCAAATAAATTTTTTTTTTAAATTGCAAGAAAAATTTTACATATTTTGAAGAAATGACTTTTTGTCAAAATGTAGACCTATTTTCAAAAGAGATAATAATTAACTTAAAATAATCTTCTTCATATGATTGATTATTGTTTAAATTAGTTTTTATTTATTTTTTTTTATTAAATTAATTATATTGACTTTAAGGAGATGAGGGAACAATACTCTCTATATTTGAAATGATTAATATATATTCCTAGAAAATTTGCAATCACAAATAAATACATATATATTTGTATCAATACAAAAAAAACAAAATTATTTGTTTTCTAGTTGACGTTATCAGTTGCAAGATAGATTTTTTTTTATCGAATAAACTCGGTTAACAATATTTAAAATAGATTTACAAGCGGATGTCTAAATAGACTCTAGACCAAATAGAAAAAAAAAAGCTATATCGAAAATCCCGCATGCAAGTTAAAATATTTATAATTTTTATTTTTGTTCTAATTAATACCTAGAAATTGATTTTATATTAGTAACTAGCAAACTAAGTAGAAATTTACATTTAAATCACATTAAATAGGAAAAATAAATTTTAATCAAATACAAAAAATATTCAAAAGTAAAAATATAGAAAGAGAGAGCATAAGGTAACTTAAACAATATGAAAATATGATATTTACAAATATCAAATTGTATTAGTAAGAAAAAAAAAACACGAAAATTACTCAAAATATAAAAGATATATAATTTTTTCGAGGATTTATTATTTTAGAAAATTTCGATTTCTTACATTCCTAATTAGGCATCATGATTAGGATAAATGCTCTTATTTATTTTTTAATTGTATTGAGTAATCTTGAATCAAATAAAATGGAAAATATATGTTTTCTGTATGGTTATGTATATATATTTACTTTTCAAGTTGTAATTTAATTTTTTTTTTCTTTTAGATTTTTTTTTTCTTGATTCTAGATAAAAAATAAATGTACGAATAAATGGATTCGTCATTATCAACAAGTTCGTATTCATCTTCAAAAGAATACTCGTTACCCGAGTCACTTAAACTTGAAATGAGCCTGCAAATTTATAACGGTAAATATTTTTTTCAAATATTTCTGACAAAAAAAATTCTCATTTTTTTAAAGCCAAAATCTTATTAGTGTTATTAATTAGTTTTAAAGGATTTTAAAATATTTGGAATTTACTTTTTGGACTAAAACTTTTTTTTTTGTTTTTGTTAAATGACCTAATCTTATTTTCTTAGAATAACAAGAATAAGAATTCTTAAAATTAATCACGAATTTCTCCAAATTGATTGATATTTAATAAAAAAAGAATTTGTTTTTAAAATAAGAAAATCAATTGAATTTATTGATAGTAAATTTATTAGTATTCGTCTATTCTATGGTAGTTTTCCCATTTTATTCATTAAGTCAATTTTATGTAAAAATCAAATTCGAAATAAAAAAACTTTTATGAAGTTGGGTTGTAATGGCTTTTTAGATAGTCATTTTTGAGTGATTTCATTTCGGAAAAAGAGACTTAGGAGATAAAAATGAATTGAAAATATCAATAAAAGAACTCTTAAAAAAAGGTAAAATTCACTACATTTTAATCACCTAAGTTTTTTTTCAAATTTTAGATAAAGTATGGGTAAATTAGCATAAACCGATATTTTATTTTAAATTGCCTGTTTTAGCGTATTTTCTTGCTTATAAGTGCACCTTAAACCCACCTTTTTTCCAAACAAAAGATAATCAGAAAATTGAAATTAATTTTTCAATGAACAATTCCAACTAAACTCTCTCAGGGATACTTATTGAAAAAATAAAATTAATTTTTCAAGGGTATGATTTCGCCTTCCCAAAGAACCGATTTTTAGTCGCTTATAAGCAAGGTTTTACCCTACGTAAAATGTGGTGAATTCATCGTTTCATAACAGCAATGTAATTAGGTTATTTAAACTTTATGGAATATTTATTATACATTTAGACATAAAAATTTAAAGAATTTAAATATTTGATAATTTTTAAAAGTAAAATTTCATCGAAGTTCCAGGCAGAGGGGCCCTTTTCCTTGAAAAAAAAAGTTCTAATACATCAATTAGGGACTCGTCAAATATGTGACCATACGATCATATTTTTTAACTAATCACATTTTTAACTCTTGATTTTTTTAATTAAAAAATATGATCGTATGTTCAGATAATTGACCAGACCCATATTAACTCACGATTCAGGACTTTTATAATTAACAATTTTCAACGTTTTTTAGGGTTTTGAATATTTTTTTTGTCAAAGGATTTTTAGCCCATTAATTCAACCATTTTTTAAAGTTCAGAGATTTGCTAGTAATTTTTATTTTTTGTCCTTGAATTAAAATAATTCGCTTTAAAGTTAGAACTTTTTTTATGACCCGTATTAGGCAAGTAATCAATCCAGTATTACGTTATATTACTTAATGTCGGGTGCAGGACTTTTTTATCTAGAAAAAAAAACACTTTGATTTGTTACTAAAGATAAGAAATTTTTTCAGTCACTTAATGTTTCTTATTCGCTTTTAAAAAAAATAACGTATTAGGTATCGTTATTACAAATTAATGACGGTAATCATTTAGGTATTATAACTTCAATGTACCAGTATGCCATACGTTCTTTAATACTATTTTTTTCAGATATCTATTAACAATTGCAAAATTGAATCAATCGAGATTCCAGTAAGCAGTTCGAAAATTTCGAGCTATTTATTTTACTTATGATACGAGCATTATTGAGGGAAATTCAAGCATCATCAAGGAAGTCAACAGAAAAAGCATCCGTATTAAAAAAAGCATTTTAAAAAAATAATAAATTAAAAAATTTGTAGCTCATTTTTAAAAAACAGAAATGCTATCGAACAAGATTCACGATCCAAAATATTTACAAAATAAAAAAAAAAAGCACTTGAAAATTAATTAAAAGTTATTATGTAACCATTAGTACTTGATTAAAATAATAACTTGCTGAAACTAAAAAAGGTTTTCAGCTAATTTTAAATATTAACATCCAAGTGATTTCTAAAATCTAGCAAGCTTTACAGTTATTTTTTTGTTACGATTTTTATTTAAAACAATAGCTTTTTTTTTTTATAATTCTTGGAAATTTTGTGGGGTTCTTTCAAGATTAAAAGCAACAAAATAAAAATTTATGTAATCTTAAGCAACGTGGTCTAAGATTCAATTTTTTATAACTAAACAAAATTAATTTTTAATAAATATCTGTGATCCTAAAATTGCGGATCATTCGTAATTTTTGGTAGGAAAAGTGAATTAGATCTCATTATTTCCTAGACTTACTAAATTAGTTCATTAAGTAATATATTCGTAATAATCTCGGTGATTATGGCTTGTAATTTTGAGGATAAAAGTCACGATTTTTATTCATCAAGTAAAATAAATAGTAAAATAAACGTATCGTTCGTAATTGTTTCTTTTTACAAACGATTTAGTATTCCTTAAAAAATAAAAGTATTCCGTAAAAATATTTTTATAATGTCAAATTATAAAGATTTTAAAATAATTTTAAAATAAATTTAGTATTCCGTAAAAATATTTTTATAATGCCAAATTATAAAGATTTTAAAATAATTTAGGAGAAGGAAGTTATTGTTAATTCATAAAAAAGAAATAAATAAATAAAAAACAAGAGTAAATTTGGCCAATTAGGGTTACTTAAATAGATTTGGAAAAATAGTTTAGAAATTTGTCGTGATTTCTATATTTTTTAAAATTATTAATAAAACATTATTTTCATTTAAAATTAATATGAATAACCCTAACGATTACTTGTGCCTTAACAAACTTACAAGTAATATAAAATAAAAAAAAAAAAACATATTCTAATTGAATAAATATCAAATAGTAAAAGACGAAAAAAAATATAATAAGGTAAAATAAATAAAAAAAATATTGTAATTTTTCTATTTTAAAATATTTTATTATTTGAAAAAATTTGTAAGATTTGAAACAATTCAAATAGATTTTTTGTTAGTTTTACTTAAGCAAATTGTTTTGAATTTTTTTTTTTGAAAAAATTTGGAAATTTATAAATGGTATTTTTTTGCAATTTTTCACAGCACCTAATCAATATATTTCTTAATAGATTTTGAAGTCAGCAGGTATTTTAAGTTATAGATAATTAAATATAAGCTCTAAAGGGTTTATAAGGATTTTTTCCTCTCACTTCACGTCTAAATCATTAAAATTATTAGTAAAGTGATTACTAGTTCAATTCGTAATAAAACCCTTTTAAATAGGCTTTATTTTAACTTTGGAACGATGGCAGGGGGTCATAAATGAATTTGATTTAAAATTTTTAAAATTACGCAACTTTTTGCGGAAAATTAACCGAATCAAATTGGGCATTAAAAATTTCTAAATAAGTAATTTTTAAGATTAGTCAAATATAAGAGTACAAAAAATTATCGATTTACTAACAAAAACTCCCATACTATCTTTTCTTCATTTTTCAAAACCTTTTACATTGATAACCGATGCTTCGAATATTGGAATATGAGCAATCCTGACCCAAAAAGACGAGCATGGTAGAAAAAATGTAATTTTTTATGCCAGGCGTTCTTTAAATAAAGCTGAGCGAAACTACTCGACTATTGAAAGAGAACGTTTAGGAATCGTTTTCGGTGTGGAAAAATTCAAATATTATCTTTATGGTAGAGAATTTTCGATTGTAACTGATCATAACCAGCTAACTCATTAAAATAATCTAATTAATTCGTCAAGACTAACAAGATGGAGATTTAAATTGTCAGAATACAATTTTAAAATGCTTTATAAAAAAGAAAAGGCTTTAAGATAAAATTTTAAGACCTTGGCCTTTAAATCAAAATTATTGAAGCCATTAAAGAATTTTAAAACAAACAAAATTTTTAAATTAATACTAGTTTTTCTATTAAATTTATTTTATCAGGAAAGTTTAACAAATAATTCTATGTTTTCTGAAATTATTTAATCCAAATCCCCAACAAAAGAGTTGATTGTCAGATTTTTTGCTAAAAGATTACATAAAGAAAGTTTTTTCGTTTCTTCTAATTTAGAAATAAAATTCTTAGAAAAAAAATGAATACACTGAAAAATATCGGCTTAAGTTTCAGGATAACTTTTTAAAAAATTTATTTCTATATAGACTTATCTTGATTATTTGACGCTTGATCACTTTTGAAATCGTTTTACTAAAAATAAAATAAAAATTTCGTACTTTCATATTTTGACTTAAAGAGCAATTATATGCGTAGAGGTCCTTTCAAATACTTAATATTAAAATAAATTCTAGAGTGTTTTCTTCATCATTTTTTTTTATTTTTAATACTAGTAATTTTGACACGCTTTTTCGATTATTCTTCACTTTTCTTTTTCATTATAATACAGAGGGTTACAATTAAAAATTTGACTTGCAATTGTTTTTTTTTATTGGTTTCGTTTTTTTTTGTTATTTGTTTCAAGTTATAAAAATATTTTCAAAAAAAAAAAAATTAAAATTTTAATAAATACGAAATTTAAAATAAATTTAAATTTAAAATTTTCAACTGTTTTTTTTTCTTCTCAATAATAATAACAAGTCATTCAAAAGGACACTTAGCTAAACATGCTTTTTCTTTTCTCTTTAGGAATTTAAAACTTATTTTTTTTTGTTCAAAATTTCAAAAAATTAAAATTAATTTTTGAATTTAAAGATATGGATATAACTTCGACTATACGAAATCCGAATTCGGCGAGTACTGAAAATTTATCATCTCGTGTATCTGCCGAAGAAATGGACGAAAAGCGCCATCAAAATATTGCCTACGAATATTTGTGTCATTTAGAAGAAGCTAAAAAGTAATTAAATCTTTAAAAAAATAAGAAAAAAAACACCTCTAAAGTTTTTATTTCCAAGATGGATTGAATCTTGTATTCGAGAAGAACTACCGTCAGCTAGTGAATTCGAAGAAAATTTAAGAAATGGAGTCTATCTCGCTAAATTGTCGAATTTTTTTTGCCCAGAAAAAGTCCCTTTCAAAAAAATATACGATAAAGATCAATCAAAGTATAATCTCCATGGACTTCAATTTCGTCATACTGATAATATAAACCATTTCTTTAATGCTATGGAACACATAGGTCTTCCTAAAGTAATTTCAAAAATAAAAAAAAATAATAAAAAATTATTTTTTAAATTTTTTTTAAAGATTTTCTTTCCTGAAACGACCGATATTTATGATAAAAAAAACATGCCAAGAGTTATATATTGCCTCCATGCACTTAGTTTATATTTATTCAAGTTAGGTATAGCGCCACAGATTCAAGATTTGTACGGTGTTGCCAAATTTACAGATGAAGAAATTACAACTATGGCTAAAGAGCTTAAAAAATATGGCTTACAATTGCCAGCATTTAGCAAGATTGGTGGTATTTTAGCTAATGAAATGCCTGTTGATGAAGCTGCTTTACATGCCGCCATTTTAGCTATTAACGATTCAATTGAGAAAAAAAATTTAGAAACTTTATTAGCGAATTTAAAGCTACCAGATGCCCATTTGTATAATATTTTTGATGAGTATATTAAATTTTATCATGATTGTATGTACGAGGGTAAAGTGCAAAAAAGCTCTGAAATTGCTCAAAATAAAGTAAAGGAAGAAATTTATAATTTTTTTTCTATGTAAGAAATATAAATACTTTTTTATCTAGTCTATAGATGCCAACTATATAGCCGATGTTTATGATGAACTCCTAACTCAAGCTGAAATTCAATTTTTTCTAAATCAAATAAATGGTATTATTTTAAATTTATTTATTTTTGAGGGCTAGTTGTAGTTTAATGATTATAGATGCCCCAATTTTTACAAAACACCCTTAGAATTATTTTTTTAAGTACTAACTTAATTTTTTTATTTATTTATTTTGTTCACCATAAATTAGATCATGCTGAACATACTATTTCGTTAATAGGTAAAAACTATAAAAAAATTTTTAAAACACTTGCATGATTTGATTTGCTATGCTAAAAAATCAAATGATACTTTTTCTTAGCATGATTCTTAAACTTTATTTAAAAAAAATTTTCAAATTCTTTAAAAAAAAAATTCAATGACCTAAATTTGATTTTTTATTTTATTTTTAAGTTGATAAATTAATTATCGAAATAAATGAATGTATAAACAAGCAAAATTGTAATTTACTCTTAAGACTATTAAAATCAAAGGCGTCACCATTTAAGAACATTTTCGATAATTATGTCGATTGGTATATGGCACAATTGACCCAAGAAAAAGAATCCAAATTGGTAAGATTTAAATTTTTTATTTAAATAATTTTTCTTTCAAAACGAAAAAATTACTTTTTTTTTCAATTATTCAATAGAAATTTTATATAAAGGTATTTTTTTCTTAAATTAAGAGTGTTGTTAATATTTTGCTGTTTTTTTTTTGATGTTAGATTGTTTTTTAAAAACGTATTTTTTTTTAAATCCGTCACTAATCTAGTTGTTTAAGCAATTTAACCCAACTATCTTTGACAAACATACGGCTTTAAGGTCTATGCGAAATTTGTAATCATAAATTACATTTTCCGTATTAAGATTCTTTTCAGTGTTGTTTGGATGTCTTATGTCACTAGTCGCGTCTCAATTCTTAATTTTAAATATTAAAAAAATTGCTTTGGTAAATCTGAATTGTACACTAAAAAGACTTTAAAACAATTCAAAAAATTTTCAGAACAAATACTTATTTTGTTGGGAATTAGGCAAGTTTTCAAAAAAACGGAGCCTTAAAGAATCAAAAAAAATTCTAAAAAAAATTTAAAAAATACAAAAGAACTAAAAAATAGCGGTTAAAATTTTTGTTTTATAAATATTTTTTTGACTCTCAAATGCCTCTTTTTTTGAAAACTTCCCATTTTTGCTAAAAACGTACCGTACCGTATGACGCAGGGGACTTGGCAGTACGTAACGTATTATATTATCAGGGTTTTATTATATGTTGTCAGATTGATGAAGCTTTTATTAAGATTATTTGTTAAAATAAATTTTTTTTGTTATTTGTGTTACGTACCGTACTTCTTAAACGTTCCGTAGCAAATAAAATTTTTTATAAGTTAAAAAAACTATATAAAAAAGATAAAGAATTCCAAAAAATTGCAAAAAATCAAAAATATTTTTTTTGCAAAAATATAATAGTATCTGATAATACGTTATGGCAATACGATAAAGTCCGGCTAATGCGCAAATTCTATAGAAGTTTTGTATATTTAAAATAATTATTATATAAATTTTTTTTCTGATAAAAATTAATGCATGTCTAGGTTTTGTTTAAACGACCCCAAAGTATTACTTTATTAAGAAAAATTTGTTTGAACAAGAAATACATCTAATTATCTTTTGTTTCTACTTTGAAGCATAGTTTAGGAGCCTCTGCTTAAACTTTAATTTTTTTTAAAAGCAAATAAAAAAAAATTTAAAAATGTTTTTTTCTATTCCAAAGTTCACAATTTTTCATAAAAAATTTAAAAAAAAATCGAATGTAAAATTTTTCTTGCTGTAAATCTGAAGAGCGGGATTGTTTTTTTTTTTTTTTAAATTTTTTAGCTATAATTAACAAGCCAAAATTAGATTATATAGATTTTTAGCCTTAGGAACTTAACCTTGAAAATAAATTTTAATTTTTTTAAGAATCTCCAATCAACCTTGGACCAAGAATCTATTCAAAATGCCATCAATATTGCCAACTTAAATGCCGATACTCAATTAAAAAGTAATTTTTAATTGAAAAATAAATTTTTTTAAAATTTGTTAAATATTTTTTTTAAGGCATAAAGGTCTTAGAAATGTTAAATACGAGCCTAATGAATAATCAAAAAGACGATTTTATAAAATTACTAAGCAAAAATAGTCAACTATTTCAATTAGATTCACATTGTGAAGATTCAAATTTAGACTGTCAATACGCTGGTACTTTATATTACGTTGAATTCAAATTGATTCAAGAGGAAAAACAATCGCAATTGGACATGGACGATTTTGTCCATGGCCTCAAAGTGCTTTGTCCAATAGTACAAATAAATAAATGCTTAGACACTGCTTTACAAAGTGAATCGTCCAATTATACAAACGAGTTATTTTTTAAATTATCGAACGTAAACGCTCACTTACAAAATTTAAAAAATAATGAAATCTTAAAAAAACGCTATTTTGAATCGTTCATTCTACTTAAACAATATAAAAATAATAATAATAACATAGGAAATAATGAAAGTTTTATGAGTAAGAATAATTTTACTTCACTAAGTGATAGTGGACATTCGGAAATAAGTGATTCTAGTCATTCGAGTGTTCAAACGAACAATTCCGAAATCTATACTTGTAATTTATTGACTCATGGTGAAATACAAGAATTAATTTTGCAAACAAATGCTGATTATGAACAAGAGTGCTTGGCCGTTGTTTTAATTAATGAATCACTAGAAAAAGAAAATTATTCGCACACACTTTATTTACTTAAAAGTTCGTTACCACATCGAGATGATAAAACTATAATTATTGATCAAAATGCTTATCTATATCATTTTCAAATGAAAAATTTAAAAAATGTAAGTCATTCATTTTAATTATTAAAACACGAGTATTTATTTAACAAGTAGTGATACGGCTATTTCAATTTTTCGCGATTAATCCAGCGTTTATTTAAAAATCGAAATCGATCGATTTCAACGTCCGAAATCGCGATTATTTAAGAGATACAAATTGTTTGTAAAAAAATTAATTTTTGAGAAAAAAATTTACAACAAAAATATTGACCACTACTACTCTACCCTTATAAATACTTTGAAAATCATATGAATTTCATTTCCAAAAATTGTGGTCTTTATTTAACAATCCATTTATAAATCAATAGTTTAGATAACTTTTTATTTAAAAAAATCCTTATGGAAATATCTCTAGGAATTAAAAAGAGTTTTTCTTTCATGGAAATAATTTTTTTCAAATAACTTAATTTTGATAATTCTGTACCATCTAGCGCAATATAGTTTTTTTATATTGTCTAATTTAATTTTTTTTCTCGAAGGATTTTAACTTATCGTAAAATTTCCACCAGACATTTTTCTGTTTATTCCGGATTATAAAAATGGATTACATACCAAACTTGTATTCTACTACATGTTACGATTCAAATTTATTTAAGTTGCCTGGAAAAAAACATTTAAAAAAGTTGTATCCTTGAATAAAACGCACTATTTTAATATCTAGAAACAATCCATCCGGTTTCTTTATTTTGCAATATTTTCCAACTCTAAAAACTCCATTTAAAAGAGCCTTAAAATGAAATGATATTCATAGCTGCTCAAATGTATTTGCCTCGAAAAATAATGGTTAATTTTGAATACCTTGTTAAAAAAGTTTTTTTAAGATTTTTAGGATATTTTTTCACTACACTGTAAGCTTTTAATGCGTAATGAGGATTTGCTCAATATATGCTTAAAAAATGTAAAATTGATCGATAGAAAAATTGGAAATGCTACGCATAAATGGAGGAAATACTAAAATACGCATTTTAGCTCATTTTCACCGTTTTTTACACATTTCAAAATTTACGGTGTACTCTTAGAGTTGAGTTTAAATTTTGACTTAATTATAAATGAAAAACTATCCACCGATACCGATTTTCGAACCATTTACAATTAAAGTAAATTCAAATTATTTTTTATTTTTATATTTACACTACTTTTAAAATGGTAATGATCCAATGGGTCGAGTCGTTGGTTGGGGGACCTGGGATTTCGA
>NTPY01000627.1:1524220-1540048 GCA_002922825.1 Brachionus calyciflorus
ACAATCCATCCGGTTTCTTTATTTTGCAATATTTTCCAACTCTAAAAACTCCATTTAAAAGAGCCTTAAAATGAAATGATATTCATAGCTGCTCAAATGTATTTGCCTCGAAGAATAATGGTTAATTTTGAATACCTTGTTAAAAAAGTTTCTTTAAGATTTTTAGGATATTTTTTCACTACACTGTAAGCTTTTAATGCGTAATGAGGATTTGCTCCATATATGCGTAAAAAATGTAAAATTGATCGATAGAAATATTGGATATGCTACGCATAAATGGAGGAAATACTAAAATACGCATTTTAGCTCATTTTCACCGTTTTTTACACATTTCAAAATTTACGGTGTACTCTTAGAGTTGAGTTTAAATTTTGACTTAATTATAAATGAAAAACTATCCATCGATATCGATTTTCGAACCATTTACAATTAAAGTAAATTCAAATTATTTTTTATTTTTTTATTTACACTACTTTTAAAATGGTAATGATCCAATGGGTCGAGTCGTTGGTTGGGGGACCTGGGATTTTGATCGAAAAAAAACTCTACTTTTAAGATTAACTTAACCCTAAGGGTAAAGGTTCACTGTAATTGTAAATGTAAATTTTTTGACATTTTAAATTTTATTAGAATATCGCAATTTCTTTTATTTCCAACACCTCTCTTTTTTTTTTAAACTTGAATAATAAAACCGAACTCTGATCAAAAAAAAAATTTGAAAATTTTTTTCATAAATTCAAAGATCGTTAAAAAAACTATTTCATTTTTAACCAAAAAGGCGAAAAAACCTAGAAAAAAATCGACGAAATTTTTGTTTTTAATAATCAATTAAACTAAAAAATATATATTCTTTTTAAAGGTTAAGGAAAATTTGGACATAAATGATATAAAAGACGAAATAAAAAATTGTAATACAAAATTAGAGAATGCCTTAAGTATGACAAAAACAATGTTTCTACTGAATCAAGTCGACTCGACCGAAAGTAAAAAAACTGAAATATTAAACTTGATTCGAGATAAATCACTTGGCATTAAATTAAACAATTCACCAGAATGTCTTGAATTATATTTTCAAACTTTTAAAGATTTAATTCGCATTTGTAAATGTAAGTTTTCTTGGTTAATGCTTTGATTTTAAAAATAATTATAAAAGTTTATGAATTGTTTAGCACAACCCAACGTAAATAGTGAATACTTTTGGAACAAGACAGTTGACGATTTAGACTTTTATCTTAATTTACATAATGGAAATAATTATAGCTGGACAATGCCTATTTCTTTTGGCCCTACTCCTAATCTAATAACTCGTACAATACTCAAAAAAGCTATTGACAGTACAACTGAAAAATACGAGCAAAGTCTATTGTATAGATCCAAAGAAAATCTAATTACTAAAATTCAATCTTTAGCTAGAGGATTTATAATAAGAGACTCAATAAATAAAAGATGTCAACATTTTTTGAAAAATGAAAAAAGCATCATCAAAATACAAGTATTTTTTTTTTAATTTTCAAATTTTTTTCGCAACTAAATATAAATTATTTTAAGAACTGGTGGAGAGGAATTATGACTAGGAAAGCGTTTAAAAAACGATTAGATCATTTTAAACAAAATAATGAAAAAATTGTTCTTATACAATCGTATGTTCGAATGTGGTTGAATCGAAAACGATACTTACAAAAAATAAACCACTTTAAACTTAATGTAACATAATTTTTTAGGATAGAATCTTTTTTTAGGCATGATTAATTTTTTTATACATTTATTTAAAAGGAGAATGCAATTATTAAAATTCAATCATATGTCCGCTCAAAGCAAGCTAGGAACGATTACATTTCTTTAGGTAAATTTTTTACTCAGTAAAAAATAAAATTTTAATTTTTACGACAAAAAAGCATCTTTTTTAAGATTTTTCTTTGCTGTCTTATAAATCAAAGTTCCGAAAAAGCTTATTTTTAATAATAAGCTTTTTCCGAACTTAAATGTTGAAAGAATCGCTATACGCTTAAATTCAATTTTTCATATTGTACCTTGAAGTTATTTTAGAAATACTCGGTTTTAAGGGAAAACTAAATTTTTTATCCATGATGTCTTTTTCTCGAACATGATAAAAACAATTCAGGAATTATTTTGTTTCTTTTTTTTTTAGTAAATGACCAAAACCCATCACTCAAAGTGATACGCAAATTTGTTTATTTACTTGAACAAAGTAGCTCGGATTTTACTGAAGAAATAGGTAATTTTCAATCGCGATTTTAAATAAATTTAAAGTTGAATTGATGAATTTTGTTAATTTTAAAGAATTACAAGAACTTAAACGTCAGATAATAACAGCTATAAAAATGAATAAAAATCTAGAGCAAGATTTGGACATGATGGATGTGAAAATTGGTCTATTAGTAAAGAATCGAATAACTCTACAAGACGTTTTAATGCAACATAAAAAATTAAAAAAATACAAAGAAGACATCGAATTAAATCAAACAAATCAAATAAAACAATTAAGCAAAGAGAATCATATTAAAATGGAATTATACCAAAATTTGTTTTATCTATTACAAACGAATCCAATTTATTTAGCCAAATTGCTTTTTGTTTTACCAATTACCAATACATCTAGATTTATTGAAACTGTTGTTTTACAATTGTTTAATTATGCTGCTAATTCCAGAGAGGAATTTCTTTTGCTTAAACTGTTTAATAAATCTCTCCAATTGGAAATCGAGTAAGTATTTAATTTTAATTTATTTTTTGGTTGTCTTAAAAATTGTTTTATAAAATGTAGCGTGAACGGTTCACCTTACATTTTATAAGAAAAACTGTTCTTTAAAAATGTATCTAATACAAATCTAATAAAATGGCAATAAAATGATAAATAGCATACTATCTCATCACTTAAATATTCTTTTAAGTATTTCACGGAAAAAATTAAATTTTTTTTTACGATTTTCTAGCAATCGAAAAACATCTTATTTCTGGTATGCAAAATCATATATAACCTTGAGTTTCTTTTTTTTTTAATTAAGCACCAGAAAAAAGGAAGCTGGATTTTATTAAAAAAATTTTGGAAGAGTCTTTGAACACCTTGGGAAATATTCTTATACAAATTTAGATAAAAAAATAATCTAGGGTTAACTGAAACTGTGGTATGTTCATCTTAAATTATTTTCTGAAATAAAGAAAGCTGTCAAAATTCTTAACTTAGATTAATTATTTGACTAAGGTTTTGAGAAAAACTGAGAATTCTTTTATATAATTTAATAAATGCAATAAATTTCTGAAATAGTTTGACCTGTTTTTATAATATAATTTAAGACGCTCTTAAACAAGTTTTAAACAAAATATATGTTATTGAATAAATTTTTAAAATATGTTCAAGAACAAACTAAAGCATTATTTTAGACAAAAATTTCTCTATAAACAGTGCCTTAAACACCTCTTAAGCATTGCTGTTAGACTGTTTAAAATTTCTTAAGACGCTCTTAAACAGGCTGTCAACTTTTTTCAGAAATGTAATAAAACAAATATATCTTGAGAAGCTATTGTTAAGGCTCAAAGCTCCAAATTAAGTTTGAAAAAAATAAGTTCACGTATTCCTCGATATTTTTAACCCTTTAAAAAACTTGATCTTATCGTATGAAGAGGATATTTAACGGAATCTACGAGATAATATGGTATTTATTATTTTTTTATGAATCTTGCTTTAACGTAAAATAAATTTTTTTAATGGTTATATTTTTAAAAATTGTTCAAAGCAAAGTGTAAGTTGTTGATAATTTTATAAAAAAAAATCCTTTAGATTTAATTTTGCTCAATTAAAAACGCAATCAATTCAAAAAAAATTAACCATTTGAAATAATCCTGATAAATTCGACCTATTTACTAAACACTGCTTTATATTCAATGCTTTTATAATTTTTGTTCGAATAAAGTCTTAAATTTTTTTAAAAATTTTTAAGGTCAAAAGTTGACAAAATGTCTGATATTATAACTGGAACACCATTGGTTATAAAAGTCATAGTATCACTATATCGTAAGCATCGAGGTGAAAACATCCTTCGAAGTTTATTAAATCAAACAGTTGAAGAGTTTTTAAGTGTTAAAAATCTACAACTTTGCCTCAATCCGTCCGAATTATACAAAGCGTGGATAAATAAAATAGAGTCTGATACTGGTAAACCAAGTGGCATGCCATATGACATTACAAATCAAAAAGCACTCGAACATGAAGAAATCAAAAAACAATTTGAAGAAAATATAAAACTAGTCAAATATTATACAAATAAATTTTTGCAGTTAATCATTAAATCTCTTGATAAGTTACCGTATGGTCTCAGATATATTGCTAAAATTTTACGTACTAGTCTTAGACATAAATTTCCGAGTGCATCTGATAGAGAAATTTTGAAAATAATTGGCAATTTAGTCTATTACCGCTTTATAAACTCGGCCATTTGCTCACCTGATGCTTATGATGTTATTGATGTTAAGGCAGGTTTTAATTTAGATTCAGATCAGCGTAAAAATTTAGCATGTATTGCCAAACATTTACAATTAATTTCAATGAGTAAAGGGGTAAGCTAAAGAAATTTCCATTCTTTTTTTTCATTTATTTTTTGTTGCTAGCACTATTTACATCCCTCACATGTTAAAATTGACTTGATTCATTGTCCATACATCAAACCTTAATATTTGATGAAACATCCCTTATTTGTTTTATCTTTGATTTTTATACTAAGCATTGCATAAAAATTTAATTGAATTTTTGGAGTTTTCTTTCCAAGGACTGATGTCCTTCTTTCCAAGAGCTATTAGAGTTTAATGCATGAACGATTAATCAACATGTCAATTTTTTTTTATGTTGCAATCAATAATGAAAATATATAATTTATGAACTGGTATATTCCTGACAAATAACACTCACCTATACTATATTTTAAAAACAAGACCGGAATTTTTTTCAAAGATTCTTAATAAATTATCAAAAGCTACAAAATGGTATAATTTTTTTATACAGTACATTTCTGAAATAAGTTGACAGTCTGATTATAAGATAGTCTTAAGAGATTTTAAACAGTCAAAAAGCATTTTTTTCTTAAGACGTTTTTCAAAAATTTTCCTCTAAGCATTGCTTATGAGTTTTCTCTTGAACAATATCCTCTTAGGCAATGGTTAAAAGGCCTCTTAAGCATTGATCTGAAGAGGATATTATTTTTGCTTAAAACTTGCTTAAGAGTTGTATAATACGCCTTAAGACATTGTTTATGGGATGCTTAAGATCCTCTTAAGATTTGTTTAAAAACTTGTCAACTCATTTCAGAGATGTACTGTATGTTTGAAGGCATTAGTTTTTTTTGATATTTAGTAAGACTCGCCTAGGATTGATGCCTCATCAACTATTTTCACTTTCAACGATTTTTTATTTTTTTCTAAACACTTTCATAGAAAATCATATTAACAAATCAGCTAAAAAATATATCTTCTAATTTTTTAGTATGGTGATACTGAAAACGCTCACTTGTCGTGCTTGAATCCATTCATAAAAGAATCTCATGAACAAATAAGAAGCTATTTTAATGAAGTATGCAACGTATGCGAAGCCGATGAATACTTTGGAATTGACGAATACAGTGACTTGATAGTCTTGACAAAACCAATTGTTTACATGACTATTCAAGAAATTTCAGACACGCATAAAATTTTAGTACAATATCTAGACAAAATAGCACCAGATGCTAAAGACCCACTAAGAGAAATATTCAATCTATTACAATTCGAACCGAATCTCGATTCTCTTACCGAAAATCTAAATCCAAGATCTAGTTTAGGAATTAGTGGCTCACCGAGTCTAAATGATTCGCCAAAACATGAAACTTTAACTAGAAATTCGTCAAATTTAAGCAAAAATACACAACTATGCTTGACTTTAACGAATCGATTTACACCCAATGGCGAAGAAAAAACCGATTTAATAAATTTATTTATCCGAACAAAACGATTGATTATTGAATTAGTCCATTGTCAAAGTGGTGATAATTTAAAGATGATATTGAATAGTCCATGTTCTTTAGACCAGGAATTGTTACATCAAAAATTGGTTAAAAATAGAGAGAAAAATAATGAATTAATATCAGGCATAGAGCAATTTGGCCTCATTCGAAAATCTCTAAATATGCCACTCGAAAATATTAAACGGGAAGTGAGACAAAATTTGGTTGATTTAGAAAACGCTGGAATTGTTTCGAGTTCTAATAATTATCAATCTGTTATTAGTCGTATTGGCCAAGATATACGTAATCAACGTAAATATAGACAACGTAGACAAAAAGAAATGGCTCATTTGAAACAAGTCTATAAAGTCCTACAAAAGAAACAAATTTTACTCAAGGAACAAGTGTCATATTATAATGAATATGTTAAAGCTTGTCTTGATGGATTCAATAGTAAAAAAGGGTAACTTTTCTAATAAATTCAAATTTTTTACTTTTTTAAGGGCTTATTTTTTTGTTTTTAGTGCGAGAAGCAAGAATCCATTTAAGAGAAAAGAAGAAAAAGTTATTGGAACTATTAAATATTCAGCTGCTAAATTATATGACAAAGGAGTTATTTTAGAAATTGAAGGACTCAGCACAAATCAGTAAGTTATTTTTTTCGGTTGATTCTAGATGAAGTTGAAAAGCTTTCCATCGATGTTATAAGAATTTTTTAATTTTTTTAAAAAAGATTTATCAAATTGAACCTTTTCTCTTTGCTTTTTTCATTAGACGTAATCTTAAAATTGGATAAAATAGAATAAAGATTTTTAGATTTAATTCTAAAATTTTATTTTTAATTTAGTCTAATTTTAAGATTAACTCAATTAAAAAAGTTTACAAAAAAGTTTAATTCTACAAATCTTTCAAAAAAGCTTGTCTCTAAAATGCGGAATTACGAAATACTAAAATGCTGAAAATAAATCAGCGGAATTATTACTAAATTTTACGTAAAATATTGTAAAAAATAAATTGTCTAAAACAAATCGAATTTTTTTAATTTTTTTCGATTTTTCCAGTTTTTTAAAAAATAAATTTTCAAAAAAAAAATTTACTTTTTTTACCATTTTTTACGTAATTCTGGGTAAAAAAAAGAAAATTTAGGAAATTTTGAAAATTACTAATATTAGCTATATCAGACGCTTAGTTAATAAAAATGATTTTTCAAAGTTTTTCAGTGATTTTTTCACAAATTTAATAAAATTCTTTTGTATAATCTTGAAAAAGTGATTACACCTGAGATTAACTTAGAGTTATCGCTTATTTTAAATTTAAAACAAAAACATGTTTTTTAAAAATTTTTACAGTCAATTGTAATAAAAAGAAAAATTTTAGCCTTTCTTCATTTTATTCCGAATTTTAGCATAGAAATTTTCAGACCTAATTTCCGTTCCGATTTTCCGTATTAAAGGGTCACTTTCCGAGACAACCTTCAAAAAAAATTAAAACAACTTTAAGAGTACTTAGCAAATGTTTACGGTAAATCTTAAAAACATTGAAAAAAAAATTATCTGTTAAACTTCCCTCGTATCAAATTATTAAAAAAAAATCTTATAATTTAAGATTCAAAAATGTGTTATTTGAGATAAGTACAACAGAAGAGCCTGGTGTTTTTGATGTATCATCTAAATTCATGGGTGTCACTTTGGAAAAAGTTGAACTTGTTTTTCAAGATTTGTTACAAATGCAATATGAAGGTGCTTCAATTATGAAAATGTTCGATAAAGCTAAAATAAATGTCAATTTGCTTATTTTTTTATTGAATAAAAAATTTTATGGAAAATAAAAATGGCAAAAACGATCGTAAAATTAAAAAAAAACTAAATCAAAATTAATAAAACAATTAATCTAAGTCGAATGAAAAAATTTTTTTATTTTATTACTTTTTTTTTTTTTAACTTTTTGCGTTATATTTTTTTCCTCTTTTTCCTTTTTTTGTAAATAATCGAAAAAATTCTGGAAATGTTTAAAAGGCTTTTTTCTGAAAAAAAAATCAAGGATCCAAATAAAATCCATTTTTTTTCTCAGAAAAAAATCCATTCCATTTTATGATTTCTTTTTTTTTTAAGTTTAAGTACAGTGAATTGATTTTTTTTTTATTAAAATTCAAAAAAAATTGTTAGCCTTTATATTATTATTATTATATAATATTTGCTTATTATTTATCCAGGTATGTTTGGCAAGAAAGAAGTTAAAATTTTGTTCATCAAAAATCTTAATTTGGCTTAATATCAAAAATTTATTTTTAATTTTGTTAAATATTTCAAAAAAAATTTATTTATATATTTTTTTTTTTTTAAATTAGGGAAGTTAATTTGAAGAATATGATCTATCTCGATTTAAATAGTTTAATTTAGTTTACTAATTATCTTTTTTGTTAAAATTTTTAAATATATTGTATAAGAGCGTTTCCCTTAAGGTCCTATTTACACATTATTAATATTATTTTTTTTTTCTTAAATAAAAAATTTAAAAATAATTAAAATTTAATATTAATTTTTTTTCCTCAGTAAAATTGGAAAGTCTTTTTTCGCTAGAATTTCAAATAGAATCTTTAATAATAAAATATATGTTTTGTTTAAACCGTACGATCCCGAAATTCCATCAGAATCAACTTAATAAAATATTGCGTTAACATGTTTCTTAAACTTTTAATTCTCAAGCTTCCATTGTTACATGCAAAAAAATAACAGTAATGTCGCAATCTCAGCATAAAAATTTGAAGTCTTTTTATAATAAGAAAGAGCTTTCTTTTTAATAAAAATCCAGATGACCCAACAATTACGTCGGTAAAATACTTACGGTTCTGAATAATAAGAAAATAGCTATTGCTCTTTGACCTTTCCCGGGTCTAGTCGGTTAGGTGAACATATGTTCACTTAATAGGTGATCATTTTATGTTCACCAAATATTTTTTTCACGTCTTAGTGAATAACAATGTTCACTTAAACTTTAATATGTTCACCTAATATGTCACATATTCACACAATCTAAAATAACATTTATCCAATTAATTTGATACTTAAACATAATACAGTGATTCTAATGAAAACCGTCAACCGCAACTATTTACCGTAACCAAAGATCAAACATCTTAAGATTGAAAATTAAGGCGAATAAACATGGGCTTCGGTTATTGTCTAAATTTACTGTTGACGCTTGACGTTAAATTTTCATTAGAATCACTTTTTCAAGCATGTATTTTGAAAAGTTTTGAGCGGTAAACGTGACTGAGTTGTGTGTAATATTATAAAATATTTTGGACAGAGGGATTTAAAGAGTCATTTTACTAAAGCACTATTTCAATTGTGGACGACGAAGAACTTGAAACTAAAATAAAATTTTTCTCTTTTAGAATCCAGCTAAATTTTATTTATTTTAAATGGAATAAATCGAAATAAAATTTTTTTTAGAAACTTTTCAATTTTTTCCAGTTTTATCAAAAAAAAATAGCGTAAGCGTTTACGTTAGGAGTAATAAATTTGAAAACAAAAAGAAATTCTCACTAAAATTGATAAATGTACGTTGTAAAAATTTTTCAAATGTTGGTTAAAACATTTGTTGTATGTTAAATAGTAGTGGATGCTAAGATGAGAGTTTTTTAATGCTGAAAATATTTTATCTATGTTGGAATAGTACTCCATTATCTTCATGTCACTATAATTATAGTGACATGTTCTTGATTATCGAACACTGGATTTCAAAACGCTATAAGGACATGTCACTAATAACGAAAATGGGTAAAAAATGATGTTTTTTTGAAATTTTAGTTTCGCAATTAGTGACATGTCGTTAATGGTCAATGACATATCAAAAAACCTGGAAAGTAGTGGAAATAAAAAATTTTTATTTTTTTTAATTAAGAATATGTGAAATTTTTAATTTTTGATAGTCATTACTTAAATAATCTTAATCTTTACTTTAAAAAAAATAAAATACTGTTTAAAAAAGAAAATTACGAATTGTTGTATTTTATTTTCTAAATATTTAAATCAAAGTTACGAATATAAACTAAAAAAGAAATACCGTTAAAACAATGCTCTCAAATTTTTATAAAAAAGGGTAAAAAAAAAATAAAAAATACTTAAAGGTACTTGTCCATTCGGAACAGCTTTGAAATTTCAGATGTAAAGTAAAGATTAAGATAATTTAAGTAATGACTATCATAAATTAAAAATTTCACATATTCTTGATTAAAAAAAATAAAAATTTTTTATTTCCACTACTTTCCAGGTTTTTTGATATGTCATTGACCATTAACGACATGTCACTAAACGTTAATATGACATGTCGATAATTACGAAACTAAAATTTCAAAAAAACCTCATTTTTTACCCATTTTCGTTATTAGTGACATGTCCTTATACCGTTTTGAAATCCAGTGTTCGATATTTAAGAACATGTCACTAATACCGAGTACTCGTAATTAGTGACATGTTCTTAAAATCGAGACAATACGTTATATATTTTTTATAATCATTTGGAGCATTTTAAGAAAATTAAGAATAAAAAATTCTGACATCAGTTAACTAATTTAGGCAATTTCAAGTTAATTTATTTTTTAATATGAATAAAGCAATACCATAAAACATATACACAATTGAGATAAGAGAGACTTTTATAAAAGTCTTAAAACGTTATCAGATGTTCGAAATTATGAAGATTAAGAAAAAGACCTTTAATTGAGGGATATTTTTAGTTAATTTTCGATGAAAAAGGGTTAAACCAATTTGTGGTCATTTATAAAACTCTTAGAAATCACTTTATTTAAAGATTTTAATAAAAATCTTTTAAATCCGCTTAAAAAAAGCTCTTTCCTCGCAATTATGCAATTTACAGCGATTCACATTTATCTCGTATTCGAATAACTCAGGCTTTAAGCTAAGCTCTTAAGTGATAAAAATTACTGTTAACTTGGACACGCTTAACTCGAAGTTTACTTTGATCTCTTAATAAAAAACTAAATTATTAGTATTTCTCCCTTTAAGTAATATTTCTTGGTATTAAAAAAATCGATTTTTTTTCACTTTTCTTCATAAGAGTATATACAATTTATTCCAAAAAAGTATTTCTTATGTATAATTTCCCAAAAAAAAAATTAAAAAAAAACATCTTCCAATATATATATATATAACATTAAAATCATAAAGCAACATAAATAATAAACTTTTTTCGTTTAAAAAAAAATTTAAATAATCCAAAAATATATTGCATAAAAATAAACAAAATTCTTATAACTTAATAACATGGTAAATATCAAAGTCATTCAACATAAAACTTTAAAAAAAAGAAAAAATAGGCATTTTCACTGGCTAAAACATGCTTGTATTAAACACTTTTTCAAATAAAGGGAATAGCCTCAAAATAGAAAAAAAATTGAATAACTGCTTAAATAAAAAAATAAAAAAAAATAAATTCTGAACTTTTTTTTTTATAGAGTTTGATAAAAACAATTTTTATTAAAAAAAAAAAATTTACAAAGATGACATTATTTTCTTATTAAAACTGATGACCCTGTTGTTGTTTGTATTTTATTTTCAGACTATCTAAATAATCTTGTTGTGACTCAGCTAAAACACGCGCAAGAATATCATCATCATCATCATCTTGAAGAGAATTAGGATGAGTTGATGTTTGATTGGTAAGAGAAAATAGACCAATGTCTTCAAATTCTTTATTTGAATTGCTTGATGCAGCTGAGGATATTTTAGATGAAGTTTTTGAGCTTGATGTCGGAGATGATTTTGATGTTGGTGATGTTTTTGGTTTTTCTTTTCCGATTAACTCATTTGACCAACTTGAACATGAAGCAGCTGTTGTCGCTTGAAGAAAATTAACATTCTCTCTTTTCTCATTATCCTTAAGCCATTGTAAATAAGATTCTCTGGCTACTAAATCCATTAGCTCTTCATTCGTTGCTTCCCAATCAGAAGCTTTTAATTTATCATCAAGCATAGCTTGTTCAATTTGAAAATCTTCGCTCTTTTTCAATGCTTCATTCATAAGGTTTTTCTCAGCTAGACCCGGTATTAGCTGAGGTAAACCAAGACCTACGCCTATGGTTGCTTTTGATGGATTAACAACCGAATTATAATGCATTCTACCATGATATGATAATCTAATTGGCTCGTTATCTGTTTGAAATTCGGACTGAAATGTATTTTTAGGCTCTAAACTATATTCATATACTTCTATTGGTCTATTGTAAATCTCAGCTATTGCTATTATCTCTATATGATTTCCAAAGCAATTGTCTTGTCTTTTTCGTGCCAGATAACGCTCAATGTCTTCAGTTATATATTGCTTAAAATAATCAGCATTCTTTGCCTTTAAATAAAAGAAAAAATTAAAATATTTAATCAATATAAATATACCTTTATAAAAAAAGAAACACATATTATTTCTTATAGACTTTTAACTTTATAAAACAATACAAGATCAACAGAAACGCCTGCAGTGGCATCGCCAGAATTTTTGGATGAGGAACTTAACAAAAAATAACCCCTCAATACCCCCCCCCATACATAGACCATCTTTAAAACAGACCGATTTTTAAAAATAAAACACAGTTTTTCTCTTTTTTTCATCTTATTAGACACTGTATTTATTTTATTTTACCTATCTCAGGGCGTTTCTCTTTTTTAAGATGATTAATGGCTTTAAAAAAATGGGACTGTTCAATTTTGTGACCAGCTGGTCATATTTTTTACCCTAAAAAAAATTTGAGTAAATTTTGTGACCAGAAAAAACTTAAACCAAAAATAAATTTAAGAATATATTGATGAATAAATCTAAATTTGTTTTAAAACAAACAAAAAATAATATAATTTACTGTTTTCTTTTTTTATTTTCGACAAAATTCCTCGTTTTAGGAGAGGAAGTTTTGAGTTTTAGAGGGTCTTAGTCTCTCCATAAAAAAATCAAATGGATTTATATTGAATCATATGGTAATTTCTAAATAATTTAAATCCTAAATTTCTTCGCTATTTGCGAATGAGACAGAATTTTTTTCAAATAATCAGATTTTAAAATTATCTGATAGTAAAATAAAAGCTAATAATAATCTAATAATCTGGATAAATTTAACTTAGTGTTTAATGCTAAAAGTGGAAATTTTATCCAAAATTTTTTTACCAAAAATTTAAAAGTGACGAATTTACGAGTAACTAAGAACCCACGAAATAGGATTGAGTTACAAAATCAGTAAAATTTTAAATGAATTAACTAAAATATCTGCAGTATTAACTAAAAAAATTGATGAATTCAGAAATAAAGACAAGATCATGGGCTAAAAGCAAGCTGGTTAGAATAAAATACAGTTTTTCAAACGCATCGTATCGGCACCGAACCGTATCCGTACTAAATTTTTCCGATGAAATTTTTTTTTAGTACGGTACGGTAACGCTTTTAAATAGGTATTTTAAAAGATAATTTGCCAAAAGAATCAAGGTGAGTTACTTATTTAAAATGACAAATTTTAAATAAGAATAATTTTTAAATATTTAACCACGCAAATAAGGTTTATCTAATTATACATAATAAAGCTTTGAAAAAAGGACACTTGAATATATTTTTAGAAACCGTTTTTTTTGGGTGTTAATTTTATAAAGATATATTTGATCAATTGTTTTTAAGTTTTTTAAGAATTTTTATTTACAATATAATCCATGCAGTGACATCGTATTGTGGAATGCATTTCTTGATCACCATATATTTGATCGGCTTTAAAATTTTTCATATTTTTTATGTTTTAAAAACAATATAGACAATAAAAAGTATCATCAAGGACTCACCAACTGCTCTAAATAGACAAGCTCCATCTTCTTTCATAGGCTTAATTATAAATCCTTTTTTCTCTTTGAGTGCTCTACCAAAATTCTGCTCCAACTTGAAGAACACATTTTACATATAAATACAAAAATAAACAAGATATACAAGATCTTACTTCTTCTATAGTTTTAGCTGACTTTATAAATGTATCATCTTGAGAATTATTTATAAAAATAGTTGGCGTTTGCTCATACTCATCTTCACTGTTATTATTATTATTATTATTATTTGTACCAATATTAACATTTTCACTAGATTTAATCTCATTATTTTTTCTTTTTGATTTATTACTAGTACCTAAATGTTTAGATGATAATTTATTTAATTTTTTACTATTTTTCGAACTAGTTTCCTTAGACTTTTTACATTCATTATTGTTATTCTTACTAAAAAAACGCGTCTCATCGTCTAATTCATCATAATCACTATCATCACTCAAACGATAATATTCAGTTTGATCCAAGTCTTTTTGATAACTAAACGAATACGATCCATTCGACGACGACGACGACGACATACTAGATGAACCTGACGATGAGGATAATATATTAGCTAAATTATTTTGATTAATATTCATAAAATTAGCGCTACTAATCGGCATATTTGCCGATTTTATTTTACGCTTATTCGATTTTTTTGTTTTGCTCTTACTACTACTAGACGAAACTTGATGAGATGTGTTTGTGGATATTTCAACTAGGTCTGATTTGATTGGTGATATTATTTGAATAGTTTGTAGTGGTGATTTAATACCCGTATTTTTAGCATCTATACTTTCATCTGATTCAACTTTTGATAAAGATTCATTTATAGGTTGGAGTGTAATGCTAGTAGACGTCGTGGAACTTGTGGTTGAATCCGAAGACTGTATGGGATTATTATTAGACCCAAGCTGCTGTTTTTTAGACAATATAGTCATTTCTTATTCAGTAGTATATATTTTTTTTATTAATTTTTTATTTAAAACTCTATTAGTTAAGAAATATTTTTAAAAAAAAATATTCGCTTCCTAGTTTTTTCTTTTTTAATTTGAGTCAGGTCAAGTTTTTGGTTACATTATTTTATGGGGAAAAGCTTTAAAGTAATTACGAGATACTTAAAAAAAAATATTTTTTCGAAGCAAAAAAAATAAAATTTCAAATTATGAGCAACAAAAAAATAAAAAACTAGAGAAACGAAATAAAATTTTTAATTTTTTTTATTTTCGAAAGCTCAGAACATAACTATAAAGCAATAACATAGCTAAAAATAAGAAAGAAAAAAATATGATCATAAAATAAGAATTTACTTAGCATAATTGCAAGTTTGTTCATTGAAAGCTTTGTTTCTAGATTTAGAAAGAGAGAAATTTCAAAATATTTTTTATTTTAGTGTAAGGAATATGATTTGTATGCTCATAAATTTAGCTAAATTTTAATATTGAGTGTATATATATATATATGTGTGTGTGTAGGCAGCTCGGTATTAGTTTGGGTGATTTGAATTATAATTTGAAACTAAAGTTTTTTTTTAATTAGGGAATAATATTGCAATTATTATAATATCTCGATTTTTTTTCTTTGATAAATCAAAAAATAATTTAAACTTACAATATGATTTTTTTTTGTATTTAAAATTTGTAAAACTCTCGGTATTTTATAAATTAATTGATAACCATAGACTTAAGAGCATATTGTTTTTAATTGACCCTCGGGCTATAGAAACTAGCTTTTTAAAAATCTAATTTCTAGAAAAATTATGAAAAACAAAAACACCATTAGGTAGAACAATTCATAAATTTTCATTAAAACAAAAATCTACTTTTTTATCTAGATTTAGTCATTTAAGTCATTTATGCTGATGATATAATGTTAATTAGCCCAGTTGATACTCATTTACAAAAACTTTTAAATATATGTGGGGAATATGGTAAACTTTGGAGAATAAAGTTTAACCCGACAAAAACTAATGTTATTAGCTTTGGCTC
>NTPY01000627.1:1540839-1581373 GCA_002922825.1 Brachionus calyciflorus
TTATAAATTTTTAAATTTACTTCTCCTTAAAGAAGGTTAATTCAATAATAATAAATAAATAAATAAATAAATAAATTTAAGTAGCAATCTTAAAGTAAAAATTTGATCTAGATAATTTAGGTATTGGATAACAAAAGTTTATTAGGCAATTATTTAGACAATATTCGACAATAGACAATACAACTTGGATTGAAGTTGATTCAGATTTTTTTCCATAAGTCTAACATTGAACAGTTATCAGAGGTTTATGATTCATCGGGTTTTCATTTGAGTTAAATGTCGCAGATTTTTTTTATGAACTGTGAAATAAATGATTCTTACTGTGATTTAGAAATGTCTAGTTTATTTTTAGAAAGTTTAAATATAGAACTGTTAAAAAAAAACAGAATAGTGAATTTTAGTTTTTGGTTTCGGATAAATGGAATAACTTAACAAAAATTCTTATAACCGTAATCAAATTTTCAAGAAAACATATTTAACAATAGCACCTGAAGCAGAATTAGGCATGCCACATTTTAGTTCATCATTTTAGCATGCCTAACTCTTATAATGTTTCTTGGTTTATATTCCATTTTATTATAACTCGTCAATTCTATGATCAATTATAAATAAATCGCTAAAATTTAAGTGACCATATTTTTGAAATTTCAATTTTTTTTTTCATTTATTTACTCTCAAATAAACTTATCTGATTTTATAATAATTTTCTTTTTGTAATTGGCAAGTTTTTTCTACTTTTTTAGCAACTGATTGGAAACTTTTAAAATTAAAAGGTCCAACGGCTATTAATCTAAAAATAAATCACATGATTCCTAATTATGCATTAATTGTTTAGTTTTATGCGCTATAGTGGTTCTTAAATAAATGTAACGTCAACCGTCAACCGTAGCTTTTGACCGTAACCGTAACCATAGCTCAAACATCTTAAAATTGAAAATTAAGGCTAATTAACACCGGTTACGGTTACGGTCAAAATTTACGGTTGACGTTACATTTATATAAGAAATAGTCCAATTATATTTAAAGTCATCTTGTTTTGAATATGACAATAAAAAAAATATGACTATTTCAATTTTATTTTCGGAAAGAGTAGAAAAAAAGAAATTTTTTGATATATAGAAACATATAAAAAAGTCTTTTCTTCCTGTTGGCGCACCCGGGTGCGTGTTTTTGTTAAAAATGGGGGGTGCGTGTTTTTCAGGTATCCAAAAAATGACCTAAATGTCATTAATTTCTTAGTCTTAATAATTCCAATAGCAACAAAACTAAGAAATTTTCTTTGAAAGAGTAAAAATTTAGATATATCCTTGTACATAAAGTTTTTTTTATTTTATTTTGTTGCTTACCTTTGTACAAAAAAAATCCCAACGTCCTTGAAACGTCTTTATATTGATTTTATTTTATTTTCACTAAAAAGAAAAAACTTTTTCTTAATTAATTTTTTGGAATATGCTTATTAGATTTTAGCCGTTCACTAAAGTATCAAAATGTAATGACGTTTCTACCAAAACAAGATGACTTTAAATATAATTGGACTATTTCTTACATAAATGTAACGTCAACCGTAAATTTTGACCGTAACCGTAACCGGTGTTAATTAGCCTTAATTTTCAATTTTAAGATGTTTGAGCTATGGTTACGGTTACGGTCAAAAGCTACGGTTGACGGTTGACGTTACATTTATTTAAGAACCACTATAGCGCATAAAACTAAACAATTAATGCATAATTAGGAATCATGTGATTTATTTTTAGATTAATAGCCGTTGGACCTTTTAATTTTAAAAGTTTCCAATCAGTTGCTAAAAAAGTAGAAAAAACTTGCCAATTACAAAAAGAAAATTATTATAAAATCAGATAAGTTTATTTGAGTTTTAAAATAAAAAAAAATTAATTTAACGAAATTTTTTGAGTCATTTGGAGAGAGTAAATTGATAAATAAATATTAATAATCGCTATAATCACTATCATCGCTAAAATATCCATCACAATATTAATTGCATAAATAACAATCACATTCTTAGTCATGATCCTCATCCTCATCTTCTTCCTCATCATCTTCATCACAATAATCATCCTCATCGTCACTACTTTCAATGTCTAAAACAAAATTTAATCTACGTTTATTAGTATTTCTAAAACATTCATTAAAATAAAACGATTGGCCATTTTGAATAAATTCTCGAACACACTCAGACACTTGTAAATACTTTTCAAAATAAATTTTTTCACTAATAATCTCATTTCCTACTTTAGCACTCATCTTAAATTTAAAAAAAAATAAAAAAAAAACAATTTTTTGAATATTATAAAAAAGACCTACTTCAATTAAAAACTCGTAATCAAATGATATATCACATTCAACATTATTAGGCTCTTGAAATAACTTGAATAAATGCATCTTTGATCTTTTTCTGTCTAGACGGGTTTTTAATTCTAAATTCATAATTTTCAATTTTAAAATATTTCAAATTTTTAACAGTTTGAAAATTAGTTGTGCTGAATGTATTCAACATGTTATGGGCTGGATTAATCAGAGCTAAATAATCTAGGTTTACTAAACTAAAAAAATGATCACGTGGTATAAATTTTGGATCAATTAATTCCAAGCCTTGTAAATTATTTAAAGACTGATTGAAATTCGGAGTATTAACACAAGTTAAAGTTAAAAATTTTAAATTGGGTAAATTCACCGATTTAAAGGCATAAGTTAATTTATTTTCTAGATGAAAATCTAAGAATTCTAAATGATTTAATTCATTTAGAAAATTTAAATTTTCATACGTACAATGTTTTCTTATATTTAAGAATTTTAACATTTTAAATTGATCATAGGATTTTAATGTTTGAAATTGTAGACTCAAAATATCGAGTTGTGTATTCAATAACAAATTATTCGGTTCGTAATCACTTTCAAAAAATTTCATACAATTAAAACCTTTAAAATCAGCTTTGTCTATTTGTTCGAAAAAACTATCGAATATTTTGAGACTTTCCAAACTTTTTAAGTAATTTAAGTTTTTCATTTCACAATGTGAAATTGAACAACTTTGAAAGACAAGCTTTTTAAGTTGTTCTAAAGTTTGAAAAAAATCCGAATTTTTAATCAAACATTTATCCAAAATTAATTCTTTTAAATTTACTAATTTTTTAAAAGATTTAGGCTCTGATTTGAAAAATGTTAAATTACGAATTTTTAAAGAGTCTAAATTTTCCAAACCATTAAAAACGTCTTCATTAAGACTTTTTAAATTTTCTAAATTTAATTTTAACTTGGTTAAATAAATTGATGAAAAAAATTATTTGGTATTTGATCAATTAATCTATTTCTAAATGTGAGCTTATTTAAACTTTTTATATTTAAAATAGCTTCGATGACATTAAGACTTTTTTCATCTAAATTCAAAAAGTCATTGCTTAAATTCAATTTTTTAATTTGATTATTTTCAATTTGTGTCAAATCGATTATCAATTCGTTATTTTTAGCTTCTATTAATTGAGAAATAATTTTGAATTTAATAGACTCCTTTAAAGTTTTTTAAATTTATTAAAGAATATATTTTGAAAAATTTCAAATTTAAATATTACTTCAAAATTGTCGCATACATCTAGAGTACTTTTGACTCTTTTTTAATAAAAAAAAATTAGAAAAATAATTATTTTTTTTAAAATAATTTTTAAAAATATTTACATAAGATTTTTGACTAAATTTTTATTCAAATTGAAATTGTTAATTACGAGTCGACCAATTTGTTGATTAAATTCGAATTTGTCGTTTGTTTCTTCGTCTAAGATTCTTTTGAAAAATTCATTTTTAGCGTCATCTTCTTCATCATTTTCTTGTTCATTATCTTCTTCTGATTCAGATATTAAATCCAGGAAAGATAAATATATCCTAGGTATAAAGAAACAAAACATTCCATTATAAATGGAGTCTGAATTATTCAATTCATTCAATTTGATTTTTTCTACTTCCTTGATTTTAGTAATTATTTTGTAACGATCTGAATTGATTTGATTTTCGAATTCTTCTCTTTTAAAGTAATAAATTGCCTTTTCACTCTTGATAATCTAAAATTAGAGTGATAATCTAAAATCTCACTACGAAGTTTATTCATTTTATTTAAATTTGAATTGAATTAAAAAAAATATTTTTAAATTTCAATTTCATAAACAAATCTTAATTCTTTCAAAATGAACAGACAATACAAAGACAAAATTAATTTTTGATTTGCAAAAAACATCTTTTACGATTTTAAAAATGAATTTAAAAAATAAATAAAACCAGAGCACAATGATTCAGAAAACTCGGATTTGCGAGAAACTATTTTGAATTATTTTACCAATATTTTCCCAATGTTTTAAAACTCCGTTTGTACTCTTTTTTTCTTTATTTTTGCAAATTTATTACGATTCATCACATCAAATTTTCCTCTTTTAAATAGACAGGCTATGTAGATTTAGTAATTAAAAAAATGAAGAAATATGATTATTTTATTATAAAAAACAGCATTTTTGGATCAATTTTTTTCCAAATAGTGCAAGTATGTGCAGCCAATTTTTTTTCAATTAAAGCTGGAACAAAATACTAAGATATTAATAAGAAATTAATATTTTGACAGTAGATAAACGTGGACATTTTTTGTTTTTTTCTGTCAAAGTTTCGAAAAAACGCAATTATCATAAAAAGTTTTTTGATAAAACAAAAAAAAAGCAGAAATTTTTCTGTTTATTGAACAAGTACATCTTATTCATTCTTTAATTTAAAAAAAATCAAATTCCTGAATCCTGTTCAGTTTCAAATTTAAATAAAAATTTAAAGTGTATTTATGAGTCAAGTTTTAACAGAAAGGGAAAGAAAGAGAACAGAATAGAAAGGAAAGGTAAGGAGGGAATCCCTCCTTTGATTTCTCATATAAAAATGTAAATTTAGAGTTTGAATCTCTTATCTTAATCGACTAAAGTTTAGTTATTTAAACCGCTTAAAAAAATGTTATCTCTTCGTCCAAAACGACTTTTAATTTTTCGTTTGACTCTTACTTAATTTCTTTTCAAAAACTTAAATGTTTAAAAGTAGAAAAAGAAATTAATTACTGTTTCTAGTTACAGCTTTTTAGAAAAACTGAGGTGGATCAATAATTGGTCTGAAGGCTAAATAGGGTTATTTCTGCTAATGGATAACACATGTCAAAGTCTGAAACTAAATTGGCTAACATAGGAACTTTGACGTTGATGCCACAGAAAATTAATTAATTATATTAAATACAGAAAATATATTAAATTAATTGACTTGACCTATGAATTAGACTTGCAAACATGCTTCATAATGATCATATCTGGTCTCGGAACTCATTAAGACAATTTAATCAAATATAGATTAACGAAAGGATGAAAAATTCTAAAAATTTAAATAAAAAAAGGAATTTAAATTTAAAAAAAATCTCATTTACGATATTAAAAATACGGACCGGAATTAAAATATGGTTTTAATAAAAGGGTTTCTTTTCAGAAGTGGCTATTTCGTTATACAAAGAAGATCGATTTGTTTTAATTCTTGTTCCGTAATCATTCATTTTCTCTTTTTTTTACCTTTCTTCTTTTGAGTACTCGTTTTGATTAATTTGCCTAAACGTTTTACATAAACATTGCCTGTGCATAAACACTGAAAGTTTTCGAAAGTGCGATTTGGAAAAATGGTTAAATCGAGGGCTAAATCAATTTTGATTAGGACAATTTTGATTAAGTTTGATTAGGTGTTAGTTTATACAAATCGTATTTAATAGAGAAGTTAATGTAATTATTATTTACTATTTTTTAAACTGACATTCAGACTTAACTGAAAGACTTTTCCTAAAGAAATAAGTCAATAAAAATTGTTCGATTCCATATTTCTGCTAATGAAAAGATTATTTTTTTATTAATTAAACAGTAGTTTAAAAAATTTCATAATATAAATAACGAACCAAAATTAAAGTGAACCATATTCTTACATAAAAGAAACCCATGTTCCGATTGTTCTCTATAAAATATTATTAAGCTCTCCAGTCAATTTTTATTTTTCGTCGCAGAGATGAATCGTTTTTAATAGAGAAGTTTATCTTATTATTATTTAATATTTTGAAACCGAAATTTTTTTGAAAAATGAACCCTAAAATTAAATTTTAAAATAATTTTGAAAGTAAATTTCATCCTCACTCAATTTTTTTATAGCTTTAAAAAACCTTCCCAAGTAAGCAAATTTCAATTATGTTAAAGAAAATATTTTAATTGCTTAAATCATGACCATAAGTTTCAAATTCAGAGCCAATTAAAGCTAAGAAACCAAAACTAAATTAGAGCCAAAACTGATCAATATTTTTTACCAATCAAAGACAAAAAACCTTGAATCTAATTTAAAAAAAAAATTTTTCTCAATATAACCCATGTTAAAAAAAAAATAGTTATTTTTTAAATTTTTTTATTCATTATTAATAAAAAAATCCTTTTATTAGGTTATTTGGTATATCTGTAAAAAAAGATAGTATTTTACGGTCTACTTATTGTTTTCTTTTGATTTTGTTTCGAACATGTTTTGCAACATTTTTCACTTAGATATGACTCATTGCATCGGTTTGAGTATTCTATCATACGACATAGGCTTTTAGGTAAATTATCAAGGCAATCTTCTTCTTTAAAAATAAAAATAAATATATATATAATTTTGTTACTACAATTTTTTTTTCTTCACTTTACTATTTTTTTTTGCGATGGGACAAGAATCAATAACTGAACAATTTTGCACTGTCTGAGGTATATCCTTTTTATCACAATAATCCGAAGTACTATTAGTCATATGATTAAAACAAAAAACTCTTCTAATCTTGAATCCTTGGCCACATGTTGCTGAACATTCACTCCAATCATCTGTCCTCCACTCATAACATGGCCTAGATATACAAGCCTTCTTTTTAGATGGAACATTATCTGGATCACATAATTTTTCTGGATGCGAACAAAAAACTTTGCGATATTGATATCCTGTTCCACATGTTGTCATACACTTTTTAAAGTATTATTTATTCACATTCAAATAAAATTGGGAAAAAAACTTCGACTTACATCTGACCATTTTGTAACATTCCATGGATCACATTCTTGAATTATACATTTCTCAATTGTACTAGGCTTTTCTTTTCTACATTTTCCTTCAGTAACTCTTTCATGATTTAATTTATAAATACATTCGACTTTTCGCGATTTTATTCCAAAACCGCATTTTCGAGAACACTGACAAATTAAAAAATTTAAAAAATATTCTCAAATAAGTAATATTGATAATAAATGTTCATACCGTTCCGAATTCTCCTACTTGCCATTCGTAATCCATGGATGACGTATTTCCCAATACAAACCCATAATCATCTTCACCAATAATTGTCTTTTCATAAAAAATAGAATTCTCATCTATTTCTGTTTCATTTGAAATTATAATTTCATTATTTAGAGTATCATCAGTAAAATTAACAAAATTGAAATCAGATGAATTATCCAAGATTTCAGTTCTATTCAAAATTTCTATATCGGTCAAGCTTCTTTTAGAGAATCTTAATGAATTATTTCTTTTAATTTTAATCAATAAGTCAGCTATTATGAAATCATTTTGAGTACTATTTTTAAAATTAATATCAGCACATGGTGGATTATTAAAGCATAATTCAATTTCGTGCGGTTTGAGAAAGCTATTGCAAATATTTCCCTCAATACATTCAACTTTTCTAGATCTAAATGCCTCTCCACATGTTTTATTACATGAACTCCATTGACTAGTAGTCCATTTTCCACATTTTTTATCTAAAGGTAATTCGCATTGTCTTTGTGAAATGGGTCGAGACATTGGATCACAAAGACCGTTGATATCACTACACTTAACAACCCTAGTTTCCAATGAACATAAGTCAATAATACAGTTCTTTTATAAAGAAAAAATTTAATTTTAAAATTAATTTTAAAATTTAATTTACTTATAAAAAAAAAATGTATAAAAAAAATACTCTATTCCATTCTTCTGCGATCCAATATACTTCATTTTTGCACTCGTCTAAATTTATTCTACACTCTTCAATATTATTTGGTTTAAATTCTTTTAGACATTCTTTATCAAGTACGGGAATAATTTCTATTTTTTCATTTATTTGGTTCGGTTTTTGTTTTACACATAAAACACTACGTTTTTTGTATCCATAGCCAGAAGTGGCGCATGTAGCACTGCACTCTTGCCAATCTCCAGCCCACCAGCTTAAAATAAAATTCTTATGATCAAAAATTTAATTCTAAAATTTAAACCTTTCTTAGACAGTTAGCAAAGAAAATTCTTTGTTTTTTTTTTTTATTAAAGTCCTGGTCATAAAAGTAATTGAGAGAGGTATAAAAAAATATAAAAAAGGTAGATAAAATATAAAACTTTTTTGTTAAAAAAAATTAATAAAAATTCGATCTAAATATTAAATTTTAAAAATACTGTGTAATAAATTTTTTTTATTATAAAATATTTTTCAATCAGTTAAAAAGATTTAATTTATAATATAAATTTTAATATTTTCTTAAAATTCATAAAATTCAAAATATTTACAGTTGGGTAAAGTATTTTTCAATAAACAATCAGTGGTAAAATTGTTTTGTATTGTTTTTGACTTTTTGATAAAAATTTGCTGGAAAAAAAATGCGTTATCATCAAAAAAGTTTTATGTCAAAATTTTGTGGATTCACATTTTTTTTTTATACCTCTCTAAAAATAATTGAAATCAGAAATTAAGAATATTCTTCGCAGAAAAACAGCATAGACAACTTAATACAATCATCAATTTTATTTATCGTTGTCAAATTAATTTACTCCTGACTTGAAACTGATGTAAAAGGAAACAAAAATATTTAATGATGAGATGAAGTGGATTTAGGGGCGTTAATTATTTCTAAGTTTTAGTGAGTGTATTTTTGAATGTGCTGAGACAATTGTGCCTTTTAAAAATTGTGAAAAAAAAATTTGATGAGAATCTTGAACGATAATGGTGATTCGACCAAGTGAATTTTATAATCAAGAATTTGATATTTGCCTTTGAATAGACAAATGTTAAATTACATACTATTTTTAAGTTTAACAAATACGACCTGATTAAATTTTAAAAAATCTTACTCTGGCTCGCATTCAATTAGATTACAAAACTCATATAAATCATGTGGTCTAACTAAACTAGAGCAATACGACTCATCAACTATTCCCTCTTTAATTTCCATACATTTCGGCGAATTTTTTTTAAAACCTTTTCCGCATGACTTACTACACGAAGACCAATCATTCGTGTATTCCCAAGTATAATATTTTTTAACTTCTGGTACATGATTATTTGGAAGAGTATAAAAATAGCTCACACTAACATCTTTACTTAACAATAAAAGCTAAAATGAAAATAAAAAATTGAAATTCTTTGGTTAATTTTACAAAAATATACAGTACAAATTAAAACTAACTTGTACGTTTCTTTTCCTTTCCTTTCTCAGCAAAGGAAGAGTTTCAAAGAAATACGTTAAAAAATATTAGTTTTTATTAAATGTTTTCTTCAGAGGAAGAGGAAAGGAAGAGTTGAAGAAGAGTCGAAGAAGAGTCAAGGAAGAGGAAAGGAAGAGTTGAAGAGTCGAAGAAGAGTCAAGGAAGAGGAAAGGAAGAGGAAAGGAAGAGTTGAAGAGTCGAAGAACAAAATGCGTACAAGTTAGTTTTAATTTGTACTGTATATTAAATTACCATTATTAAAAGATCTTGATTTAGTGGCCCATCTGATCGTATAGCATCTTCTTTAGCTTTGGATGTATATGAAAAACGCACACCTTTTAAAAGCTTTTTATTTAGATTAAAATAATAAATCAAGTTTTAAAAATTGAGCTACCTTCTATCATAAATTCAGTATTAACAGTTATGGAAAATTGACCATTTAAATAATAAGTCCCGTTCAAATTTTTTATTGCTAAATAATTTTTCAAATTTGGTCTTGAATATTCATAAATTCGTATAGAGCGAGCTCCTTTAGGCAGAACAAACAATGGCTGATATCCTCCTTTGACTGGAAATGTAACTTCAACAGTTCCTCTGTACATATTGCAAGATGAATCGTCGCCTCCACAGACTCCACACGAATCATAAGTAGTATTCGAACCTAAAATCCAATCACAACCAACAGGCTTTAAAAAAGGACATTTTAATCAAAAGAACCAATCTACTTCAAAAATTTAGGAAAAAATCTTACAGTACAAACACCGTTAAGACAGACATCATTTGAAAAATCTGAGCATGGAGTACCATCATCTAAATTTTCATTGAAATTTGTGTAAAAAAAATCTGATTTTGGTTTGCAAAAAAGTTTGCATGGATTTTCGCCTTTAAATAATTTTTTTTATTTTTTAAAATTGTTCAAACTTGATTTTTTTTTATTCAAAAATTCTAACCGCCATAATTATGAAATTCCCATTCGTATTTTAAATTATCAGACCCATATGGAACGTCATTAAACCTTTGACACTGTTCATTTTTAAATTTTAGATTGGCCTCAGTATCATTACATTTTTCAAAATTGCATATTTGATACCTTCTTCGTTCTCCTAAACAATATTTTCCACCATTCGCAGGTCTATTAATTATTTTTTTTATAAATTATTTTAAAATGTTCAATTTAATGAAACTCACTTTGGATTATTGCATTTTCTTTCAATAAATTGAATACCACCATTACACTGACGATTACATTCAGACCATTCGGACCAATTTCCCCATCCACCATCTATAGGTTTTTTAAGTTCTTCAATCAAAACACATTCTCTATTCATACACCACTTAAATTAAAATGTGAATTATCAATCCTTTGTTAGAAATTAGGTAAAAGTTTACATAATTCTGACCATCACCACATAGAGTTCCGTCAGCAGGGCGTTCACTTTTTGACAAGCAAACCGAATTACCTCTAATCTGACACCAAACTTCATTGCACTGATTCTTATTTAAATTTCCATTTAAATCTTTTTTACTTGAAAAATTCTATGCTAGAAAAATTACTTCAAAATTCTTGCAAACAGTTGCATTTTCTCCATAGGAAAATTTACATTGATGATCTAAGTCGTAAAATATCCCAGCTAATGGCAAATCATTATTTATTAAGTTAATATCTCCCCTATCGTCTAAACATTCCAAGTCAGCTTGACTTTATAAAAAAAAAATTTTTCAAAAATAAAAAATTTTTTTTTAGTACGATTCGTTCCAGTTCGGTAAGGGTACGGTACGAGGTAAATTCGGTAGAAATACTCTATCAGAAAATTTTGGAAAATCTTTTTATTAGTTGTAAAAAGCAATTTTTTGTTGTCAAAACACGACATCAAACTAAGAATAAAACTTGATTGAGAAAATTTTTACATATAAACGCTAGCAATTTAGAAATATAAAAATCCTTTCTTTTTTGATTTACCTACACCGGTACAACTATTTGGACCAAAAATTTTAAAAGTAAATTAGCTAAAATTTTCAAAAAATAAAAACAGATTTGGAAAAAGCATCAAATATTTTAGTTTCCAGATTTTAATTTTTAAAATAAAAATGTACATACTCAAGAAATTTGTTTATACGTTTTCGACTGCATTCTGACCAAATATAATTTTTTTTTAAATGCGTCAAATGAGTATTCATCAAAAAAGGTGATGTTTCATTAGTGCATTCATTTTCCACTGTATCATGTTCAGCATTAAAACTAAACAAAAATTTTTTTTATTTCTTATCTAAACAAAATTAGTCGCTTAATTTTTCTTATAAAAATTACTTATGTCCGATCTCGTGAGCTATATTGAATGCAAGCGATAGACCATTGTCTTCATTAATATTACAACTTTTATATGGATTGCATATACTTCCTAAATTTGCCAGACCTGTTGTATCACACGAATTGTCTTGTCCACAAATATCAGTTCTTTGGACAAAAATAAATTTTTTTTTCTAGTATAAAATAAATACTTAATTGGCTTACTTAGTTATTAAAATAGCTAAATCATGATGATTTGGATGAGTGTCAGGTAAATTTATTTCTTTTTGATATTTACAAAAACTCTCTAATGTACTGCTTGCATTTCGTACTACTTTAAATGGCTTTAGTTAATAATGTTAAAAATACATATTTATTTTAAAAAATGAGATGACTTTTCCCTAAAAATTACCTCATCTTCTTCAAAAATTAAAATTTTGACAACAACAATATTTATATTGCTTTCCAATGAGGAATCTCTATAAATAAAAGCAACCATATTCATTATTGTAAGCAAATAATTTTCAAGGTCTAAGTATTGATATCGTTTAGCCATTGAGCTATCAGCAACAATTAAAGTTTCAACAGTACGTTCAATACTCACTGACTTTTTCGAGCGTTGACTTTCTATATATTTATTAAATTCAAAATATTCATTTTTTAAATCAACCTTAAATTATTTACTAACTTGGATTTTTGACATGAAAATAAGAATCTATTTGATTCTCTGAAAGATAAAATTTGTGTGTAAAATTACTATCAGCACTGTTGAAAGGTTCTAGGATGAAGAGTGAATTGTTAAGGTATACATATCCATTCTTTAAAAAAAGTGTAAAACCGTGAGAAAATTTATTGCTTTTTAGGAGTTAATAATTTACCATTTTTCCACAAAGTGAAAGAGATACAAATGAATTCACAAAGTCTTTTACTTTTCCATAAAAAAGACACACATTTTTATTCGAAAGATAATTTTTTTGACTCCCATTACGAGATTTTCTTTCAATAAAGCTATTTATATTTATTAAATTTTGATTAGGGACAAGTTCCAATATCAAATCAGTTCCATTCAAATTAATTCCAATTGTTAGATTGACTTTATCAGATTTCAAATATTCATTTGAATTTGAAGAATTATAAGTTTCATCATGGTTCAAAATTATTGGATTAACTAAAGTTATCGAATCTGAACTAGATTCATCAGATTTTACCATGGAAAACAAGAATTTTAAAATTAATAAAATCCTAAAAAACATCTTCTCTTCTCAAAACTAAAATAAAATGATTAATTTTTCGATCAAGATCTTAGTAAGCTGAGTATTTAGATTCATTTAAGAAACATTTGTTGTTTTAGTTCATGATTTTTAATTAACTTTCAGACTGTATTTTTAAAATAAATGGAAATTTAATTCGATTTTGTTCACATATGTTTTTTTTTGTTGGAGATTTTTGTCAAAAATTTACTGAAAAATTCTGTTTACGAGTTTATAAAGATCGAATTTGCATTTTTTATTTTAGAGTAAGTTAATTTTCGAATTTTCAATTATTGAAGATTTAATTGATTTAGTCTATACATATTAAAGGGTTCATTTAATACAATTAATGCCTCATTGAGTATGAGCAAAATAAATTTACAAGTAAAGAAAAAAATTTTTTAAAAATAAATATTTTTATTGGAAAAATTTCGGAAAAATTGTTAATTGAAAGATGTCAAAATGATCCAAATATTTTTTTACATATCCCGATAACAGTTGTATAAAATTATTAAAAGAAAATTATCAATTAAAAAAATTTTCAAAAATTAAAATGATCCCTTAATTATTACTCGATAAATTTTGATACAGTTAAGATAAAGTTTGAAAATCCATATAGATATGTGGCAATTTATTCTATTTGAAAAAATAGAATAAATTGTTGTGCTCAAAGGAAAAGATTTCGGCTATTTGATTCGTTGAGCCTTTTATGTCCAAGACCTATCAAATTCTATTCTTTTCAAGATTAGCTAATGCAAATGATCTAAAAAACCATCTTCATAGCACTGAAAAATGTTTATTTTCACCACATTTTAATGATAATCTTTCTGTTGATGATTTTGTAGGTGATCATTTACTTTGTCAAATAGTATTTTCCCAAATATTTATTAGTTAAAATTTTTCATTTATACTAATATTTATTATTTATTTATTGATGATACTTTAAGTCACATTTTAGTGTCTAATTCATTTAAAAGACTACTCGGAATAAGAATATTGTCTAGAACATGTCTAAAGATGGATTGACAATATTGTTTGAATAAAAATCCAATCAAGTAGGGATTCGAGAACTTAGGCTTACAACCAAGACCATAAAGAGAATAAAAACTCCTCTCAACTTTTTTCCATTTTTCTTCAATAAATTCTGAAATAAATAAACTGGATCCAATATTCAAAACTATCAACATTCAATAACTGAACCCAAATTTTTCTTGAGATATTAATTTTGAACTGGACATTGTAAGACAAACTGATTTTTTAGGATTAAACTCCATTTTTTATTGATTTGCAAAGTTAAAACATTCCTCTAATAAAATCATCGCTTGACCATAAGAGGGGAAAGAATAATAATATCATCACAATATGCAATGATTGACAAATTTAGGCCATTTACACAAGCACCTATATTATGACTAGTACAATTGACAATTAAATCATTGATGAAGAAGTTAAACAAATAAGGATAAAGAACCCCGTCCTGCTTAACACCTTCAGTACAATGTAAAGTGTCGCTTAACTCACCATCATATTTTACCAAGATTTGTGAAACTTGATAATATTTATATAAAATTCTCCAAAAAGGCTCAGATACCTTGTTGATCAATTTGAAGAAAAGACCATGTCTCCATAATTTGTCAAACGCTTCCGTAGCATCTAAGCTTAAAATATGAATTTTAGATCCATTTCTCTTATAATAGTTTGCAACTTCATTTACTAGGAAATATGCGTGTCAACTAATAGGTTTACGAGAAATCGTTTCGACTACAAAACATATTGAATTTGGTAAAAACGAAATAAACAGTACAGATTAAAATTAGCTTTTACGCATTTTGTCTCTTTTCTCTTCTTCAATTATTCTCAAATGTTCATTTTCTTTTAAAGTAAACGTTAAAATAAATGTATTTATAAAATTTTTTACTTTCCTAAGAAAAGGAGAGGAAGAGTCGAGAAAAAGTTGAAGAAAAAAAAAGAACAAGTCTACAAGTTAGTTTTTTTTACAATAATTTTTATTTTTTCTGAAAAATTGCCTTTTAAAAAATCTATAATGCTTTAAAAAAAATTTTAAGAAAATTGCTTACCGTAAAACCTTGTTTAAAGCCCGAGGGCTCTACTGTTATTTGATGATCCCCTCGGGTATAACTCGGGTATAACGCATATAACGCATATGAAACTCGGGTATAACTCCATACTTTTTTCAATTAAAATTCTAATTTTAAAATAAAAAAAAAACTAAAATTGTGCTTAAAATTTTTTCTTTAAATTTTTGCATTAACATAGGGTATTTATTTTCAAGCCCCATGAGACATTAAAAAACTTGAATACTTGCACATTAGGCTATTTGAAATTTTTTAAAAGCAAAATCGATTCACTATTGGATAACCCCATCCCATATTTAGATTCATTTTTTACTTAACCTCTTGGGTAAAGCACATTTTTAATAAAGTTATTTACTACCTTTTCCTCGGTAACTTATAGCTCTAGGCATTTTTTAGATAAAGCCCCTACTACAACTAGACGTCATCTTGGAGAGTTTTCAAGACGCTTTTAGTAGTCACTATTTTTAAGGCGCTTTTATTTAGTCATGTCTTAAAAAAAACGTCTAAAATTAAAAGTGCCTAATTTAAAAGCGACTAGTTTTAAATTTTTCATTACAAAATTTCGATTTTTTTTTAAAACAAGACTCTTTTTTTAGCCGTTTTTTTAGTTAGACACGACTAATTTTTTTGACGGCTAAAAAAAGCATCTAGTTTTTCCAAAAAATTGTTAAAAAATTCAATTTTTAGGCGATTTTGAAAAGTGTCTTAGTCGCTTTTATTTTTTACAGTGTAGTTAGACGAATTTCGAAAATAATGAAAATTTTTTGTTCAGGAAAGAAATTTAGGTATTAAGACAAATAAGCACAATAAACTTGGTTTTTTGATATAATAAAGCAAAAATTATATTATTTTTGATTAATTTAAATCATGTGATTCTAACCCCTGAAAAAAATTGAAATATTTAGAAAAAAAATTCGACTTCAAAACCTAAAAAATATTTTTTATTTCAAGTATTTTGCTAAAAAAAAATTTCTTTTACAAATACTAATCATGTCATATGATCTTTTTTATAAAAAAATTATTTAGAAACTTAAAATAATATTCAATTAGAAAATCGAAATAGAACAAATTTTCCATACTAAGATTATCAAATTAATGAAGAAATGTCATTTGGTAGCATGTATCAACTTGAAAGTAAATCTGAAAATTTCTTTAAATATTTTAAACTCTAAATGGTAAAACTAATCGAAAATTCTTAAATTATAGACTTACTAATTGGCTTATTAGAGGCCATCAATGACAAAAATCCGGATGTTCAAGAATCGGTATCTGAATCAATAGTTGCCCTTGGTAGAAAAAAACCAGAGTATATTCTTAATATATCACTTCAATTCATGATTAAAAATTTAGCTAAAGTAAACTCTAAAAAACATGAATTTTTATTGTTTTGATTATTTAAATATTTTAAAGCTGACAGATCCTCATAAAAGCTCTATTTTTAATACAATGGAAAAAATTATTAAAGATAACATTGATGAATTAGAAGAGTCATTAGCCCTAAAATGGATCGAAATAGCTTCAAATGAAATGATTCAGAATAAAGTAATTAAAAAAAATGGTCAAAAAAAAAGCTGTTAAAACATTTAATCAAAATTAAAGGAAAAAGATCAACCAATTTCGCTTCAGACTTCAGCTAGTAATCTTTTAGGAGCAATAGGTAGCAAATTTGTTAAAGAAGTATTTAGTCAATTACAAAAAAATTTCAACCCTGGAACCCTACCCCATTTATTTATAATAAGCACTATGGCCTATTTAGCTGAAGTTAACCGTAATTTAATTTTTTTAAGGGAAATAATTTTAAAAATTTGAAAATTTTAATTTTTTTTAATTATTAAGCTTATGGAGTTGTTCCTAATTTAACAAGTGTTTTATCATCAATGCTTCCCATGTTGGGCATGGCTAAATTAGATAATTATAAATGTGCATTTGGTTCAGCATTATGTAAATTTAGCGAAGCTATTTTGTATTATTGTTCCAACAAAGACAAAGCCCCAGATCAATCAATCGAAATATCTAACTTTTCAAATTCAATATATGCTGCGCATGAAGTATTTTTTAATGTTTGGATTAAATCTAGTGATCCTAAAGTTAGACAAATAACGATTGAATCGATTGGACAATTTGTTAATTTAATTTCCCATGATAAATTAGAGGCTGATGTTGCTAAGATTATACCTGGTTTATTGGGTCTTTATAAAAAACATCCTGATCATTTAGTCGTTTCTCAAGTAAGCTTATAAAAAAATATTTTTTTTTTGGTTTTTTAAAGAATTAATTTTATGCAGTCATTATATTTAACAATATCTGCTGTTATATCGGCTCATCCTATCATTATGAACATGGATAATATTTTTGAACCACTTGTTAAAGAGCTTTTTGTTCAAGTATTGGGCACTATTGAACAGCAATTAGCTAAAAATCCTAATCAAGTATCACTTGCTTCTGTCAATAAAAATCAAAATGAAATCTTAAGATGTTTTGCCGAATTAAGTAAGTTTTTTTTTTTAAATATCTTGAAAAATAAATCGTTCTTATCAAAAACCTGGTTAGGATACAAATATTTCTGATTGTCTAAAGAACACTGGTGGTTAGGGGTGCACATTTACTTTACTTTACAAGTAAATAGTAAATTCAACTTTACCAAATTTTCTTTTTTAAGTAAATTAAGTAAAGTAAAAATTTACTTTTACAAGTAAATAGAAAATCGAAATTTTACTTTTACTAGTAAATTGTAAATTTCAATTTTCTTTTTTTACTTTCAAAGTAAATTAATTAAATAAAAAATTTACTTTTTTAAAGTAAGTTGGGAGAATAATTGAAAATATTTAGTTTTCCAAGTGCCTTTTTAATTCCAAAGTAATTTTAGTTGAGTTAAAACTACTTATACTTGTCTTACTTCAAGCAATTTTAATTTTTTATTCAATTTTACTTTACAAAAGTAAATTTTTTATTTATTTTTTACTAGTAAAAGTAAATTTTTTATTTACTTAATTTAATTAAAAAGTAAAAAAAGTAAATTGAAATTTACAATTTACTAGTAAAAGTAAATTTTTACTTTACTTAATTTACTTAAAAAAGAAAATTAGTAAAGAAGATTGTTTACTTTACTTGGTAAAGTAAATGAAAGTAAAGTAAAGTGTGCATCCCTACTGGTGGTATTTTAAAAAAGTCTTAGTTAGGAATCTTTTTTTAAAAAGTCTTAGTTAGAAATGTTGGGCGTAGACAGGAGTTTTCAAATGGGAAGCTCAAAATTTTTTAAATAAAATTTTGATTGTTTTAGTCACATAGAAAACAAAAATATTTTGTTTCATCATTATTTGTCTTTTTAAAAAATTTTTAGAAAGACAAAATTTTATTTTATTTCTCTTTTGAGAATTTATATAAACGGTATTTATTTCACATTTAAATTATCTGCTATAGTTGAACACATGGAATGTTCAACTCTACGAGCTTGAGATCGTCGCAGATTACATATAATAACAATATACAATCCTAATTAAAACCAAATCTTATTTTTTATTTTTTTGGTCAACTAATCCGGTTCGCTAAATTTTTTTAAATTACTATATACTTTTAAGTTTCACCCAAAACTCATTTAGCCGTCTATTTATTTTGATGAAAAAAAAATTTTTTTCTTAAAAGACTTGTTCGATAAATTAAAAAAGTTTAATAACGCGACTTAAGACAAAAAACGGAGTTTAAAAAGCGTTTTTGAAGAGCTAACGTGATTGTTTTTACGCAAAGAAAGTAAAGTAAAAACTTTTAAAAAACACGGTTAAAACGCCTGAAACACGAAGAATAAACAAGTTAACACTAAAAAATAGAAATAAAGCGATATTTTACTTTTTTTTAAATCAAATATTAAAAAAATTAATTTACTTTTAAACTTTCAAAGCTAAAAGATATAGTGATCGTATGATTCCGTTCTTATTACAAAAATTCGAACAAAATAATGAGAAAAATCGAATCGCTTCATTAACAATTCTTCGTCATATAATCAATTCTTGTGATGAACAAATGTTAAATAAAAAACAAATTGTAATTTCAGGCGTAAGAATTTTACTTAGTGATCCAAACAACCGAGTAAGATTTATCAAACAAAAAAAAAAATTGATATATAAATTAAACATGTGATTGTTTATTTATTTTTTTTTGTTTAGGTTAAGAAAAATCTAATTCAAACAATAATTGCGATGGCATACCACGATTATTTGAAATTAGAAGGAGGTTTTTTAATGGTTGAATTTATTTTGAAACAATGTTCACTTGCTGATGATGATGTATGATTTACATATTTAATCTAATTTTTCAATACTAATTTTTGATTAACTTTAGAAAAAGTCGCAACCTGAAGATGCTACAAATGAACAATTAAGAATTTCTGCTGAAAATATTTTAACACTTTTTGCAACTACAGTTGAAAATATGCATCCGATTTTGTGGCCAGCATTATTTGAATATTTAACTCACAATGATTATTCAAGATCGACCAGTGTAATATGTAAAAATTTAGCCCATATAGCTGAACAAAAACGCGAAGCTGATTCAGACGATTTTATTATTAATTATGAGGCTTTTATAAATGTAGCGAAGCCTTTTGAAATATTAGCTAGGCTTATAGTTTTATGTGGATGTCCTTTGAATGGTAAAAGTCGAGGCTTAAATGTCTTGAGTTTAATGAAAAATTTTGCACCAAATATTGATTGTGCGATTGTTGATGTATGGGATAGTGTTGTACCTAAGCTCATTGCAAATCTTGAAGGTTTCGTAAATTTTAATTTTTTTTAAAAAGAATAAATTTTCACAAAAAAGGATTTATTTTAATAATAAAATTAATAAAAACCTGAAAATTTTTCAGGTTTTTAATAATTTTATAGAAAAAAAACTCATATTGCAATTGTTATAAAAATACAAAGTCTTAAATTTTACTTTACAGTAATGCACACTACAAATTAAGACCAACTTTTTAGATCGTTTTCCTTTCTTCTTCTCCAACTCATTATTTCTCAGCAAAGGAAAAGTTTTAAAAAAAATACATTAGTTTTTATTGATTGTTTTCTTTACAAAATGCATACTAGTTGGTTTTCATTTGTTGATAGTACAACCTATGGCATTTTTCTTAAGAAGGGATCATTTTTTAGGGATGAAAATGATTCTAAAATTTTTTTTTTAAACGGCTATTTCCAGCTATTTAAACATATAGTGGTTTTAATTTTTCATTCTTTATAAGTCCTCCCTTTTAAAGAAAACATGCCGTATCCTGGATTATATTAACTATCGATTTTGTGAAGTAACTCTACAATTAATGCTGAAAATAAATCTATTTAATTAATTTATTTAATGAACAGAATTAACCTCTAAATTTGGAGAAGTAAAATATAAAATTTAAAGTAAATAAAAGTAGCGTTTTAACGGCCAAAAGCTGGGTTAAATAGGTTTTTTACTCAATATAACACCAAGAGATAATTCGGAAACTCATTTAAATTTTTTTTGTCGCACAGGATTTGTACTCTCGACCTTCGGCTTGGACGCCATGACGGTACCAACTGAGCTATCTCTCCCTTGAATTTGCGATTTTATAAACTAAAATACTTTTTATTTATTAGTCAACGAAATCAGAAAATTTGAAAAAAAGTTCCAAAAATTTACTTACCGTAATCACTCGATAGTTATACCATGGTACAAAACTAGGGTTTCAGATTTTTATTACTTAAATGAATTCATAGACCTTTTGGCTTTAAAAAGTATTATAAGTATTAAGGTACAATTTTGAAAAATTTCGATTTTTCACCGTTACTAGTGTAGTATCGAGTGATTACGGTATATTCGTTTGAATTCATTTGAAAGCTCATGAACGTTAATGAATGTTTACTAAATAATTTGAATTAAGTTTACGGTTTTAGAATATATGAATATCCTGGATGGTTATTCAGTTCTTTCTTCGTTCTTTTACATTTTTTAATTTTTTCTCTTAAAAGATAAATTAAGCAACTCAAAGTTTGTACAAAAAACATGGGAAGAATTAATCATGAAATTATTATCGAATTCATTAGATCAAATAGCCAATGAAGAGAAATTTTGTGAAATCGCAAAATGTTTTGGAAAACAAATTGAGACTCTATATAATAACATGAGCGATGAAAAAGTAAATTTAAGGAAAAAAAAATAACTTTTTTCTAATAGTATATAATTGTCAAAATATTTTAATGAAGCATTTTGCCTTTAAATGTTTGGGAGTTATTTTAAATAAAACAAGTTCAAAGAATACGATTGATCGCCAACTCGATATTATTTTTAATAGTGTAAATCATACAAGCCAACATGAGCGAGAAGGATGTGCAATTAGTTTTGGTTATGCGTCAAGTTCTCATTTGGATACTGTTTTACTTAAATTAGAAACTTATGCTAAAAACGAATCAAAAAAGTCCTCAGGTGGTTTGTTTTCTGGATTAATGAAGGACAGCAATAAAAATGGTGATCCTGATCAAATAAAGTCTACGATTATTTTAGCTTATGGTTATGTCACTTTTTATTCGCCTAAAGATTTAATTATATCAAGACTAGAGGCAAATATTTTGAGAAGTGTTAGTGGATATGCTGCTGTTACTTCAAAAGTAATTTTTTTTATAATTTAGGATACAGAAAAAAAATCTAATTTTACCCTTCTCTTTAGGATTTAAACCTTAAGCAAAATATTCTTAAATCAATAGATATTATTACTAAGTGTATGCACCAGGATCATTTACAAAAAGATTTTAATTTTTCCTACAAAAATACCATTTTAAATCAAATTATAGTAATTTTTTTTGTTTATTTGATTATTTTTTTTAAAATTGATTTTGACATGGAATGGAATTTTATTTTTAAAAGGCTTATATTAATACAGAAAATTCCAAAATTTTATCAAATGAGATTAAGGCTATGTCTTTTAAAATATGTTCAAATATAGTGTAAGTTTTTTTTTTCTATATTTTGATTGGCAGTGTATCGCTACTTCGAAAAATTCAATATAGAATAGAATTTTTGTCTCGAATTTTAACATAGAAAAAATTTATATAGAAAATGAACATAGAAAAAAAAGTTCGAAAATATGTTGATTGCAAAATGGAAAATCATAGAGACTACATATTTTCCAGTAAATAATTTTAATTGGTAGAAAAGTCTAGTAAAAAATTTATTGCTTCTTTAAAAGGCAAAATCAAACTCAAGAAAAATGAATTTAATATCTTATTATGACATTACTGATAGAGTGGCCTTTTTAAATATTATAAAATAAAAACTTCTCTGATTTCCGTTCGTCTAAAAATAAAGCTGGTTTAAGGGACACTTCTTAAAAAGGTTTTACGGTAAGCAATAATCTATATTAATAAAAAAGTTAGATAGTAACTATCTTTTAACGGTCAAGATTTTTTTACCAATTATCTCCAATTAACTTTAATTATTTTTGGGTTTTTTTTACTCATTTGTTAAATGATATCGAGTCAATGACACTCGTTATTATTATTATTATTTAAATAAAATACAGTTCTTTTATAAATGTCGCCTAAACCACTAACCGTATCTTTAGACTGTAACAATAACTCAAGCATCTTAAAATTGAAATTTAAAGCTAATTAACACGAACTCAATGTAAATAAATAAATTCGAATTTAAATTATTTTAGAAAAAAAATTAAATTAGAATTTATCGAAAAAAAAATCTGCAAAAAAATTTTTTTTAAAATATTTCATATAAACGTTCGAACCCCTACATCACTAAAAATGTTAGAAAATTCCAAAATATGAAGAGAACAAAACAGTAAAGAATGGAGAAAAAAAACATAAACATACCAATGCACTACCATTATCGAATTCAGACCGTATCCGTACCTTACTGGGACAGGACTCAAAAATTTTTTTTTTACTTATTTTAGATACTGCCTTGAAAAGCTGTAAGTACATTGTATTTTAAAAACTTTTTTTATTAAAGAAAATTAAACCCAAAACCAACGGAAGCCGATATCTATTTATTAATAAAATCATCAATCGATAGTTTTTATCCTTTGCAAGTTCCATCGGATGACAAAAAAACAGATTCATCACAAACAAATCAAGAAGAAATTCAAGATACTTTGCATGGAAATCAATTATACGAACAAACAATGAATTCATTAGACGAATTATTAAAAAATATTTTAGACCGCGATTTAAATAACACTGGCTTAGGTATAGTTTATAAACATTTAGAACCATGGTTAACGTCAGTAAATGATCACGAACGTTTAAGATCAATTCGATCTTTGTCAAGTGTTCTCAAACATTTTGTCGATAATTTCAAACCCACTCAAGAAGATTTAGACAATAAAGTTAGCTTTGAATCGTTTGGAAATATTTTAGGTCGAATTGTATCGAGAGTAACTGATCCTGTCATACAAATTAGAATAATTACTCTAGATTGTATAAATAGCTTATTAAAAGCTTTACAAATTTACAACCAAGACTTTTCCGAAGATCAAACAGAAGCCCTTAATAATCTAAAACAAAATTTGGTTAAAAATTCGCCAAATATTCTACTACCTGCAGTCAACGATTTGTCTAAAATTTTATGTAAAAAAGTACCCGGCGATGAACAATTAACAACATTCATAGAAAAATTAATTGATGGTTTATTAGACGTACAATCGAATTGTTCAAGTGCTAGTTGTATATTTTTAAATTATTGTGTTAAACTTAGAGGCTTAGAATTAAAGGACTATGTGGATAATTTGATTCGACATTTATATACTAAATTGAATTTAATTCAAAATTCACAAGCTAAATTGGGCACATTGAGAACAATTCGTGTTCTTTTTCAACAGCATTTAATTGAGGCTTTAAATGTGATTTTGACTTTTCCAATTCCATGTAACAAGTAAGTTTAATGCTATGATTTTGGCTTACTTACAAAAAGTATAATTAATAAAAAAATTTTTGATTTTTTTTTGTCATAGTATTGGATATTTGTTATCGAATAAAAGTATTTTAATTCATGAAGATATAGTCGATTCTAAACGCCAAGTTTGGCTTGACTATACCTACTACACCAGCATGTTAATTAAATTTTAAATTTTATATTTTATTGTATATTATACTAATACTTAGTTTTGTTAACCTTTAATACTAACTTAGCGCAGTTTTTTAAAAGCTTTAATTTCTAAAAAAAATTTCAAAACAAATTTTATTATACCTTTTATCCAAACCAATCAGTTTATGAATTTAATTTAGAATTGATGCATGGGTATTACATTAGTAATTCATCAAAAAGGTCAAGTTACAATTTTTTAAATCCGATTCTGAAATTAAAAAATAAGAAAAATTAATTTTGCTTAAAAAATTTGTTTTAAAAAGTTGTGGTTTGGCTTCGTAGCGATTAAAAACTTATTACGCATAGTTTAAGAATTAGAAAAATAGGTTTTTTAGAAAAATACGTCTTACTAACTTGGATAGACGTTTTTTTTAACGAAATTACAAAGACCAATTCTAATCAATCAGAACTTGATTTTTCCAAAAAATACATTTTTAGGTAGTGTAGATCTCCGATTTTAATGAAATTTATTTGAATTTGGATCTCAATATAATGAGACATTTCGTTATATAGTGGACACTGATCAAAAAAATCGATTTTTTATTTTGAGTCTAATGTCGCTTTAAGTGAAAAAAATTGTTTTTTGAATTTTTGAAATTTATCGCTAAACTTTATGACATAACATTTTTATAATATAATGAAAAAAAACACAGGTTTTATAAATTTGAGAATTTTTAGCTCAACATTTATTTGAAACAAATGGAAAAATAACAAAAAAAAATTTGGCCTCAAAAAATTTGTTACAAAAGCGTTCGTTTAATTTTAAAAGGTAAAACATGAATAATTGTATCTTGATCAAAATTATCTTTTTTTTAAATCGTAGCCATCTTTGATTACCCAACACTTCACAAAACTAAAATTTGCCAAATCGACCAAAAAAAAATATTGAAATTTTTAAATTTTTTAATACATTTTTAAAAATTTTCAGATTTAGTCTCTAACATCAGTCTAACTGTTGTAGAAGGATAAGGATTAAATTAAATTATTTTTTTTGAGATTCTTCTGTTCTTATTTAAATGTTTAAAAAAATCCGTCAGACATAGTAATACCGTGTATCGATTTTAGATACCAATTTAAGAAATAGTCTTAGTTTAAAAAGCGTTAAATTTTAAGGTTATCTTGTCTGTTTAGTCTTATGTCATTAGCTTTATTTTAATTCTTTGTTTTTTGTTTATATTCTTATAATATTAACTTTTTTACTAATTACTAAAATTTTGCTTAATTAACTTTTTAACTTTGTGTTTAATTTGTTACTCTACCAAAAAATTCTTTATTTTTCTGGTAATATTTTTTTTTGTAGGGAAATGACTGAAATTTGTCAGAATCTTTGTGAAGATAGTCCATTGATTAATAATTTATTGGATCATTTATTACAAATTTGGACAAGATGTCTACCATACGAAGAAAAGAATATGACTAAATACGCTTCTATTACACCTTTGGTAGGAACATGTATTTTAAATGAAATATTCTCAACCAATACGACAGAATCGACCGAGAAAGTATTTAACGATAATTTTGAAAAAATATTTAGTGCCTTGGTAATAAGAGTATCAAGTTCTTTGTCCAATGTAATGCCTTATCCTAAATCTAAAGATGATTATACAGAGAAAAAAGATGATAGTAAAAATTCAACTAAGTCTCAAATATTAAATGATTACAAAAAAATTGAACCTGCCAAGTAAGTTTAAATAAAAAATCTCCAAAAAATTATCCTTAAGAAATATTTTAAAAACAAATTTATCCCTAAGGGTTGCAATCGATTGTTTTAAAAGCTTTGTCAAGTGCACTCAAATAAATCTATTTGAATATTACAATAATGAAAATGTTTGGGAACTTTTATCTCAAGAATCAACTTCAATAGAAGGTTACACAATTTTAGCAAAGTAAACTAAAAAAAAATTTTTTTTTTTTTGAATAAAAAATAATTTAAAAAAATTTATTTTAAAGAGGACTATGTTTGAACTGTAAAACATTTATTCCTAAAGTAGTAACTAATTTAAACACTTATTTATCAGCGCCTTTTGATTGTCAAAAAATATCAACGACTGCTTTCTATGCTGAACTAATGAATCATGAATGCAGTATTGATCTAGTTGAACAACTTTTGAATAATTTATTAACTAAATTAATTGATCCATGTTTAAAAGTTAGAACCTTATGTATTCGCGGTCTTGGTAATATTTCAAGTTTAGGAAAAGAACAAGTTCAAAAACATTCAACTACAATTTTATCAGCTATGATGGCAGGTCTAGATGATAAAAACGATTTGAATGACGATATTACTTTTGAGTCAATGAATGGTTTGACTAAAATAATAGCTCTTATTGATGAGAATAATGTTCGACCAATTTTGATAAATATTCTATTGAGAATAAGGCCATGTTTCGAAAAAGACAAAGCTGATATAAGAGCTAGTTCTTATATTCTTTTTGGTGAATTGGCTAGATTTGGACAGGGTCCATCTAAAGATCCTTATTTAGAACAAATACACTCGAATTTTGTTAGTTTTATTTTGCATTTAAATGAGCAGGAAGAAAAAGTTAAAAAATCATGTAAATTTGTATTGAAACAAGTAGGACCACTTATTCAATCAAATAGCATTAATGAGCTATTTCAAAATAGTTTACAAGATAACAAGTCTCTTCATTATGGAGAATTTATTAATGATTTGTCAAAATTATTGGTAATTTTTGTTTTTAATTTCTTTAAAAAATTCCGAGTCTTGTTTTATTTTTAAGAAATTTATAAAAAAGATCTCAAGAGATTATTAAGATTTTGATTTCAAATACTTTAAGTTATGATGCATAGCTACTATTACTTTTTAAATGCCAAATTTTATCATTTTTGGCGCTAAATTACAATCTTAAAAATTTTATGTAAAGTAAAATTGTGGAAATTTTCTTTTTTTTTTACAAAAAAACCACATGTCATTTGAATCCTTAAAAACAGAGTGATTATATATTTATTACAAATTGAAATGGATTTTTTATAATTTTTAATTTTTTCCTAAACGAGTCTCAGATACATTCTTTTCATCGTGTAATACTGAGCTGTTAATTTATAAAATTTTTAAAATTTATTCTACGGTTATCCTAAGTCTATTATGGCATCACATCTGAGGGAATTAATTAGTTGAATTTTTTAAAGTTCTCTTTAAATTTAGACTTTTTATGCAAAAAATTTCTCAGTAAAGTTGTTACCATTTTAAACATCTTTTAAATATTTGAGGTCTATTGCAATAATGAACCAGTTGATCACCTATTACGTGATGTGTAATTAAGTGACCAGTGAATTTATCTAAGTTTTTGTTCAAGATAAATCGAGTGTAAGATCGAAGGATAATGCTTGTCATTCGATTATTGCAAAGCAATCGATTATTATAGACGCCTATATTATAAAAAAATTAGTGATCATGTTGAGGCAATAAATAGCAAATTTAAATGTACCAGTATATCTGGTGTCAAATAGAAAAATTTGCTTTGAACCAAAAAGTTAAAAGGAAACATTTTAAAGTATCAATAATCATTAGAATGGTCAAAAATATTCTGTCGAGTTTCAAAATCGTCTATTTTTTTTTGAAGTCGTAGGGATTAAAATTATTAAAAAAAAATTTTGGCTTAAATTCTTTACTTGGTTACGGTCACATAATTTTTTATTTGTTCAGTTAATTAATGATCACGTAATAGGTGAAAAATTGCAATAGACCCAATATTTCTTTGGGTTTAATATTTTTATATTTCGAACTTTAAATTCGGAAATGTAAAATTGATTTTTTATTAAAAAAAAAGATATACCATATTTCCTTTTTGTTTTATTTTTAAAATTGCATTTAAAGGTAAATGAATTTCCAGAGAAAGTGAGTTTTTACATAATGAACAGTGTTTCAAATTTTAAAAGTGAATGGACGCCAATTAGATCAAATTCAGTCTTATTTGCCGGTTACCTATTAGGTCATTTGAGTAAAGAAAAACAAAGTCAACTATCAAAAGAGCACATCTCAAATGGTAATTATAATATTTAGGATAATAAAAACAATCAAAAACTTATAGTTTATTTTTAAGCATTGATTAAATTGCTTAGAGAAGACTCGTCATCTATGGTTAGACAAAAGGCAGCCGAAGCAATAAGTTTATTGGCTGATTTTTAGGCTCAAATATTATAAATTTTATTTAAAAAAAAATATTTTTTAAATCTTTTTTTAACAAATCAAATTTTTTTAAATAAAATCAGAGAAATTTAACAATAAATTAAACTTTTTCTTATTAATATAAATTTTTTTTAATAGATTTTTTGTTGTTATTCAGCAAGTAATAATTTTATAACTAAAATCAATAATCAATCTTTTATTTAAATATTTATTTTTATATTTGGTAATTTTGATGTTTAAGCGGATTCAAATCTAATCGACAATTGAATGTTATGGTTTTATTTTTTTCAATTTTTTTTTTATGTTATTAAGGATATGAAAAAGCATTTTGTTTAATAGAAAGAAAAGCACTTTTTCTTAATTAGAAAAGCTCGACTAATATTTATTTTTCATTTTTAATTTTACTAAAAAAAAATCATTCATCATTAAATTTTATTATGAAGCAACTTTTAGCTTTCGTTTTATAAAAACTTAAACTTAAATGATATTACCTCGGTAAAAAAAAAATTTTGTTTTAAATTGTTTCTCCCTTAAAATAGTGTAAATTTATGTATTTTTACTTGATCAGCTTTTTTTAAATTGGTTGTCTTTTAAAATCATTATTGAAAAAGTATACTATTATAATTTTAGTCACAGATTCATACATTTCATATGAATCGCTTAAGAACATAGATTTTTTTTACCCAGTAAACCGATTCCTTAAAACTTATTAAAGATCTTGATATGAGAAAATATTACGTGCATTGCAGGAACTCTAAATCTAATTAAATTTTGCCTAATACAATCTTTTTTGTTTTATTTGATTAATTTTATATTTTTATTTATTTTTTATGAATAGCTACGCTACATAGGCGATTTTAGTCCAAAAAACTAATTAAAAAAAAATTAGATTAAAAAATAAAATAAAAAACAAAGTAGTCAGCTTCTTAAGAACTAGTGTTGTCAGTCGACTTGCGAATTTTTTTTTAAATTCAAAATAAGTTTCAGTTGTTTTTTCACTTTAAAATTTACCCTTTTTTTAAAAAATACCTTTTTTTTCTTCAAATCATTCATTTCAAATAACTTTTTCCAAATGTGAAAAATTTGATTGCCTAGCTCATATTTTTTAACAATTAAACAAAAAAAGCTCTCTTTTTTTTACTCTTAATTCACTAAAATTTTTATAAAGTTTTTTATTTTTTGGTTAAAAAAAACAGTTTTAGCAAAAAAAATTTTTATCGGAAAATATTTGTTTAGGAAATTAATTTTACAATTTTAGTCTAATAATTTTCATAATAGTTTCGACTTATTCGATTTTTTAGATAAAATTTTCGACTAAATGAAAACATGATACAGTACATTTTTATAAAATGTACAATTCTCTTGATTACTTGATATCAAATGACAAAAATTTCTAATTTTCCTAAAGAGCTCTTCCTTGTCTTTAAAGGTTATTTTCTTCAGAAAATTAAAAATAACTTGTGCCGTATTACCTCAAATAGAAGCGCCCGCAAATAGAAGAACGAATCTTGTATTTGAGGCAAACATGTCTTATTCGAGTAAAAATAAAAGAAAAAATGATTCAAATACTAGACAATTTTGGAAAAGATTATGCAAAAAAAAATTGAGTTTAAATGAAATAGATTTTAATTTTAATGCTTCGAATACAACACTTTTTTTTTTTATTCTAGTAATTTTTTCTCATCGCAAAATTTTCGAATAAAAGAACCGGTTTGACCTTCTATTTGAGGAAATACTGTACTTATTTGTAATAAATATCATACAGCACTTGCCTCGAAAAAGTGGCATTACCATTACCATTACCGTTATCGTTACGATTACAATTTTCGAAAAAAATTCTTTTTATCAATTTTTTTTTGAAAAATTTTTTCAAATTTTTTACCGATTTTTTATCAGAAAAAATATTTAAAAAAAATTTTTCGAAAAAAAAGTTTATAAATAGAATTTTTTTTCGAAAATTGTAATGGTAACGATAACGGTAATGGTAAGTAATGCCACTTTTTCGAAGCAAGTGCTGTATGTATATATTTTTAAATAAAAGCCTTGCGCTTTTATCTGAGGAAAAACGGTTATGGTATATTAAAGTTATAAAAATTGCATTTTTTAGGCTTTAGATTTATAAATTTATAAATATTTTTCTTAAAATGATTAAAAAATTATTTTTAAATACTAAAATAAATGCAACCAATGACGAGCTTTCGGACGAGCCGAAACCCGATAAAACACCAAAGAAATCGAAATTACTTGATAAAAACATAGAGGCTAATTATTCGAATTGCCGAAATTATTGTAGTATTATGAAATTTCCGCTTACAATGATGAGAATTTTGGGCTTGTATCATAGAAAAAACGATCCTTTTTACCTTAAAATATATCCTTTATCAGTAATTGTAATATTATGGCTAAGTTTTGCAAGAACATTTAGTTTGTATGGGTTCTGGTATGGAAAATCTGATGAATTCTCAGTAAATTTAGTCTATAAAATAATAATTAATCTATGGTGTTTTATAACTGTATTCAATGCAACAATAATTTACATAAATCAAGAAATTTACTCAAGAGAAAATCAGCTTATTCATGATCTCTCATATTTTTTGGACAATCATTGTGACGATAAAAGGCGAAAGCGGTTAAGAAAAAAAATAATTTTATTTTTCATACTTGGAGCTTTAGTTGGTATTTTGAATTCGACCGCTGGTGCTGCGTCTTTGTTCGGTCCTGATTTTATATTCAAAGCCTTTTCGTCTTTTTTAGCACCTTTTCATGAGAGTCAATGGGCAAAAGAAAGCATACCTTATAAGATCTTAAATTGTATAATTTTAAGTTATACGAGTTTCTTCTGGGTTTTGACCATTGATTACTATTTATCACATTGTGATATTTTAACTTTTATTTTTGAAAATTTTAATAAGGATTTTAGAGAATTAATAAATAATAATATTTTGGTGACAAATAAAAGACCTAATGGAGATCAATCTGGTTATGAATTGGAGGAAAATTTTGATTCATTAAGAAAGAAACAATTACAAATTTGCAAAATAATTAATCAACTAGATAAATGCTACAAGCATTCAATAGGAATGTCGTTAATTGTTTATATAACTATAGTGTTGTTATTGTTATATGTTATGTCTGATTGGAATGGAAATTGCATAAATGGAATTATGAGTTTTTTATATCCGTTTTGGACAATTAATGGTGGAATTATTCTTTTGTTAATCGTTGTATTTGCTACTAGGGTTCACGAGAAAGCTATCGGTATTCTAGATGATCTTCTGGAGGTTGATATTGAAGAATTTACCAACAGCTTATGTTTTAAAGTAGTTTTAATAATTTTCTTTATTTTTAAATATTTATATTTAAAAAAAAACACTATTGAAGATCAATATGATGATAAATAAATTGAAATACAGTGAAATGAGCCTAACTGCTTTTGGAATCATAGAAATAGGTATAAATTATTTTTTAATAACAAAATAAAAGTAATTCATATTGAGAAATGACATTACTGTCTTGAACTTTTGCGGTACTTAATCAAATCTTATTTCCGATGCCGAACTAAAGACTAGGTTTTAAAAAATTAACAAAAAAAATTTATTTCTGTATTGTTTTGAATTTTATATGCAGAGCAAAATTTTCAGCTTTTGAGACAGCATTATTAGATTCCGATGAGAAATATATAAGAGAATAAAAATTGATAAAACCAATTTTCTAATTGTCCATAAAGAGTAAAAGCGTTTTTTTAGTTACAAATTTTGTTTTTATTAATTCACATTATATCCTCATCTTGAAGATACATATAGTACGAAGGCTGCAATGCAAAAGAATGGGTCATATCAAGAGAAAGTGTTTTATATTCTAAAGAAAGAGCTAAAAAAGTGTTAGTTAGTGACTGGAAAAAGGGTTAGTCGGTCTAAAACGAGTGCTAAACAAAGTGTTTATATTTTGATTTATAAATAAGCGCTTCTTTTAGAAAGGTTTATATCAAAAATTTAATTGGTACTTAAAGAGGTCGTTATGGTACATTAAAAAATTTTTTTTTAACGTATCATAAATTCTTTCTTAAATTGAATTTTTTTATTTATTTATTTAAATGCTTATTTATACTCAATTACTAGTACGAAGAACCTATCCGAGAGTAATTGAGTTAGTTTATAAGAATATGACCATAGGGTCATATTCATCAAATTATAAAAATATTATAAAAAATAGTAAAATAAAATAAAAAAAAAATCAATTTAACAATTCGAATAAAAAAATTTAAAGTTTAATTCAAAATTAAAAGATTAAGATTTTAAATCATGAAATTACGAAGCTCAACAATGTGCGGGAGGGTTGGTAATTCAAAGCGAAGCTTTGTGTATGCTGTTTCGAATTCACTTAAAAACTTAATTTTTTGAATGGAAAATATAAAGAAAATAAAAGTAACCATAATGTAAAGAAAGTCCAAATTTGAGCTTGAGTTTGACGAATTAAATTGAATTAAATTTTGGAAAAAGTCTTCAAAAATTGCAAAAAAAAGGCAAAGCTATTCATAAATTTAATTTTTTTTAAATTTTTATTAGCATCATCTTTGACCTTCCTTTAGATTTATGTTAAAAATATCCATATATAAAATTTCAATAGCTCTTAAACGAAAATTATTTTCCAAACTTTTATAAATTAAAAATCAAAATGCATTTATCGGCTCAGAAACATGAAAGGAAGCTACTTTACCTTTTACACTAAATAGACTTTGAGTTTAATGAATTTTAAAAATTAAAAAACAACGTAAAGGCGAAGGTCGCTTTGAAAAGGAGCAAGGCGACACTTACTTTTCGAATTAGAATTTATGTTTAAAATTTCAGTAATTGAGAAAAACAATTTATCGTTTAACAAGTTTTCTCTTCGCATAATATATTGCTTATCGTATTTTGAACCTCTTTTGCGTAGAGTTTTTAGAATTTAGTTAGCTTAAAGAATTGGATTTTTTTGTTAAATTCAAAAAACAATGTATTCATATTTTTAGAGGATTTGCGCCTTTTAAATTTTTTCTAATCTTTTTTATATTACTGCGTTGCTCCCGAATTAACGTCGTACCCGTACGCGTAGTCCAGCAAAAATGAATGGAGTATGGGTACGACGTTAATTCGGAAGCACTTCAGTAAGAAAATCCTAATCAATCTATTCTAATAGTTTTATTTTTTATTTTAAATAACTAATCTATTTTTTTTAAAGATAAGCAATTCATTTTAACTGTATTGGGTACAATTATATCTTATTTTATTGTAATTTATGAACTAAAAGGTGGTGATTCAAGTGCAGCAGTATGTGATCAAAACTCAAATTCTACAAATTTTTAAACAATTTATTCATTTTGTAAAAATATAAAAATTTTGAATAAAATTCAATTAAAAAAAGTTTTATTTATTTGTATGGATTACCATAAATAGTACCATCAGGTTTAATATGAGTTGGATTGTAGGATTGACTCGATTGTGGATAATTAGGACGATGTGCTGGTGGACATGTTGAAGGGTAAAATGGCTTAATGTGAGGTTGTGGCGGTGGAACTATTGTTGCATTATTTGGTCTAAATGGCGGGTGAAATGGAGTAGGTTGTACGGGAATCTTAAAATAAAAATTGTATTATTTTCCAATTATTATATAGAGCTTCAAATTACTAACTGGTAAGAAATGTGGTCCAAATGGATCATGGTGGTGGGGATGATGATGAGGGTGGTGATGGTGTGGATGATGTGGATGATGCCCGTGATTACCGTGATGGCTAGGATGTCCGGAACCAAAATTATTATTCATTTTTTAAAAACTTAATTTTATGCTTTAAAATGCTTTTTACCTTTAATTAAATACTCTTTATTTTATCGCTAAAATGATAAATGAATAATTTTAACATTTCTTTTGAGCTAAGTAAAGATAAGAGTTATAAGGATAAAAGTTTTTTTTTTAATGAGATTTCTTCTTTAAATTAGATTACTTGTAAAAAGAAAAAAAATGTTAAGAAATATTCTGACTCATTTTAATTGTTTAGAGTTTTTTAAGAATCGAAATTAAATTTAGTATCAACTATTTTATTTCCCTTAAAAAAAAATTTTTCAACAAAATAATGACAAGATTACATCTGAATCTTAATACAATCAATAATCTAAGTACAGTTGTTATTTTGAAAATGTTACTTCAATCGACAGTGTGAATTTTTTTACAATTACAATTCTAAAATATTCAAACTCTTATAAAAATGACAGAAATTTTGTGTTCATATATAAAAGTATGCAACTATATGAAACTTTGGAAGTTACACCTTATAATTGTAATTATACCTTGTAACTGTAAATTAAAAAAAAAATTCACAATGCCACTTCAATCGTCACTTTTGACAATGTGAGCTTTTTATGCTAAATTATCTAAGCTTTGGTTAAATTTTCATAAGAATCAATGTGCTATATTGTTTATTAATAAATAAAGAGTAGAGGAAATCAATAAAAACGAAATTTGTCTGCATGCTAGTTATTATAAGCATCTAGATAGAATCACTGAAAATGAGCATGGTTATCAAATTTTTTTTACGAAAATAAATTTTTCTAAGCTAAAAAAAATAAGAATTAAATAAATCATTTTCAATGTAATACTTTTATCCAATAGACGTTAAGAAGGCTTTTAATATGGTCAACCATATTATACAATTTTAACAGACGATCCAAGCAAACACAATTTTATTCGCAATCTTTTGCTTCAACGTTTTAATTGAATGCGATAGTGAATTTAATTTTTAGTCTAGGATCTCATACGGCTGTTAGAAAACCTTTACTTGCGGCTGTAGATCAAATCAAAAGATAAAAAATGGTGTAATCTAGGGTTGAACTAGACCGTAAATGATTGGGGGCGAGTAATTTTTAGCGATGGGTCGAATTTCGAGGTGTTTAATTGTAAATCCAGGTTTATTGAAAAGATTTTATAATGAAAAAATTTATCTCAAATTGTGTACAAGGTTACAAAATGGAGGAGGTTCAGCAGGCATATGGGGATGTATTTCTTCTAAAGGTACGGGTGTTTGCAATATTTATACGAATTAATCAAATCGTTTAGAAGGAGACCCTGGAAAATCAGCTTTTACCGTCAGTGAAGCTTTATTACAATCCAGATGATCACTGGATTTTTCAAAAAGATGGCGCTTCAGCTCACACAGCACATTCGATAAGAGGCTAGTTTTAAGAGCAAAACATAGAAGTACTTGCATGTTGCCCTCGATTTCCATCTCAATTCATTCGAGAATTTATGGTCATTTATGGACGCTAAAACAGTCAACACAAGGACTACCTCAATTGATCACCTTAAACAAATTAAACAAATTCTCCTCAAAGAATTCTTTGGCATTCTAACCGCATACGTACAGAAATTAATAAATTTTATGCCGTAAAGAGTCACTGCTTGTTTTAGAGCAAACCCAGTCCATTTTAAATATTGAAATACTCACTATTCTAAACTTTTGAAACACTTTTTTTTCTCAAAATATTACCACTTTAATTTGAAGTAAAAAATTCAATTTTTTCCAATTTTTAAAATTGAGACATTTTCATGTTTTTTCATAAATATTTTTTTATGGATTTTTTTACTAATATTTTTTCAATTTGAATTTAATTAAATATTGACTTTGTTTCAAGCTGACCAATCTTCAGGTTCCGTATATTTGTTTTGTCTGGCTGCGCTTCGATTTTTTAAGGATAACCAAAAATTGCGTCCACTATCAACTTAATTTAGAAACTTGATAAAGACTTTTCCAAAATTCTCAATTAATACAACATTTAATAGATCAATTTTTTTATTAAAAACCCAAAGTCTTAGGAAAATAATTTTATAAAAATGAATATTCAACTAATTATTTTTTATTACCAAGTTTGTTTAAAATATTTTGTAAAACGTGTACCTTTGAATTATTTAATTTTAAGATTATAATTTATTTTATAAAGGAGTGTTTATCTTATCATCGTTAAAAACAAAAAACGCTAAATCAAAACTTAACCCTTTATTTAAATTAAATTAAAAAAAGCTGTATTTACTAGCCACAAAGTAAGCAAATTTTCTCTTAAAATTGGCTCAATCACGTGATTGATTATATTTAAAACTAGAAAATTTATTTTGAAAACTAAACTCCTAGCTTTATTTTCCTCCATATTTGAAAATTTTATTTCGAAATTTAAACTATTCAAAAAAATATCAAAAATGAGTTCATCTGATGCTTTTCTTGATCGTTTCTTCGCTCATGTTGACCAAAATAAAGATAAATATATTCAACGACTCAAAGAATTAGTCGAGATACCAAGTGTCTCTGCTTGGCCAGAAAAAAGACCAGAAATTGTTAAAGTCTGCAACATTGTTGCCGATGTAATTTCATTTTCAAATTCTTATTTAAAAATATTTTTTCATTTATTTTGTTAAAGCAATTGAGAAAATTAGGCGCTAGTGTCGAACTTGCCGATATTGGTGAACAAACGTTGCCAGATGGTACTAAATTAAAGCTCCCACCGCTAGTTTTCGGCCAACTAGGTACTGATCCAAATAAAAAGACAGTATTAATTTATGGTCATTTAGACGTTCAACCTGCTGACTTGGTATTTTTTCTATTAATTTAAATTATTTATTAAAATTTTATTTAAATATTTGCAAATTAGGCTGATGGTTGGGATAGCGAGCCTTTTGTTCTCACTGAAAGAGATGGTAAATTGTACGCCAGAGGTGCGACTGATGATAAAGGACCAGTTCTTGATTGGATTAATGCTATTGAAGCTTACCAAGAATTAAATCAAGATGTTCCAATCAACCTCAAAGTAAAATAAATTACAAAAAATATTTTTTTTTTGATCAGAATGTTATTTTTCATCTATTTTTTTTAAGTTTTGTTTTGAGGGTATGGAAGAGTCAGGCTCAGAGGGTTTGGATGAGGAATTAGCTAGACGAAAAGATACATTTTTAAAAGATGTTGATTACGTTTGTATTAGTGATAATTATTGGTTGGGAAAAAATAAACCATGTATTACTTATGGTTTAAGAGGTATCTGTTACTTCTTTATTGAAGTCGAATCTTCATCAAAAGATTTGCACTCAGGTGTATTCGGTGGTTCAGTGTAAGATTTTTTTATTGTTTTTTCGAAATTTTTCTTCTGGATTTAAAATTCTTTAATTTTTAAAAGTCACGAATCAATGGTTGATTTGGTTCATTTGATGAATAGATTAGTAGATAATAAAGGAAGAATATTAGTCCCTGGTATCAACGACTCTGTAAGAGATTTGTCTCCAGAAGAAAGAAAATTATATGAAACAATCGATTTTTGTCAAGTAAATTCTTTATTTAGGATGAAATTAATAATTATTTTAAATTGTTTACAATTTAAAGGAAAGTTTCCGTGAAGAAAGTGGTTGTCATGGTTTAATACATGCAGAAAAAGTTAATACTTTGATGCACAGATGGAGATTTCCATCATTGTCAATTCATGGTATTCAAGGAGCTTTCGATGGATCTGGTGCTAAGACTGTTATTCCTAGAAAAGTTATCGGAAAATTTTCGATACGTCTTGTACCGGATCAAGATCCAAAAGAGATAGAAAGATTAGTTGTTCAACATTTAGAGGAAGAATTCAAAAAATTAAACAGTCCTAATAAAATGAAGTAATTAATACTCTTGATGCTTATGAATAATTGGGAAATTATAATTCTATGCCAAACAAAAGTTATCTGAAAAAATTACAAACATTTTTAATGTATCTAAGTTTTTTTCTTTAATAGCTTCTTATTTAAGCTTTCGAACTATTAAAACCTTTCAAAAAATATTTACAGTACTGCTATGATACGATTAATTCACCATATTTTAAGTAAATTATGGTAAACTCACGATATTTTTCCATATTTTGCATACAATTTGGAAAAAAAAAAATTTCCAAAAATTTTTCCAAGGATAAAAACTTTGTAAAATTAGATCTCTTTTTTCAAAAAAAATTAATCGTGTTTCGGTCAACATTTTTTGCCCAGGAAAGTTTTGGAAATTTTTTTTTAAAGTAAAAATACCAAATAAGAATAAAATTTTTCAAATAATTTTGGCTAACCATAAAATATTAAAAACGTCATTAAAAAGTTAATTTCTGTCCAGAAGGATAAATTTATTAGAAGAATTAAAATTAATCATGAAAAAGAACTAAACAAGAGTCTCCAAGTTAAGGCTTATGAGATCGAAAATATTACCAAATATCGAATTATTCTGTTTTTCTTTGTTATTTTAAATAATAAAAATAATTTATTTTTAAAAAGAGCTTTTATGTTTCATGGTGCTAAAGCTTGGTTAGCTGATTTCAATCATCCACACTATCAAGCTGCTAGAAATTCAATGAAAAGAGTCTTCAACGTTGAACCAGATTTGACAAGAGAAGGAGGTTCAATTCCAGTAACTCTAACATTCCAAGAATTAACCGGAAAAAATGTTCTCTTACTACCAATAGGTATAAAAATTTTAGAAAAATTGATGAAAAAATTTTAAATTAATCATTTCTTTTTCTTTAGGGTCATCCGATGACGGAGCTCATTCACAAAATGAAAAAATTAATATTTCAAATTACATCGAAGGGGTTAGTAATCATTTCTTTTGAAATAAACAATATATTACTAAACTTTTGTTTTTATTTTAGGTTAAACTTCTCGGCACTTACTTCCAAGAAGTTGCCAAACTTTAAATTAATTAATATATCAACATCAAATTAATTTTATTTTTCAAAAAATTTAATTTAATTTATCATTTTTTAAATTAATGATTCATAAAATCGTCTTTTTAAGAATAAATATTTTTTAAAATTTCTCATTTTAAACTCGTTCGACTATGAAATTTTCATTAAACATTTGGTAAATTATGCGTATGAGCTTTGTTCTTCATATTTTTCAATTTGTTATTACGATTATATGAAAAAAAAATCATAAATTTTTTTTTTAATATTAGTTAAATATCTATTTTGAGCCCAACAAAAAAAAATTAAAAAAATTTCATTTCCAAAATCGAGTTTTATTGAATTTATTTACCATAGAACAAAATGAGTGGATTTATTATGAAAAGGATCAAAAATTTAACAAATTCATTCAAGAATTTTAGTAAACAATCCTTAAAGTTAAGAGATATTTTCGATTGTAAGCTTAAATCCAAACAAAGGACTACTAATTTTAAGCCGTATGAAGAAGGATTAAAAACCCAAGAAGAAATCCAAAGTTATGAATTTCAGAGACCACTATTCCAAAGCTATGTTGAAGAGAGTGCAACAATTTCCCGTAGAAAAAAAGGTGAATCTTTGGAAAGTGAAATTATGAAAGAATTAAACAATTTGGATTTAATTCTAGAAGAAAACGACAAGTAAAAAAAATGCAATTATTGGACGATTAGTTTGATTTGTAAAGTTTTTTTTTGTAAAATATTTAACATGATACTTTTATTTTAGCAAATGTAAAAGGATGCACGATTTCAAGTTTTCTATTACTTTTAAGATTATTTAAAAATAAAAGTAAAAGATTATTTGTGAATGAAGCTATTAACTATTGTATCCTTTTCGAGACTAATTATGAGAAAAATTTTTAGGAAAAATTTTTAATGATTTAATTAGTAAAATATTAATTCATTTAGAGCACAGAGAATGTTTAATAAGATGTTTTTTTTTTATTTTGAATTTTAATGATAAGCGAAGCTTAATAAATTTTATAAAAAAAAATTTAAATAAATTCAATCAATAATTATTTTCATTTTTAACATTGAAAATGGTCTATTATGCTTGGTAAATTTTTCAAGCCTTCTTTAACTTAAAAAACTGAAATAAGCATAAAATTTAAAGATTCCATTTTTTGAAGTGATTCACTTCATTTATGATTATCATATCTTGATTCGGCCCTTAAAAAGCCCCAGTCCTATTTAATAGAAACTTTTTTTCTTAGTTTTAAATATTTTACAAGCTTCAAGCTTTTTCGTCATTTTGATAATCGGAAGATTCCATAAAATCTATATTTTTTTGATACTTTAAAATTTTCTTATAAACTACTCTTAGTATTTCTGTAAGCTTTTCGTTTGAACTAAATTTCAATTCGTCATTTCAATTCAAGCAAATTC
>NTPY01000627.1:1581630-1594601 GCA_002922825.1 Brachionus calyciflorus
TTTTTTTGATACTTTAAAATTTTCTTATAAACTACTCTTAGTATTTCTGTAAGCTTTTCGTTTGTACTAAATTTCAATTCGTTATTTCAATTCAAGCAAATTCGAATAACTTTTGAACGGAAAGTGATAAACTTGTTCTGTAAATTGCTACCAAGTGTAACAAAAATATAGGTCTGCAAAAACTCTGTTTATTTGCAAAATTTTCACACCGTTGAAAAAGATTTCATTTGCATTCTGCAAACATTTTGCAGACCTATCTTTTTGAGTGTAGCAAAATTGTTACAATTGGTAGCAATTTACAGAACAAGTTTATCACTTTTCTTTTAAAAGTTATTCGAATTTGCTTTAACTGAAATGACGAATCGAAATTTACTGTAGAGACCCTATTTGACTCAAGAAATCAAACTTGTTTCCATTTGAACCATCAAAATATAGCAACTTATTTTTAAAGCTATTTTCTTTTTAAGTTTAAATCAAAATAGCCCAAAAAAAATTATATAAGAATTTTTGGAAAAATAAATTAGCCTTATTTAATGATTTTTACTGGACTTATTTCTTCGTACTTAAATCGAATTTTATAAAAACAAATGGTCGCGCTAATGAACAAATTTAATATTGTAAATTTAGGAAAATTTTTTCCAAAAAAAAAGTTAATTTTGATTGCAATTTAATATACAACTCAAGAAAATATGCGATTATCAAGACTTACGTAATTAGTTGGGTTTCTGAAATTTGGAAAGAAATGTACCCTAATTTATAATAAGTTCGATTGTTGTTGACTAGTTGACTGAATGCTAACTGAACTTAGACTTGAAAGCAATTTTAGTATATTTCCATTTTAAAAAATATGTAAACTTTAAAATTTTGACTGTAAACTGATCTGTTTATACTTGATCAAAAAATTCCTTGTCGACACATTCATTTATCATGTGCGTAGTGTGCGAGAGTGGGTAATAATTAAAATAGCTTACTTGGTTAACTTGTAGCGGTTTATTAGTAAAATCAAAAATAAAATAAAAATAAAATAAAATAGAAAATGAAAACTTTAAAAAGTAAAATAAAAAAATTATTTATTAATGAGGATCACTATCCTCAGCACGAGATCAGCTGAGAGATTATCATCACTAGGGCATGCTTTTAGTTATATACTAACTATATAACATACCTCCATCCCTAGGAGGAAATTGTCCTCAATTTCCAGAAAACTTCTCACCTTAACAATTCTGCATTCCTAACTTAACACAAAATACAGAATTGCAAAAAAAAAATTTGACAAGGTGCAAAAAAATTTGTCTTTTAAAAAAAAAAGCAAAAATAAATACCAAACAAAATAAATTTAAATTATTCATTTTCTTAAAAATATTATAACATCTTTAACTTAAATAAAAATATTTCCTAATTTTATAAACTTTCCCTTTTTTTTACACAATAAAAATTTTAAAAAAAAGTAAGTAAAATTTAACGTTTTATTGAAAAAAACTGTTTTTTCCGTTTTAAATAAAATAACCAAACCTTAAAAATTCTTTTTGCAGGATAAAAACTCTTCTCACGAAATTTGACAAATATGACCTTCTTAGCATTCTCACATCTTCCCAATCTCCTACTGCAACCTCTACAAATGACATGGCCAAATCTTCCAAACACAACCCAGTCCTTCATCGGTTGCTTCTCGATACAAATAGGACATTCAAAACAATTATGGCCAGGGTCCTCATGCTCTCCTTATAACCTACACCGCCTCCGTCTATTTCCAACACAATCTACCCAATGTTCCTCCAATTCGAGCTTCGAACCTTTGAGTACACAAAGGATAAGCGATCAAATTAAAAACTATAGGCTCATAATGGTTCAAATGTGGGGCAAGTAAAAATTTTTTGGTTTTTATTTTTTTGATATTTTTTTTATTTTTTCAATTTTTTTATTTTCACGTGATCCAAAAAAATTTAATGAAAAGTATTATTATAAATTTTTTTGAATACGCAATATGCATTCAGTAATATTTTTTTGCAAAAAAAAAAATCAAAAATAAAAAAAAACAAAAAATTTTAACTTGCCCAAATGTGCGATTTTATTCATTCGTTTTGTGTCAGTTGTCTTCCGATCGTGCCAGTAGTTTATACATCTCACCTCTATACATCGTTCATCATGGTCCCACAGCTCTTCCAAATCAACGACCTCTTTACAAATTCGGCAACTGGTCTCGCCGTCAACAATCGAAAAAGTAAATTTTTTGACCAGTTGTCATATAAATTTTTATCAACAGCCGATCGATAACAAACTTCACGTAACCATTTCCAACCAGCTAGATTTTCGGCACCCGACTTTGAACCATGCCATGCCATTGTTTCGACATTATACCCACTACAAGCTGCAGAGAACCCTTTACTACCATCCCGTGTTTTTTCACCAGTTTCAAATTTTACCGGCATCCTTATGATCTCTGGCTAAACTATCACCAGTTTTGAAATATTGCGAATTGAGACATTTGCCAATCAAATCTTCCTAGATGTTCTTGACTACCATAACTGAGCCTGCCGTTTTTTTCAAATTCCTTTAAATTTTTTTTTTTAAATCTTTTTAATAGATTAAACTAATAACGTAGGATTAGCTAATGACAATTTTACTTTCAATTTAACTAAAGCCTTGACACTTATTTTCAAACAGTTTTTACTTAACAGTTTATTTCAATAACAAAATATTTGATACATATATAAATTTTAGATAGCGTGACATCAGCTTCTTGACTAGGACTTCAAGTTTTATCATTTAAGGTTCAAAAAACAACGTTTAAGGCGATTACGATGTACAATAATTCTTTTCTTTCCGTTGAAGGCTTTTTTTTATAATTGACCGGTCCTAAAATTCAATTATTTCGAACGGGCCTTTCCATAATTTAGCTAATTTCGGATTTTTCCCTTTTAAAAGTTCTGAATTAATCAACCATACCTTGTCTTTTAAGCTAAAATCTGCGCCTCTGACATTTCGGTCACAAAAAATGTTTGTCTTGTCTACCTTAATATTCGTATCACATATCACTAATCTACAGGGCTTGTCATTGAGTGCCCTATCAAAAATCTTTTAATGAGACTTAGAATTCGAGGAATTTAGGCCGAAAATGCAATTTCAAAATGCATTTTTAATGCATAAAAATGTATTTTTAGACTAATTGATGCAAAATAAATGTATAATAATGCGAGTTAATGTAATTTAATGCTGAAAAAATCTTGATAAATCTCAAATTTTTAGGAATTTTTCAATTTTAAAAATACATAAAAATTTTAAAATTAAAAAAAAATTAATCTATTATTGGACAAAATTTTTATAAAACGATATAGAATTAATTGATCGATAGTGGAATGTCGATAGTGGAATGCAGCAGTATTACAAGGAAAGTACAAATATAATTCAGCTTGTCCATAAAGCAGTGGAAGCCTTTTTTTATTAGTCTTCCAAAATTCAAACATATCAAATTCAACATTTAAATTTGTTTCCCCAACTTTATCGCAGTATAAAAGCCATTCTTTAGAGCAATTGCTTAATTCTAATAATTTATTTTGATAATTTTCTATAGACTGTGGTAAAAATTTAAACTTTCTCCGGTCAAGAAAGCGGATTGATTTAAATGTTTCGATAGATGGCATTTTATTTTCTTTTAAGTATAAATGTAATTTTTGCTTAGAATCACTAAGAATTTTTGACCGTATAGGATCATTCTCAAAATCATATAAATTGCTTTCGTGCCACAAATACAATTTATTCAAATCATTATAAATATCTATGGACAAAACAAAATTTCCTTGGTATTTTTCCTGAAGTACCATGAATTTATCGCAATTTTCAACCACAAAATCAATCTTAAATTGATAAATTTAATAAACTACATAAATTTACAACCTTGCTTAGAGGGACTTGCGAATAAATATCACAACAAGTAGCTCTTTACAATAGTCTGGGGTTTTTTTACTCAATTATTTAACTTACATTATTTTTTAATTGAGAATCTTCTAAAATTACTAAAAGTTCATTAAGCTTTTCTTGATCTTTAGAGATGATCAGTTAATCTCGAATAAATGAAGAATAGTATCCTAAATAGTATTTATGATACTTTACGGCTAAAAACTAGGTATTCCACCTGGTGATGACTGGTGAAGGTGGTAGGATACAGTTTTCTTCATGCATTAGAGCTAAAAAATCTAAGTATCTTTTTCGTCTTGCTGGAGTTTTACAGAAAATAAATTTCATTTAAGACACGAAGCGGTCTAAATTAGTTAAGTTCTTGCGCCAGGTTTCCGAAACCAATGCGATAATATGCGCGAGAAACGTCACATGTTTGCAGTTGGGAAATAAATTAACAAGAACTTAATTATATGCCTTAAACATGTACCCAACATTATCTGTGACAAACGCATAAATATTATCAAAATTTATTAATGATTTGCTTATACTTTGAGCTACGGTTTGAAAGTTAGTCTTCTCTAGATAGACAGTGTCTAACAAAACGTTCATTTTTTTCAAAAGCATTCAACTCTACACAAATTATTTGTAGAAAATATCGTTGTGATATATCAGTAGACTCATCTGCTAAAATTGCCACATTTTTATTTTTCAGTCTACTTTTTATTCGTTCATAATCTTCTTTATAAACATTGTCAAGCTGTCTTCTAATAGTCGAAGTAGACGGTAAATTAAACTGTGGAGATATATACTTTTCAAATAATTTTCTTAACGAAGGATTTTCTAATTTGTGGACTGGTATATTAACCTCAGCGAAAGCTTTCATTAGATCTTTTGCAAAAGCATTTTTTATTTCGTTTGATGTTAAATTAGTTAAATCTAAACCAATCTGATTTTTTGATTTTTTACTAGTGTAAGATGATTTTGTGAATTAAGATAAGTTTCAATAACCGACTTTCTTTTAAAGTTAAGTTCTTAGTTACATGGTACACAATAGAGTTTATTATTTTTAACAACAAGAACTGGTCCAAATTGACTAACTATACCACTTGGAGTTGATGCTATTTGCAGCATTTAAATAAACAAAGAATTTGAGAATTTTTTTTTTTAATTATAGTTTCGGCTTAAAAATATACTAGAATTTTTTTTTAATTTTTAATTACAAGTAAAAAAAATAAGAAAACACTTTTACTATTTTTTAAATGCAAAATAAGATGCATTTTATTGTTAAAACAAGCAATATATTGCTAATAAATTATGTTGCATTTTTAATTTAAATTAAAATGCGTGTATGCAAGAAAATGCAACAAAATGATTTATTCTTAAGATTTCGCAAAAAAAAAATTACAAAAGTTACCGTATTCCCTTGCGCAGAGGCGCATGCGGCTAATCCCATCAAAACCATGTTAAAAAATTAAAGGAAAAAGGTTTTTAACATGGTTTTAATGGGATTAGCCGCATGCGCCTCTGCGCAAGGGAATACGGTAAATATTCGTTTTAACATTTAATTATTAACCTTATTTCTCAAAATTTCTTTGTGTTGGTCGATTCAATTACTGAGAATTTAATGAGATACACTTATGCTTTTACTCTTCCCAAAAGACTTCAAACTTAGCATGTATTTTCAAATCTAATTATTTGAAATTCGCGAAAAATATATTGGCATTTTTTTGACCAAAATATTCTGAAAATCCAAGTTCTGACACCCTAACATTTTTCTCCGTAAAATGTTAAGGAATGTTACGGTTTTTTATTTTGAGGTTATAAATTCAAAAATGAACTGTTGAACTGCTGAACTGCCGAACTGCTCGAAACTTCCTGTTACCATTATGTGATCATTAAGACGATTTTGTGATCTATTTATTTATTTTTATTTTATTTATTTAAAGTTTAAACTAGTGTTGTGAGTCGACTTTTAAAAAGTCGACTTTATTTCCGGCTAGTCGACTTTCCTGACTGTCGATTTTAAAATCTTGAGAGTCGATTCTAGTCGAATAGTAAATCTTAAAAGTCGATTTTAATCGACAAAGTCGAAACTTATACGAAAATTGTTTTCCTCATTGATTTATTTAAATTTTAATCAAAAATGCCACCTATCGCCAACTATGACAAATATTCTCAAACAACTCCCATTTTACGTCAAATAGTCTCTAATAGTCTCTAATAAACCTCTAATAAACCTCAAAATACATGTAAAAGGATTGCGAATAGGTCAAATAGGCAAAATATAGGGGGTGCCCCCCTAAAGAAACGAAAAGAAAATCTCATAAGTCAAAAAACTCCGTTGAATCCCAGTTGGGATTTAGAGCCTGTCGTTGACGATACCTCAAAAATGCGGTTCATATAATGTTTTTTCTTTTTTTTATGAACTAAAAGTTTACAGACAAAACGATCATTGTTCTAAGCATAATCTTCAGACAAAAAATTCTTTTAATTAAATTAGTTTTTTTTCAGAAAAAAAATTTTAGTGAATTAGGATTAAACAAAAGAGCGCTTTTTTTGCTTAAAACAATAGATTTAATTGTCATAAATAAAGATATGAGATATAAGCTAAATTTTCTCAAATTTGAAAAAAGGAATGAATTTTTTGATTAATTTATTTCAAATTATTTAAGACCGAAGTTTACTTCTAATTAAAAATATTTGAGATATTGGCAATTTTTTTAACGTTTATTCTAAGCGTAAGCCTCAGAACGTATAAGGTTAGTATAAAAAAAAGTTGACACCGCGTTACTCGCAAATTTTTTTTTATTTTAATATTCGGAAAAAAGTCGACTTTAATCGACTATAGTCGACTCGTATTTTTTGAAAGTCGATTACAGTCGACTCCAAAAAAAAAGGAGACGATTAGAGTCGACTTGATGATTTCCTAGTCGACTCACAACACTAGTTTAAACCCCATTGGCAAGATAGACTAAAATGTAAGTATAAATAATTATAGTATAAAAATAAAATTTTACAAAATAAACCAATAAAATTTTAAGAATTGTAAAAAAAAAGAAAATTGAAACATTTTTTATAGTTTTCAGAGCTATTTCTATACTTTAAAAGGAAATCTAATTCATTATTTAAGTTTAAAAAAATCAAGCTTTTGACTCATGAAATTCGTTATCATGCTTATAATCTACTTGATATATCTATTTCCATAAAAGATTTGTGAACTAAATGAAATAAATAAAGATTCTTGTTCTTAAAAAAATACGGGACCAAGATTACAAAAAAGAATTAATTTACAATTAAAAATTATTCTTATTTTGAATAAATGAAAAATTTAATAGACTTGATTGCGTTTGACGAAACTTTTACAATTCTGCAAAATAAAAGGTTTTTTCATCAATAAAAATCAATCATAGTAAAAATAAAATGACAGATAATCTTAGATAAAAATTGCAAAATTTGAATAAAGAGTAAATTAAAATAAAAGGAAAAACTGTAAAACAGAAATTTTAATATTAATTTTAATTTCTTTTTATTATCAAATTTGTTGGTTATCATTTTTAGAATTTAGTGATCATTAAACCATTATCATTATAATTTTTATGTGATCATATACATTTTTTTTGATCACACACTTTGTGATCCGAGCATTGGTGATCATCGAAGATCACGAACCTAGTGATCATGAGATGATCACAAAACGAGCTTGACCCAAAAAATTTTGAGGAAAAATTAAAAAATTTAACAACTGATTAATAAGCGTACAATAAATTCTCGCAAAAGTTGAATGTTTTATTTTTTTTTGACACAAACGTAATAAAAATAAGCAATAAAAAATTTCTGGAAATTCAGGTAATGACGTGTTACCTCTAATCTAACCTCTATTCGACGGTATGTAAATGGTCAAGTTAGAACTTTTAAATCGAGAAAGTAAAATTTAAAAATGAAATAGTGGGGTTATTTCATTGGGTTCTTAAACCCAGGTGTTTTTTTTATCTAGGTATCTTACAATTACTTATTATCAATATTCTATCTTTGAAAATTTTTTCAATACAATTACAATTTAAATTTCCAAAGTAAATTCAAGTGTAAAAAATTTTAATAAAATTTTGAATTAATTTACCTTGAAAAATTTAGTGAATTTAAACAACATTTTCGAGTAAAAAGAAGCTTAAATTTGATATCTCTCATAATTTTTTCTTATGATATTAGATAGTCATTAAAACTTTGTTTAACTTGTAAAAAATTGTACGATCGTATGGAATATGTAAAAATAGTAAGATACCTTAATAAAAAATACAAGAGTTTAAGGAGAAAAGCAAAAAGCAAAAAGGGCTCTAAAAGAATTCAATTTTCTTTATTTTTAGTTATATTTTTTTATAATCGATTAAGACAATAAACGTTTATTGGCTTTCTGTTACTTAATCTAACCTAATTATAACGCAGTATTCCGTCGAACTTCATGATGAGACCACCATTTTATGTTCAGTTTATGTCGGAAAATTTATCTAAGTTTGGAAAATGTATGACTAAATTTTCAAGAAATTTTGTAAGATCTCAAATATTGAAAATTTTTCGATGCATGTTTTAAGAATAATGAAAATTAATGAGCTCTCTACTGTTCAGAAAATTTTTTTTTTAAAACATTATGTATTTCGATTGCGTTAACTGGCTACGGAATTTCATTAAAAGTTTATCAAAATTTTCAAATTAGATTTTTTTTTCAGATTGTATCTTTCGAAAAAATAATAAAGTTTTATAAAAAATTTTTAAACTTTTCATAAAGAGTATCTTTTCTCATGATGCAGGATTTTTAATTAACTTGTCAAAAATTTTAGTTGAATAAATACTCGAATAATAACTCATGTATAACAATTTTATTGAAATAATGTCGAAATAATAAAAAAAAATTTTGAATAAAAACTTTTCTGATCAGGTAGAATGAATAAACTTAGTATAACATAGGAAAAATTATATAAACCTGTTAATTTTCTTATCTTAATAAGCTACCAATATGCTATTCCCTAAATAAAGAAAAAAGTTGAAATCAATATACTTATTCAATTAGAACATACAAAATACTTGCTACAAAATAAAACTAGAAATTTTAACTAAAAGAATTAAAGCTTGCAATTTTCAAGATCCAACTTGTTAAAAAATAAACTTGAAATATTTTTTTTTAATTACTCAAAGTGATTAAAATAGATCAAATAGAGATAAGAGAAAAACTACAAAAAAAAAATTTTTTTTTTTTGTATAAAGATTCTGCAGATGTAAAGCTCGATTTATAATCAACAATCCTTGAACATGTGCACCTTTAATTAACTTAGCTGATAAGTACCTTAAATCGAAAATAAGAGTTAAAACTTTTTTATTGTTGGTTCATTTTCAAACAAAAAATGGGCTTACTTAGTCACATTCTAAATACCGATGAACTTAACGATGTTTACATCTATAAAGGAACTTATCTTGACATTACAGACAAACTCAATTGGCAAATAACTGTAAATATTGTTCTTATATTCACTTTTCTAGTTTCAAATTTGAAAAATTTTGTCAACAAAATAATAAGTTGTGCAGTGCCCATTTATTTCTCGGACAATCAAGAAGAATATGCTAATCAAGTGTGTTTTATAAGTAATAAATATTTTGTTGACGATAATGAAAGAGTTATAATAAGTCAAAATTTTACGCCCGAGCCAATCGGGTTTAATAATAAACTATTAAGCGAAAATGGTCGCAAAGAACCACCTGTAGTGATTTCATATTATATATGGGTACCTTATATATTGTTGATTCAAGCTCTTCTATTTGTCGCTGTCAAATATTTATGGTTATATTTATTTAAAATACTAACCAATTTGGACATAAAAGAAATTTGTAAATCAGCTGAAATGTGCAAGAATTTAAAAGAATTAGTTTTTATTGACAAAGGAAAAATGGAAATTTCCAAAGAATTCCAAGACAATCCACATTTGAATTATTTAATAACAGAATTAAATAAATTAATCTATCCGATAAGATCAAAAAATAATTTTATGGAAAAAATTGCTTCGAAAAAACTCTGCTTGGCCTATGTATTTATTAAATTTTTTAATTTAATTAATATTCTAATACAATTAATTTTGATAAGAATTTTTCTTCAAACTGATCTGTACAGCCTAATACTCAAACCAACGACTCAATTTTTTTTCGATTTATATCCAAAATTATGGAAGAATAATATCGAAGAAAATAATGCCTTACTAGATGCAAAATCAGCGTATTTACCGAGTTCAATTTATTTTCCATTAAAGAGTATGTGTATTTTTCGTATTAGAGAATTGGCCAAAACAAATTCTTACGCTGTAATGTGTAGTTTACCAATTAATTTATTCATACAATATATGTTTATATTTTTTTCTATATGGTATATATTATTACTAGTCTTAAATGTGTATCATTGTATAAATTGGTTAAAAATGTTTACATTTAAAAATCAATTAGATCATTTGAGAAAAAAAATGTCAAAGGCATTAATAAGCTTTCGCTTAAGGGATAAAGTTGGTAAAAATTGCAACAGTTTGTATCATTTAAAAGAGAATAAAAATAATTTATCAAAAAATAAGTGTCATTGTGAGGAAAATTTGTTAGACTTTTTTGATAAGTATTTAAGTTATGATTTTATATTTGTACTAAGGATTATAAGCATTGTTGAAGATAACAATTTTGATACTCTTATTAAGTATATTTTAGTTTACCATTGGAAAATTTTCAACGATTTTAAAGAATCAAAAAGAAATTCATAAATGAAAGATATCTTTTTATTTTGTTAAATTAAAATCCATTGCTAAAATGATTTACTCGTTTTATTTTTAATTGAAATCAATTTATTTAATTTTTTTTTCGAATTCGATTTATTTTACAATAAAAGTATTTAAACAAAAAAAACTAAAATTTTTAATTAAAAAATTGTAAACAAAATTCTTTATATTCTTTTAATTAAAATATCAAAACTTATGAGCTGCTTACGTTACGCTTAGTAGTTTCTAAAAAAAGATTCATTAAAAAAATTTCTCTTTTTGTAACGCCCTAGATGCTTGATTTTATGCTAATGTATTAATATATTTTTACCAATGGCTTACACGTTGGATATTTGGTTTTTAAAAATAAAGTGCTGGAAAAGTAGTTTTTAAGCATCGGTTTTGTTTATCTTTAATTATGTAACTTTCATTTCTATTAACTAATCAATTCTTTTTATTAATTAATTTAAATTGAAGCTTTCCTTAATAGATTAAACAGTTCCATAACCTAAGAAACATATTTAGCTCATGCCATCTTGTCAATGTTAAAGTATCTGTGACTAAGGATTCAGGAATCGCTTATGCGAAATTTAAAAAGTTTTTGTGTAAGTTTATACTGCACTAATTGAAAACTTCGAAAATACAATTCAAGTTAAGTTAAAGTAATTTAAGTTTTTTTTCATTTTAAATCTTATTATTTTAATTTTTTCCTGTAAAATCGTGAAATTTCTGCGTCATGAACTCACAAAAAAACGTTCTTAAAAATGTTGTTTATTTTAAACATTTTTTTTATTTTGACTAAATGAAGTTTTCAACACCTGAGCAATCGTCTCTTGAAACTAGAATGTAATTAGAGTAAAAAAGGCGTGGAAAAAAAAAAAATTTTTTTTGTTAACAAGAGAGTTGAATTTAATGGAGAACAGTTTACCTATCTCGTAAGCAAAATATCCAGCAACGAGGATATTGAGCCTGAATAAAACACTCGGATTAGTAAGCAACGCTAATCTATGGTTGCGAAACATGACAGTTTACTAAAAAACAAGAGGATAAATTCGACGTATTTGACAATAAATGTAAAAGAAAAATTCTATAAAATAGATGGGAAGAAAGAGTACCAAATGTTGATGTAGAGAAAAGATCAAGAATTGAACCTGTTAGTACAATTATTCAAAAATTTAGATTAAAATGGTTTGGTCATATTTGTAGGATGGAGAGAGATCGAATCCCAAAACAAGCCATGTTTGAATGGGAGCCGAATGATAATGAAATAGGGTTGTTAACTGAAGTTTTTAAACTTTGAATTTTTTCAATTTTTTGAACTATTAAGAAATTTACTTGAAATTTTATTTTGTTTTGAAAAAGGTCAACTTTAAAGTTTAAAAAAATTTACTTGAAACTTTATTACTTTACACTATGTCTTCTCTTATTTAAGGGTCAATTAAATAATTTTAGCGAAAAAAGAATATTTTGGAAGTTTAAAAATGAAAAAAATTAATGAAACTTTGAAGTTTTTATGTTTCTTCAAAGAAAATAAATTTCAAGTAAAAATATTTGGTTTGAAGAAACCTTGAAAAAACCAAAACTAAACTTGAAATTTCTTCAGAAACTTCAAGGTTTAAAAAATTTAATTTAATTAACAACCCTATAATGAAAACCCTAGGCCAGGAAGACCTAAATTCGCATGGAAACATACGGTTGAAAGAGACCTAAAAACTGTAGAAAAACACTCGGAAGGTGCCAGAATGGTAGCAAGCACAGGATCGTTATGACTGGTCTAAAGTTTCAATTGTTGCCCGTTACGCCCAAATGGTGTCTGGTTAAATAGATAGATAGAATAAAGTTTATTTCGCTTGATTCTTGTAAATTAGAAATTTTACATTTTAAGAAAGATATTTTTTCAAAACAATAAATTTAAAATTTTGACTTATAGTTTTAAAACTAATAAACTAAATTTGACAAAGACTTAAAGCCGATACCGGTCAATTCAAAATTTTTGAATTTAAATTTATTTATAATAAAGAAAATTTTTTAAATAATAAATATTTTTTGTTTTCAACGTAAGAGATGGTCTTAAGTACACGTTCTTTATTAAAAAATCGGATAATAGTACGTGTATTGATTAGCGATAATTTACGGTATCTAAAAGTGACCTATTTAAAAAAAAAACTAATTAAAAATTAGGCGATTTGAAGTTAGGTATCAATTCACCAATTCATGACTCAATTCAAAAACAACGAAAAATAAAGTTCTATTAATTAAATTTTGGAAAATGTTTAGATATAGAAAATGGTTCTACAT
>NTPY01000627.1:1606763-1621567 GCA_002922825.1 Brachionus calyciflorus
CGAAAATTTAATACATGTAAAGTATTGCTTAAATTTCTGTACTTTCAAAAAAAGTTTACAAAATCGAAAGTACACAAAATAGAGGTTAACAAAATCGAGGTCTGACTGTATAAAAAAAATAAAAAGAAAAATTAAGGGGCATAATATAAATATTAAAATGGGCAGCAAAAAAAAGATAAGAAAATTACTTACCTAAATTTTCCGAAAAAATTTTTGAAAAATGATGATGAATGGACTGAGATTAGTCAATTCAACTAAACACAAGAATAACGATATCCTGAAAAATGAACAAACTCAAGCATTGAAAGAATAGCTCATTTTATATTTTATTAATTTGTAAATGTATATCTGTATTTCTTAATCAATTATTTTCCATTTTCTTATAACTCATAATTTAAAAAAATAATAAATTGTAAGTAATTCAAGTTGAAGAAAAAACATCCAGTTTGAAATCAATTTTGCTGGACCCCTTTTCAAATAATATACTACAGTAAATTTCTTAATTAATTTTATAGCTGTTTAAGACGTTTTTTAAGAGCATCATAAGAGATTTTAAGCAATACAAGAGCAATGCTTAAGAGGTGTTTAAGACGATGCTTATAAAGCAATTTCCGCTTAAACGAAAAATGTTTTAGCTGGCTCTTGAAAATATTTCAAAAATTTGCTCTTAAAAAAATATTCAAGAAACTATTTTTTGTTTAAAACTTGATCTTAGGCTGTTTTAGAGGTTTTGTTTTAGACAATGGAAGACATTGTCTATGACATGTTTAAGAGTATCTTAAGATATGTTTAAAAATATTTCAAAAAATGTAGTGTAGTATAAAAAATTTTTAGCCACTAAAATTGGTTAATTTTCTGTAAAAAATTTGGTAAACATGAATCCCACAAACGTATGTTTTGACCATGTATTCTGGAATACATATATGTATTCTTCATGTATTCTAAGTATTCTTTCAGACCAAAAAATACATAATGTTAAAATTTTGTATTCCAAAATACTCCAAGAATACATATATTTTGAAAAAATACACATGTGTATTCAAGAATACATAACCATGTATTCTTTATGTATTCCTGATGTATTCTAGAATACACCAAGAATAAATCTTTTAAAAATACATACATGTATTCTAAAATACATCAGGAATACATAAAGAATACACTGAGAATACATAATGAATACACCAAGAATACATCAAAAATACAAAATAGTTCGCCAAAAATAACCAAGAGTAATGACCAGCTAAAACATAAAAAGCATTTAAATCATTGAATACATTTTCGATCTTTTTTTTTAAGACTTTTAATGCAAAAAGAACTCAAGAAGAATGTATTCTCGGTGTATTCATTATGTATTCTCAGTGTATTCTTTATGTATTCTTGATGTATTTTAGAATACATGTATGTATTTTTAAAAGATGTATTCTTGGTGTATTCTAGAATACAAAATTTTAACATTATGTATTTTTTGGTCTGAAAGAATACTTAGAATACATGAAGAATACATATATGTATTCCAGAATACATGTTGATGTATTCTTTAAGTATTCTTGATGTATTCCAGAATACATGGTCAAAACATACGTTTGTGGGATTCATGTATACCAAAAATTTTATAATATCTACCTATAACCATGTGCATTATTGCATGCAGTTACACCCAAATCAAATTTGATTAATTTGCGAATGCATCGCGTATAATCTCGCCCAAATTAACCCAACCCTATTGATTAACCAATAGATTTATCCGGTCTCTTTGGTTTTAAGCGCGACCTTTAAAATCAAAGAATTATAATTTCATTTCGTACGTAAAATTAAAAAATGTTGATGTCGCATTTATTTAGCATAGCTATTATTTAGGACGGCCATAATTTAAAAAAATTATTTAAAAATTAAATTTTTAATTTCTTAATTTTTATTAATGATTGTTGTAATTAACAATAATAGAGGCGGCATCATCATAGATTTTTTAAATAAGATAAAATATCCGTTATTATTACAAAAAATCATTATAAAGATCCCATTTTAGGATATCAAAATAAAAGTGTCAAATCTGAATAAAATAAATAGCTTAAAGTATACTTAAAGACAAAAAATTCGAAATTTTTCTGTCTTTTAATACCATATATAGCTTAATATACTGTGAACATTTACAATTCACATTTGCTCAGTTTGATTTTTTTTTTGTGTTGAGTATGCATAAATTATGAACAAGTCTATATACATAGACATTTAACTAAAACAAAATTATTACTAATATAAACGAAATGAATCTTTTGAAAATTTCAGTGGTTTAGAAGAAGCGAATAATCAAAATTTTAATTTCTTTTTTAAAGTTTTTAATTTCGTTGAGAAACAAATTTTAAAGAAAAAGAAGAACTTATCACTTACAATATTATCTCTCTCTCTCTTTTTTTTGTTTTTATTTTAAACTAAATAGTGTTTTCTTCAAATTATCAAAAGAAAATAATTTGAGATAATTTCTTTTAGAATTTGCTCTTGAGTCCTTCTTGTTGAAAAAAAAACATCAAAACATTGAATTTTTAAGTTTGATTTGATTTTTTTTGTTAATTATAGGGAAAATTAAAATGAGTACCCAACCGGCTACTACTGCTCGTATATCAATTAGACCACAAACTTTAAGAGAAGCCTATGACCCTCCGGCGAATGTTCTTGAAGTAGATGTTATTAATCCAGAAACACATGGCGTTGCCAATAAAAGATTCACAGATTATGAAGTCCGACTTCGAGTAAGACCTTCAAAAAATAGCTCCAATTAAAGATCACTTTTCTAAAAAAAATTATTCTTTAAAAGACAAATTTACCAGTTTTTAAGACTAAAGAATCCAGTGTAAGACGTAGATTCAGTGATTTCGAATGGTTAAGAAATGAATTAGAAAAAGGCAGCAAAGTTAGTTTGGATAAACATAACAAAAAATAATTATTTTTAATTGTTCAAATTTTCTTTTTTAAACTTTAGATTGTTGTTCCATTATTACCATCTAAAGCATGGAAAAGACAACTTCCATTCCGAAGTGATGATGGTATTTTTGAAGATGAATTTATTGAAGAAAGACGTAAGGGTCTAGAACAATTTATAAACAAGTAAGATTTATTAAGGAAATAAATTATGTTTTATAAAAAATTTTTAATTTTCAAAAAAGAGTTGCATGTCATCCATTAGCCCAAAATGAAAAATGTTTGCATATGTTTTTACTCGAGTCAACAATAGATAGAAACTATACACCAGGCAAAGTTCGCAACACATAAAAATAGCCAACAATTAACACCAAAAAAAAATAAGTCAAACTCAACAGATTTTTTTTTCCAAATTTTTGTTTTTAAAAGCTTTAAGCACTAGAAAAAGAAAACAATGTTTGTCATTTTTTCGAAGTAATAGGTTAAGAAAAAAAGACCCAAAACAAAAAATTATTCCTTTTTTTTTATTCATTTTTAAAAAATCAAAATTTCAGAGAATTATTACTTATTTTATATTTCTATTTTTTTTTAATCGGATTTTGCATTTTTTTGTTCAACTATTTTTTTCCCGATTTTTTTATTTTTTTTTTTGATTTGAAAATTTTCTATTTTTCAGTGTATAAAGATTTGAAATTTAAAAATAAAATATTTCAATAAAATTAAATTTTTTTTTCTATTTCGTTTCGAAACTATGGAATTATATTCTAAATCATGTGATTAAAAATCGAAATAGTGTGTAAGAGCCTATGCACTATGTAATTATTTTTATACCTTAACCAAGCTTAATTTTTGAAAATTTTTGTTAATTTTTTTTTCTAATCATAAATTATAATGACAAAAAAAACATAAAATATAAAATTTAAAAAAATAGAAAAGTAGTCATAGGTATGTTAAGAGCAATCAATTTTTTCTTTCTACATAAATTCGAAAATTTTTTGGTTTTATCTCTTTATTTACAAGCTCAATGAAACTTAAAAATAAAAAAAATTATCTCTTTTATCGTTTTAAACGAGTTATCATATGAAATTTTTATTTTTTAACAAAAAAGTTACTAATTTTTTTCTTAAGAAGTTTAAAATATTTATTTCAATTATTTTAGAATAGATACAAGATGAGTTCGAATCAAAATTTAAGTGGTGAAACCTATGGAAACACCTCTAGAAATAGCTCTATTTTAATTGAGATTTCAGATCCACAAAATCATGGAGTTGGAACCAAAAAATACACCGATTATCTAGTTAAAACAAAAGTATGATTTTTTAGTCCTTGTTTTCTTTAAATAAGATCGCTTGAAAAAAGTTTTAAAAATTTAAAGCTAAAAAAGTAAAAAAAAAATCATTTTTATCAAGCTAGACTTTACTTTTATCCCAAAAGAAAAAATTACCGTTCGAACCCGTCTATTAAAAACATATTTAATTAAATTGAAAAATGGATGAAAGGATATTTATTAAATAAGAAAAGAATATTAAATACCGTAAACTCGCATGTTCGACCCCGGGGTTTAAAATCGTAAATTTGGTTTTTAACCCCGTGTCTAACACGGTTTTTTGACATTTTTACAGAATGCTTTTAAGTCGGTACTAAAACTGAAATTTCTTTTTTTATGCGGTATTAAACATGTAAAAAATACAATTTTTTTTAAATTTAAAAATAAATTAAATTTTATTCGAAAAATTAATATTTAGATTTAATGCCTGGTTTAAAAATGAAAATTCGATTTTAATACAAAAATTTTACATTTGATTTTTTTAAAATTATATACGAAAACGTTTTTAAAAATGAAAATTATTACAAAAGACTTTGTCAACTTAAAAAAAACTCTAAATCATTGACTCCTCGTTAGTTGCTTTCGATACCATCTCTGCCATTCTTGCCTCTTTTTCAATGGTCTTTTTATATTTACTACCAAGTTTTATTTGCGTATAGACAACATTCAACTACACAGACCCTTTTGATGATTTTACATAAAATGTTTGTTTCAAAGTAAAAAAGTACAAAACTAACCCGAGTATTGTTCAAAAAATAAATATTAAAAGAAAATAAAAAAAATGACATCAAGACTCAAACCTGGTACTTAAAAACATCTATCGCACAAAAAGCTTTTGCTTTAAGAAAAAAAAACAATAAACTGGTACAAAAGTTTATGTAAGTTACCAATTTGAGTCTGAAGCCAAGAAGCTCAAATTTTTTAAGTTGACAAAGTCTTTTGTAATAATTTTCATTTTTAAAAACGTTTTCGTATATAATTTTAAAAAAATCAAATGTAAAATTTTTGTATTAAAATCGAATTTTCATTTTTAAACCAGGCATTAAATCTAAATATTAATTTTTCGAATAAAATTTAATTTATTTTTAAATTTAAAAAAAAATTGTATTTTTTACATGTTTAATACCGCATAAAAAAAGAAATTTCAGTTTTAGTACCGACTTAAAAGCATTCTGTAAAAATGTCCAAAAACCGTGTTAAATGCGGGGTAAAAAACCACATTTACGATTTTTAACCCCGGGGTTGTTTGGGCGAGTTTACGGTACAATATTCCCCAATTTTCCAAAAGTTTTTTTTTTCAAACAGTATGGAAACATCATTATATTCATGAAATTCTTTAAATAAATTTTACTCTTCAGATTTAGGCTCATTTTTAGAAGATCTTCTGGCCCTTTTTTTGACGACTATTTATTTGAAAAATTAGCATTAATTACCGTCGAGTTAACGCTATATAAAATTTCTGGTAATTTGTGTTTTAATTATTTAGTTGAAGGTTTTTCTTAAGTTTAGCGGGGCGTTTTTAAGCAAGGAAATACGGTAAGAGAAAAGAAATGTTATTTTTTTATAGATATTTTTTCGTATTTATCCTAATAGTAAAATCTCGTATAACTACCTAAAAATAAGTTTTTAAAAAATTAAAACTAGATCTCTTAGATTTATATCTTATCTGATCTAATGTATAGTTTAAACAATGAATATCTTTTGATTTAAATTAAAAGATTGAATTTTTTTTGAAGTCTCATCTATAATTTAATTCGGTATCAATATTTATGGCTAAGAGACTGGACTCTCAAAATAGGTGGTTTCCGCCTTGAAAGTCTCTTGGGAAATTATATTTTTAAAAGATTTTAAATACATCAATTCTATAAAAGTTTTGGTTTTTTAAATTTTTAAGAATATCAGGAAATTTTTTAATCTGATTCATTCATGTCTCGGGAAAAATTTAGAGATATTTTTTTAAAAAACTTAAATAAAATTCTACAGAGTATCCACGATTTCATGTATACAGTTATTACTTTATAACTGTAAAACCACACTAGTGATTATCAACACTCAGCTGATCTCGTGCTGAAATTAGTGATCCTTATTAATATAAAATATTATTTAATTTTTACTTTTATTGAGAGGAACGAGCTAATAACCAGATGTGTATAAATAGAAAAAAATGAAATACTTAATGATTTTGCTGGGACTGTATTAGACGAAGCTAAAGAATTTGATTGGGTAAAAAAAATAAGCATGCTTGTTTGATACCATATTTGATCTTAGTTCATATTTTCTTTTTAAAAACCTTTTTTGAGAATTTTTCTTTCATTGACAGAATCTCAAGTTAAAAAATCATAAAAAAATTGTAAGGAAGTTAATCAAACTAAATATAGATCACCTGCTTGTTTTAAATAAAGAATACTATTTTTTTTAATTGAAAATATCTCTTAACATTTTTTTTCAAGACAACATTGCCTATTTTCAGTTCAAAAGAATTTAGTGTGCGTAGGCGTTTCAGTGATTTTGAATTTCTTAAAAACAAATTGGAGCAAAATTTAAAGGTAATTATAATAAATAATATCAACTAACTATCAAGCTCTTATTATTTATTTAAATCCTTTTTTTTACCAAACTCTCTAAAATGTATTAAAATTTAATTATAGTTTTGAATTTTTTCTTTTAACCATAGATTAAAACACCACATTTACCAGACAAAGCATGGAAACGCCAAATTCCATTTATGAAAGAAACTTTATTTGACGAGGCTTTTTTGGAAGATAGACGCAAGGCTTTAGATCAATTTATAAACAAGTAATTTGATTTTCTTACAATTAAATAATTCCTCGAGTAGAATTTAAATTTTGTAAATAATAAAAGCGTTTCGGAGCATCCATTGGTTCAAACAGAAAAACTGTGGGTTTCATTTCTACAAGATGACGAATTCAACAAAAACTAAAATTATTTTGTGAAAAAGGTCGTCATTTTTTTTAAATCGTATTTTTTTTTATTTTAAAATTTGCATTTAAATAAAAGTAAAATTTTCGAGAAAAGTTAGTTTAAAAAGTAGTTATAAAAAAAAACACGATTGCAAATATAAGATGAAAGCTTTTAATATTTATTTGTTTTTAGCAGTTTAAAAATGAAATTTAAAAAAATTCTGTGAGTTTATTTATTTATATTCTTGTTTTGTTGAAGATTATATTTTTATACATTTATACCTTACCGAATATTCTAATTTTTTTTTTATATATATTTTTCAATAAAAAGTTATTTTGTCGAGATTTTTTTTTAAAAACAGACTGTCAAATTAGCTAAAATTTCAAATTATAATCGTTAATCCATTAATTTAATTTTTTAATTTAAGACTCAGAAGCTTGTGCTTTTTTACTTCTTTTTTAGTTTTTCTCTCAAAAATACAACATCTCTCCCGAATCAACGGTGTACCCGTACCTGTAGCAAACCTGTACCGTCCCCGCACCAAAAAAATTACGCCATTAATTCGCGAGAAATTCAGTACAAGAGAAAGAAAAATCAAGAGGATTAAAAATTTCCGAAAAAATTTAAAACATGAATTTAAGATTTTAATTAATCTTATCTACAGAAAATTTCTTCTATAAACCACTCCGAAACTTTACAAGAACAAAGTTCGAAAATTGCTTAAACTACTTGAAGAAAGTTTTTTTTTCAAACATTTTTTTAGATATTGTTTACGAACAAAGCCTTTAAAAGTTTCGAAATTCTGAAACATTTGCTTGAACAAGCTAACAACTTATTTCAGAAATGTACTTTAGGTTTTCCAAATTAATTACAAATATTAGTAAGAGTCCTTGATCATATAAGAACCAATGAAATAATTATAAATGACACAAAAGTATTCAAACAATTAATTACAATATTTGTTATACGTTTAGATTGGCCGATCTTTGCGTATAAGTCAGAGGGATGAATATTTAAAGCTGGTTTGAGTTTTTAATATTTATTGAATTAAAATAAAATGAATAAAAAGATATTCAAAGTTAAAGTATAAGTCTTAATAAATTTAATTTCACAGAATTTCTACGGAATTAACGCCGGACCGTAACCGTACCGAACCCGAACCCTACTAAAAAAAAGTATTTTTTCAGAAAAATTTTTTCAAATATAAAAAAAAAATCTTGAAAAAAAAAGTATATTTTTTTAGTACGGTTCGGCTTCAGTACGGGCACGCTGTCAGTTCGGTAGAAACGCTTTAGATTTAATCCTGAAATGAAGGACTTAATTCTATTTGAAATCTGGTACACTCCGTTGATTTTTGATTCAAATAAGCTTTGTATAAATCATTTTCATGAGCTAATATTTAATAGATTTTGTTAATACTTGATATTGAATAATTTTAAAATTTACCCTTAATGTATAATTATAAAAAATGATATTGAATGTATTAAGTTTCCGAGATGTATATGTATGAAAATTCATCTTAAATTTAAAATCTTAAAATTAAGAAAAGATTCTTCAATGTCAAGTAAGGGAAAAAGAATGAATAAAAAATTGAGTATTTCAACTCTGGAGTCTAGAGAATAATCCGAGAAACCATAATTAAAATTTTACTTTATTAGACAAAAATGTTATATAACAATTTCCTTAATTTTGCTTTTACTTGTTCGTATCCTAAGTATGTCTCTTAAAATGTAATCAGTACAAACTTAAACATTTTAATAATCTTATCAGTTTATTTTATTCTAAGCATTTGAAAAGAAAAAATTCGACAATAGAAAAAATTAATTATTATTGTTAAGTAAGGTTTTCTTTTCTAATTATTTTTTTCTTGTTATTTGGTAGCTTTTGAGAGATAATTTTGTTTTTGAAATTTCTCCGATTATTATAATGTCAAAGAAAAAAAAAGTAATCTAATATGACTTAAATTTGAAAAAAAGAAAGAAAATTAAAATGTTTAAGAGAAAAAAAAATGAGCATATGATAGTTTAGTCTATTTTTTTTTTAAATGGGCTCAAGGCTTATATTTTAAATTAATTTGTAATTTATAAAAGTCACATTATTTTATTTGTACCATCTAGATACCAAAGTTTTTTATTTCCAAATTAATAAAACGTAATTTTTTTATTTTTAGTTTTGAAGTTTTTAATTATTTAAATATTTAATGTTTGCCTCGGTTACAATCAACATACAGACTCTTTTTTTATTTTGAAAGAAAACAATTAGGATTAATTTTTCAAGAGCCGAAAAAACAGGTCTTTTAAATTTAAATATTTTCCAAAGAGTTTTTAACTTTTATTTATAAACAAACATCTAAACGAATTGGAGCGGATTGATTGCGTTTTTTCCAAGGTGTTTCATGCCATATTACACAAGACAATTTTTTTTTTATTTCAAAATTTAATAAATCACTGAACATTTCAGGTACTCAAGATTTCATGCAATTCATAGGAAAATTCAATACTTTTGAACAAGAACAAAAAAAACTAAGTAAATTACTTATAACTGTATAAATTTGAAATATCAAGTTTGTTAATTTTTGAAACAAAAAGAAAATTTAGTACTGTTAAATTTTTTTTTAAAAAGCTAGTCAAAAAGACAAGGTAGAAATTCAATTTTTATAGATCTATTTGATTTTAATTTTTTAGGCTTTTTAATATATTTATATTTTATTGAATGAATTGATTATTATTTATTTAAAAATTTTGCATGTTTTTTTTTTTAAAGAGCATTTATATGGTATGATAAAAAAATAAAAACCGCAATTAGAAATATGCTGTAAAAAAAGACCTAAAAAAAATAGCGGTTTAAAAATTTTTTCTAAATCCCTATAAATGTTTTTTCTTTAAGAAAACATCCCATTTGAAATTATACAATTAAAGCTCTTTGAACGAGAACGAGGTGACTAAGGCAATAATTTACCCAGTATTCTATCAAGAGATAAATTGGCAACTTAGTATTTTTTACCTTCACAGATTTTAAAATCTTGAAATTTTAGCTTGGACGACCATGATAGTAACAGTTGAGCTCTCTCTTTAATTTTATTTAAATAGCTTAATTGTGTATTAGTTTAAAAAAGAAGAAATATAAGAAAATTTGAATGTAAACAAACATTTTTTGAAATGAAGTCCTCTGATATTCCTTCTTTGATATATCTATTTCACAGCAATTAGTATGATTACTTTTCTAATTATATAAATATTTACTTAAAACAATCAAGAGAAATTAATAAAGAAATAAAATCATACATTACACATAAGCTTAAACAATTTTTAAGAAAGGTAGAAAAAAATGCGAAAAAAAACTTTTTTATCAACACTAAAGAACTGATAAGGTAAAATTTTAAATTTGGCAAATTAAAATTTTGTTCAAATTTTACAAAATAGATTATGCGCACTAATAAGAAGTTTAATTTAAAATTTAAAATATAATTTTAGATCGCCCTGGGGTTCGTCCGAATGGCTTTCGCCTTCGTTTAAACCCTCATTTTAAATTGTACAAGCGTAACTTATTTACTTTCTAAAGTTATAAATTAATTTTAAGCATTTGACCATTTCCGAAAAGTTTCGAAAATTTAAAAATCTAAAATCAGTTAACCGAAGATCCTGATGAAATATAAGATATATTATATGACTTTAATGGCCAGTTACTGCCAGTCTAAAGGGTTTACTTAGCTAAAAGGGAAAAATTGATATTTACTCATCAAAAGAACGCTCCGAAGTTTTAATCACGTATTTCAGGTATCTTTTTCCAATACTTAAAAATTAAAATTTTATTGATTTTCCCGCAAGAGTATATGCAGAGGTTCCCTCATATGTTTTTACAGTAAAAATTTTGAATGACATGACACTCTAAATAATTGTTTTGGTACAACTAATGTCAAGAATAAAATTTTCTATTATAAGTATTACAAGGATCAACTGTAAGTTACCCATAAATTTTCAACCAAACTATTTATTTCACGATTTTGATGGTTGAGTAAGAAATATCAAAATTCATTAAAAACAGTTATTTTGGATGTTAATATTTTAGATTTTATTTAAGATAACAATGTGAGACTCGATCAATTAAGAATAAAGCGTTTAAGTTTCACTTAAGAGACTTTGGTAAACTTTAGGTTGATTCCTTTTGATGGTGATATAAGACTCTGAAATCATTGAATGTCACAATGATTCCAGAAAATTCCTCAAATTTTTTTGTAATAATTAATATTTTGGAGTAAACCTGATTATGATTTAAGGTTAATTTGAAACAAATCATTAGACTCGAAAATTATCAATTGATATTTTTTACGTGAAAAATTAAAATTACATTTTTTATTTGTAAATCTTAATTTTTTTTAATTTTTAAGATTATAAATAACTAAATTTCAACAAGCTGATGAACGTTCATGAAAACGTTTGAACGGCAATTTTTGGCTTTTTCTTTTTCATGAACGTTCACATTTGGAATTCGTGAATGGCCAGTATAGTAGAGACAATAATCAATTGATAATAAAAAGACAAAAAATTATAAATCGATCATTTTTTTATAATCAGAGAGGCCCAAAAATAATACCAATTTTTTTTATGAGCATAGTTTAGCAAATATTAAAGGGATATAAATTTTGTACTAAACCTGTATTCGAAATTTCGGAATAGTTTACTTTAAAATGATTTAGATAATCTAATCAGAAACTCTGGATTTATTAAATTAATAGCAAAATTTATGCTATGGTCCTACTAGTAAATTTTATAAGGATCAATAAAAAACTCTCGATATTAATTAAATGAATCTGTGTAAAATTTATAAATTAATTTAAAATTTATCTTATCATATTCAAAAAAAAAGGAGAACAATCTACATAAAGTTTTATAAAACAAAAATTAAAAAAATCTGCTATAATTTTTTACAAAATTTTTTTTTTTTAATTTTCAAGTTGAAACAACATCTTAAAATTAAATTTCTTGTTAAATAAAAAAAAAATAATTTGTCCATAAATCAATTTAAGTTCCTTTTGAAACCTAAAAGCTCAAATCTCAATTAAGTCTTTATAGTTTTTTTTCAGTTTAAGATATGATTTTTTTTCTTGGCTATTAAATTTATGTATTTGGAGCAAAAGTCATTTTATTATCTCTAAAAAGATTTAAAGATCAAAATCTACAACTGAAGTCTTTTAAAATTTTAAAGAATTTAAAGAATTTGATCTCGACTAAATCGAAAAATTTCTTGACAAAAAATTACACTTTTTTTTTGAATTAGGTACTTGTTTTTTTCAACTAAATAACATATTATAATTTTTTTAGATTGAAGCTTCCTTTTTATTTTTAGAAATCTACTCAAGAAAAGCACTTGCTTCGTGAATTAAGTGGATATTTAATACATTTTGTTGGTAGACTTCTTTCAAAAAAGCAGTTTTATTTAAAAATTTAAAATGGATTTTCTTAAGTTTAGAGTTTAAAAAAATTTTAAGTAAATCAATTATGCTTAAATAATTTTGTAAATTTTTTTAAAATCATTTTGTTTTTATTTCTACTCTGAAAGTATGAGATGAGATTTGGTTGAATAAGCTTCTTTTTTTTCCAAAAGTATTTTTCACATGTCTTTTTTAATAAATTTTTTCATAACATTACAAAGATTTAATTTAATAAATATTTTAATTTACTTAATTAAAATAAATTTTTTTTTCTAAAGAGATGAGTGGGTTATTTTCCATAAAAATCTTTAAATATATCACGGAAACTTTCTTTCCCAAGTATTTTCACTTGATTTTTTCTTTGGTCAATTAAAAAAATTTAATTGGCCAAAGAAAAAATTTTTCTTCAAAAATCTTTTTATTCTTTTAAATTTATTTAAGGTGTTTCTGAAGATTGATACTTAACCTGTTATACTACTACCTCCTGTTAGGGCAACAAACAGAAAAATTTAGGATCACAGAGGTATTTAACATGTACAATTTAAATGGATGGATCAAGAGAATTTAATTGTTAAAATTATTAAAAGGAAAAATCAGATAATGTGCTTTTGAATGCACTAAAAATTACTTTTTTAGATGAAGAAGTGACGTCTAAACATAGCATTCCCGGTATAAACTCGAAAATTTAGAAAAATAATTTCCTAGCTTTTAGTAAAACAATTTAAAAAAAAAGTATCGATTATGGTTTGGACTTAAGAAATAAAATCATATCCAACTTTTTTTCAAGAGAAATGTCTTCCTGAATTAATGTTTATTCAAGATTGTGTTCAGACGTTTCTAATAAAACAAATTGAAAACATAAAAAAATAAAAAAATGAATGTAAAGAGTCAATGTTTATTTCTAATGTTTTGTAAGAGAAGGCTTCTGTTTCAATGTTTGTTTAAGAAACTTTTTTTTTTACGTAATTTTTTGATTTTAAATTTAAATTCGACAAAAAAAACAATAGCATCTAAATTTAAACTTTTTATTTTGCTCAATTTATTTTTTTTTTTCATAAAATATATTTTTTTAATTGGTAAAAATTAAAATACTTTAATCGCTTATAAAATTTTAAATTTTTCTGCGAACTTAAAGTGGGTGAATATCTAGAGGAGATTAATTTAACACAAAAAAAAATGCCAATTTTATTTTTTAGAATTAAAAAATAAGCACTTAGGTTTATATTTTATTGTAAGAATAACATCTAACTAAAAATGTCAATACCGCTTAATTGAGACACTTGAAATGTTTCAATTAATTAACAAAAATATTAGGAATAGTTTGAGCCATAAAATTTCATTTTTCCCAGTCGTTTTTTTTTTTAAAACATGATCGCAAGCGAAAAAAAGAATTTAATCTGTTGAATGTTCTTATAAAGATTTTTAATTAGAAATTAATCGTCTCAAATTTTTAAAACAAATAAAAGAAGTTTTTTTAGAAGTTATTTTATTTTCCTTAGAATAAAAAAACAAATTTTCTGGCAATTTAAAAAAAAATATCTTTTTGATATTTTTGAATTTGAATCTTTTATTTCAGATTTGAAGCTGAACACTTTTATCACTAAAGGGTAGAGCTTAGTAGGGTCTTTTTTAAAAAAAAAAGATTTCAAATAAAAAACTGAAACTGAATGTCACAAAATTCAATTTTTTCAGTTTCATTTAACCCGACTTCTGGAGACAACAACCCCCACCTTAATAAAAGATTCGACTAAATTATCTTAAATCCATATTGATTTTCTAGAGAGTTTAAAATAATTGGAATCAAAAATTTTTTTGTTTGAGTTTAGTTTTAAAAAATTTTTGTTATAATTTTATCAAACAAATATTTGTGCTTGATTTTTTGTTAAAAGATTTAAATTAATGACGTTTGGTTACAGTTTTTGATGAATTTTAGTAGGTAGGGTTATATTTACCAAATATAAAATTAATTCTGATTTCTACTCTTCTAAAAAAGACGATTTATGAGACGTTTTTAAGAAAGGTTTTACAGTATAACGTTTTTAAATATTTTAAAAAGGAAATTAAAAAGTTTTCGATATTTTACCAATAAAATTAAGATGAAATTAAAATAAAAATTTCAAATTTGGTTTCATTAGAATTTTTAAATAAAAAAATATTTTTTTAACTAAAAACCTTTTTTTTAAGAAATATCAAATTCTCGTCATC
>NTPY01000627.1:1621709-1662220 GCA_002922825.1 Brachionus calyciflorus
TTTAACTAAAAACCTTTTTTTTTAAGAAATATCAAATTCTCGTCATCAGTAAATATTTTCTTTCCAAAACACTATTTCTTATTAAACTTTAACAATAGACTCTTTATTATAAAAGTGCTCCTAAATGGGTGATAAAAAAACTTTCGAATTTTTTTTTAGGTAAAAACAGTTTTAGAAAATTGCTTTTAAAGACTAATTGAAAATAAAAAAAGTTAAGATTACTAGGAGCCAATGACAGTCAATCGCTTTAGATGAAGTTTTTGTGAACTTGATAAATTTTTTTGAGGGTGACATTCAAAGAAATCATAAAATAAAAATTTTTTGCTACTAAAATTCAAATTATTACATATTCAAAGATTATAAAAAAAAAAGAAGTTAAGTCAACAGGAACTTTTTTTTTGATAATCCAGATTTTTTTGTTTAAAGAATTGATTTATTTGTTAGAGGCGCTTAGTTAGGTTGAATGATCTAATGCCTAATATAAGTTTATTTTTGAAGAAAAATATTTACAAGTCTTGATTAAGTAATTCATCAGTAATATTAAAAAATTGTTTGGATTATACGATAGTCTATTTAATATTAGTTTTATTTTTTGTTTTTTAATTTTAAAATGAGAACACCAAAAACTAGTTGCCTAAATAGACTCGAGTGTTAAAAATTCATTTTGTAGAATCTTGATGCAAATTAAAAATTACGTGATATTATGATCATAAAAAGTGAAAAATATTTTTCTTTAAAAAAAAAATGATTCCTTTTTTAATTATTTAAATTAGAAAAAAGTGATAAAAAATTTTGTTCTTAGGCAGTGTACTTTTTTATTTCATAAATAAGATTATCCAAGTTACTTATATAACATACTTGCTTTTTATATTTTTTTTTTCTAATATAAAAAAGACATCAATTTTTATAAAACAAAAATATGTTTCTCATTCTCTCTTGAATAAATAGGACTTTCTCATAGAGAATAATTTTGGAATTTTTTAACGAATAGTAGAAGCATATTTTGTATCCATTACAACAACAACAACGACAAAAAGTCTCGTCGTTTTCGAAAATAAAAATAAAGTTTTCGAGAATTATTCTAATCCTTAAACAAATAAAGAAATTTTTTGACAGATTTTTTTCTCTCTTTAAAATTTGAAGTTTGTTCAAAATTTTAGAAAGGAAAATACGATTAATATTTGTAATTTATTTGCTACAACACAAGGCAATTTTGGGTTATTTTAGTTTAATCATCAATCATCAAGATAATTAATTTTCAAGCTAAAGTAAGATTATTATTATTTTTATTAAACTCTAAAAGTTGGTATAAAATACAATGATCAATTGGTCTATATCATTTATATTTTGATTGATCAAAGTTAATAATTTAATTATTTCAAAATAGTAGAAAAACTTAACTTAAATATTATGATACCCGATATTAAATCAATATAGAAAACTTTTTGTTTTTTAAAACAATGTAGAATTTAGAAAATATATATATATATATCTAGGTAAGGAGTTATTTTTGTGGCTAATTATTTTATTTTTCTATTTTTAAGAAAATTTTCTTAATTTTTTATTTTTGGGTGATCTAAATATCATTTTATTTTGAAGAATTAGTGGAATCAGGCTAAGAATTTATGCTTAAGTAAAATTAGAACTTCTCAAGATTAGTCAAAAACAACAAAAACAAACTTTGCATCAATTATGATACAAGGAAATAAGACCCTTTCTTTTTTTCTTAAAAATTTAAAAAAAATAAAAACGAGAATAAAATTTTAATTAAAATTCTTTTTTTTTTTTTTTAAAAAAAAAAGTATGTTTCAGTTTAATTGTTTAACTAAAAATCGGGATGAAATATGTGAATTTTAGAAAATAAAAAAAAATCGATAAAATTCTTAAGTAACAAATGCTAAATTCAAAATTTTTAAGTCCCTCTCTAAATATCCTAAAATTTGGATTTTCTTCTTTTTTTTTTTATTTCTAGCTATTCTAATTACTTACAATTATAATTAAAATGTGATTAATGCAAGTGAAATTACGGGCGTTTAAATATAAAATTAGCTTCATGAAATAATTGAATGTAGCTTAAGGCTAACTTAAACACACATACACATGTTTGTAGTAAAATAAAAGAAAGCACTTTAAATCAAGTTTTCTTGGTTTAAATATGCATTTTTAAAATTTCCTGTTTTTCATAATGAATATAAAACTCCAAATAATATTTATTAATTTTTTTGTTGGGATTTTATCATGACTAAAGTGATTTAATAAGAAATGTTGTTTTTTTTTGTTGTTTTTGTTACTGTTGTTTATTAAGTGGCTTACTTAAAAATTATTTCAATCTAAAACTTTTTGTTATTTTAATGGTTTTAAAGTTTTGCATTTAATAATTTTTATTTTTATGATAAATTTGCATATTTTTTATATTAGAGTGACCTGTTAAATTTCCAAATGAACGAGAATTGACCTATGCTAATTTTTTCTCTTATATTTCGCAAAAAGACAAATAATGGATTGAAAGGATCCTTATGGAATCTTTATTTATCAAAGAAGGATCAATAAGTTAAGTTAAATTACGAATTAAAAAATTAAGCCATATAACAAAAATTTTGAAGATTTTTATTTTAAAATAGATGAATTAGCATTAAAATCATTTTAAAAATTTTTATTAAGTTTTATTTTAGGGCAATTTTTTTTTCGCTTTACTTAGTTTGGGTGGCTTTAATATAATAAGGTTATGAAAATTTTTAGATTAAAGTATTTGTAACTTCGGATTCTTTAGGAACAGATGATTAAGTTTGCCAGAAATTGGTGGTTCTAGACGACTTTGTGATCAGATGAATAGTGTCCCATATCATAAACTGTAGTAACGGATCTGGGATAAAACAAATTTTAGAAAAATTTATTTAATACCTTCTCCCCCTTAACTTCGCAAACACCCCCAGAAATTTTTAGGATATAACCCCTGGGGCTATAAGCAAGGTTTTACGTTATATATAGACAGCTTTAGTAAAAAATAAAACCACTGAGATAGGTGAAGTCAGAGGAAAGTTTTTAGACACGAATTTTACAAGTTCGACTAAGGCTTATAATTTGGGTAATTATATCAAGTTGTGGGTTTTAATAATTTAAATTTTTATTCGGCAATTTTTTTTTCAATTAGAGTTTTTAGAAATTTTTTTAATTCGATGTTAATTTTTTTTTGCGATGCTTTACTATGTAAAAATGAAAAGTATAATAGCGAAAAAAGTTAAATTGAAAAAAAAAACTTGAAATTTATAGATGTGTCTTTATTCATATTACATCGAGTAAAACACCAAACACACTAGCTCACAAATAATTTAGATAATTTAGTAATTTAGATTAAAAAAAGATTTTTTATGGAACAGCGAAGCCTGGTCCAATCGATTTTCTTAAATGTTTAAATTTGGTTTAGGGTCATTCTACCGAGGAGAATCAAAAAAACCTTAAAATACCTCAAAAAACTCATTTTTACCCAATTTGGTGTGGCTCGGATTTTTTTAGAAATCAACAAAAATACTTTTTTTTATAGAAAAATTCATGAGCTTTCAGAAAATATATAATGATCATAATTCGACTCAAGAAAAAATCGCTTCTAACTATTAAGAATTTTGAAGAAGTTTAGGACCCTCAAGACAAAAAATTTTATTTTTTACCCACCCTGATAAAACCAGTTTTCTTAGGTTTTCATATACGTAGATTACGAATATCCTATCGAAAATAGTCGATTCAGATAGTGCTGTAGTTTTGCATGACGCGAACCTTACATTAGACCTAATCTAAAAGTTAGAGTAATTATAAGAAAATAATTTTAATCGACTCTTTAACGAGATATCGATTTGAAGCTTTCCATATACAGTATATGCTCGTTTCTACCTACCCATCCGTTCCTGAAAATAAACGAATTCGAAAGAGGCCTAAACTGAATTTTCTCTATATATAGATTTTCCTGTTATATTTAGAGAATTCGGAGATTTTTAGAGATAAATATGAAATGAGACAAATATGTGACGTGACAAATTCGAGCGTAGACTGTAGAATTAACTCAAAATTTAAAGTTAAATCGTAGAATAATAATTACTTAAAAGAATAATAATTGCCGTAATATCTGGTAGCTTATTGAATTATTTTCTAATTTTTTAAATTTTTTCAAAAGTGATAAATTCGGGATTAAATTAAAGGATTAAATTTCCGGCTTATTTTCATGTGTTAAATGCGTATGAATAAATTCGAAATTTTGATTTAAGTGCCGCTTAAAATAGTAAGGCATTACGGTACCGTAAAATCTACCATATAACTCTAATAGAGACCATTTGGATTTCCAAAACACTTTCCATTGAGGTTGTAAGCAAGAGTTTGCGCTAGAATTACAATAATAATTAGACTTACAGTGCTACTATGAAACGATGAATTCACCATATTTTCCGTAAATTATGGTAAATTCACGATATTTTACCGTATTTTACCATATTTTACGTAAAAAACGGTAATCTAAAAATCGTAGTTATTGGGAAAATATCGGTATTTATGGTAAATTACCGATAATTTACGTAAAATTTGGTTAAAAAAAAAATTTCCAAAAAATTTTTTGGGCTAAAAAACTTTGGAGATAAAAATATGTTGGAAATTATTTTTAACTAACAAAAAACTCTTGAGATTTCTGTAAAATTCAAGCTCTTTTTTCTAAAAAAAAATGAATCGTGTTCCGGTCTAAAAATCCATGGAAATTGAAGAATTTACGAAAAATGTATACTTTAAATCCGAAAGAAGAAATAATTGGAATTGGCTTAAATTTTTTAAGAAGTTTTCTTACTGGTCAAGTTATCTATTACCGAAATTAGCAAAAACGCTAAAATAAGCTAAAAAATGAAGGAATCATAAATCAAGAATCAAGCATTCGTTCTAGTTTACCAGAAAAACATCAAACTATATTTTTTTAATTAAAAAAATATACAATTTTCAATACACCAAAAAATAACCTTCTAATAAAAATGATTTTAAAGGAATTCTACTTTAAAAATAATAAGCAATAGTGATTTCAGTGTTATCAAGGTCAATTAAGTTCTAAAAATGCTTAGTTAAGTGTTTTAGGTGATGATTTATTTATTTTATTTTTTTCAAATAAATAGTTTACTTGTATGAATATAAAATTTTAAGCTCAAAAAATTCAAATTGTAAGATATGATAATTTCAGAAACTAAAAATACAATTCAAATAATCTAATTCAATTTAGGCTTAAGTATGTTATCTATCTAATTCAATAAATAATAAAATACGAATTCTATATAAGGATATAATGATATAATCACTCAAGGCTATATCTTTGAGATTATAATTTTAAATATTTTTTCAAAAAAAACCCTTTTTAAAAACTTCAATTTTTGAGAGTGATTAAGATGACTATTTTTATAGTGTGTGTATGTGATTTTGTTTGGGAGCTTGTTCCTTGCGATTATATAATCATTGGAGATTAAATAATTTTTAATTTATTTTATTTTTTAATTAAGAAATAAAAAAAAAGAGAAACTATACTCCTAAAACAATAATAACGATTTAAAAAAAAAATTTTTAATTTCTTTCCCTTATTAAAATTTCATATGTTTGTGACTATGTTTTTTCAATATATTGAAGAAACAAAAAAAAAAAAGAACTTTGGAGAAATGACACATATTTTTTTTATTTAGTTTTAAATAAATAACTTTCTAGCAAAACACATCATTAGATTGAGCTTGTATGTATATATATTGAAAAAAATTGCATGGTTCCTATTTATTTGTTGGTGTTATATTGAGTAAAACACCTAACTAACCCAGCTTGTGGCCGTCGAAACGCTACTTTAATTTAATTTACTTTAATTTTATACTTTCTCCAAAATTTGGAGGTTAATTCTATTCAATAAATAAATTTGTTGTAATCTTTTGATCTTAATAAGATTGGAAAATAAAAAAAAAGAAAAAGTTTAATTAAGATTTTTCTTTTTTTTGAAAAAAAGATTACAAGAAAAAATAAACAAATAATTTTTATTTTGAAATTTTTTGTTTTTTTTTTTGTAATAAGAATCAATGTTTTATTGTTTCGAAAAGATCGCCAAAAATAAATCTCATCTCTCTCTCATATAGCTAATTGCAAAATAATATCCTAAGTTTTTTTTTTAAGTGAATTAATAATCTCTTTCTTGTTAATAAATCTAATATTTTAATCGGTAACCCAAGCAACATCGTCATTTAATTTACGATTGATATTCTTCAAATTTTGTAAAAAGAAAAAAGAAAATAATTTCTAATTACCTTAGGTTTAAATGATAAATATTTTTCAATTTTTTTTTTCTATTTTGAGTCAATATATTAAGTTAAAAAATCCTTAAAACAATAATGGCAAAGCATAGAAGAAAAGCAAGAAAACATTTTTGTTTTTTAAGTAGCAACAAAAAAAGAAAAATTAAATGTCTGAGGCTATAATTAATTTAAAAATAGCCCGACTATAGTAAACAAATGGCTAAGATTATAGTCTAAATGAGTTTTGATCCTTGGGTTTAATTCGACAACATCAACAAAAAAAAATCATTTGTTTTTATTTTTCATTGAATGAATGAATGAATGAGTATTTAGTTTATATTTCATTTAAAATAATCGAGAAATTACAACAAAATTTTTAATTATTTTTTCTATACTTTAATAGTTGTTTTAAATTCATTTTTACTTCCTTTTTCTTTTTTAGGGGTTTTTTAATAGGACAATTTCTAATCGATTTTAAAATTAATTTACAATTAAAGTTTTATGCTTTTAGTAGGTGGTATTAAGGCTATGATAATGAATGACTCTGATATAAGTTCCTTATTTAAAAATTTTTGCATACTTTTTTTCAATCCCAAGTTTTTATAAGGTTAAGAGGCTATGACAACAAAAATGATAATTGTCTGAACCCTAATCATGAACAGTCATGATTATTTTTTAAAAATTGAAAGTCATTTCAAGATATATATTTTTTTTTACAAGTTTTCTTCTTTTTTTATGAATAATTAATCTTGTACTTAAGAAAATAATTTAATAAAAATTTTTCGATATTTAAAAAATATTTTCAATTATTTTTTTTGGCATTAATTTTTCTTTATGATTAATTTTTTTTCTTTTGAAAGATTATCTTAAGATCCTAATATTTTACGACTATATACATCAAAGTAGTTTTATAGTTAACTCTTTCGGTTTACTATTTGGACGTTTCTTGGCGTTTAAAAATACTTTTAAGTGTTTATGAATTATTTCAAAGTTCAAAAAGGTTCATAAAAAAAAACAATTAGAAAGACCAGTTGTATGCCTCTGTTATGAGTAAGTAATTTATAAAATATTGGTTTTTATCTTTTTTATTTAAAAAATCGGATAAAATATCGAATCATAAGGAACTGTAAAAAACTTATCATGTGTTTTTTTTGTAGAAAACATATTTGTACATTTATTATTCAATATTAGGGTTGTTAATTGAAAAATAAAATTTCGAAATTTTTGGACTTCAAATAACTTTTTAATTTTTCAAAAAATGTATAAAATATTTCATTTAATTTTCATATGGATAAAATTTACTTTAAATTGAAATTTTATGAAATGAAAAAAAAATTAGGGGCCTAATTTTTTTTCTTTTTTAAAAAAGTTTTTTGATTCAAAAATTTCAAACTAAAAAAATTTTCTTAAAAAATTTTATTTTCGTTTCTTAAAATTTTGTTTCTTTCATGCCAAATTGGTTAAAAAACGATGATTTTTTGGTCCAGAATTGGTCTATGATGCAGAATTGGTCTTCTAAAATATAGATTTTTTGTTCTTAAGTCTAGATACAACATTAATTCACAGTTCAAGGCTAAACAAGAACAAAAAAATTGTACTATAAAGTTTTTTTCTAGAAAACGAAAATTTTTTTTGAAGAAATTTTATTTTTTCTTTTCAAGATGTTTAAATTGAAATCAAAAATTTCAAGCGAAATTTTAATTTTGGTAAAAAATCTAAAAAGTTTTCATAAGTTCTACCAATGAAACGAAACATATAAATTAGAAACTTATTTTGAAATGAAAAAATTAACTTGAATTTCGAATTTTTAAACTTCGAAATAACTCGTTTTACTCTTTTAACAACCCTATTCAATATCTGCAAATTTTCCGCTAAATTTGCACACATTTTTATATTATATATTTTGTAGAGAATGATAAAAAAAATGTACACTTCATTTAAAAAAACATATGACGTACACGGTTGTACATTTTATAGTATTGACAACCTCCAGGTTGGTTCTGATTTTTTCTCTTTGAATACCATCCAACCAACAGTGGTTCTTATAAAAATGTAGCGTCAATCGTAACTTTTGACCTTAACTGTAACCCATGTTTATTAGTCTTTTTTTTCAATTTTAAGACGTTTGAGCTATGGCTACGGTTGACGTTACATTTTTATTAGAGCCACTGTATAAGTTCTCAATATTTAAATTGTTCTTTTTTATTAACAGTTTTTCCGTAAATTACGTAAAAAAAAGTACCGTAAATATTTGTTTTTTACCTGGCACTAAAAGTCAGAAAACTTGGTTTTAGCGCCTCAAAAATAATTAAATTATTCAGGTTTGAAATGATTAAAATGAAACCTAACGACTCATTCAGCCTTGAAAACCCAGTCTATTCTATTTTCAATCGATTTCGAGTTTTAAAAAACAATTTTTGTGACACTAAAGCTAAGTTTTCAAGCGTTTATTGTGGCGTTAAAAACAAATATTTACGCTAAATTTCAATAACCAAATCAACATTATGAACATCTTTAGCTTTAAAAAACGTTCCTAACTCCCAAATTCTTAATGCCTGTAAGCAGTTTAATATTTTGTTATAATAAATATTTAATGATAGTTAAAAGTCCATATTTCGAGCATTGAAATAATGTTCTAAGCATTTAATGTTTTGATATTTTTTCACGAATTTTGTTTGATGTCATTACTTGTAGAATGTGTTTAAATTGGATTTAGTAAAGCTAGATGATCCTTAAAGCTAATTATATTTTAATAAAGAATATACTAAAAAAGATAGTCAAAAGTCTTTAGTTTTCCAATTTAACCATACAATTAAAAAGTTAATTTTAATAGTTTATAAGTTTTTCAACATTTTTATTCCTTACATCATTCATTTTCCAAATAAAACCTTATTGATGACATTTTAAAGTGTTTAATGAAAACTAAAATATTCTTTAAATTTGAATGAGAATTTTATTTAGTAAATAAAGAGAGAGAGCTGGTTAAAACACAAATTTGTTGAAAATTGTTATTGTTTTTCTATTAAAAATAAAAAAAAAAATTTAAATTTTGAGAATGTTGACAAATTTTTGCAAAGGATTCATATGAAGCAGTACATTTTATTTTTTCCAAAACATTACCTTAAAGATTTCATAATTTAAGTCCTCTTGCAAGAGATTTCCCTGTTCTTTCTTTATCAAAAAAAAAAATATATATATAATCCAAGCATTAATAAAATTTTTAATCTAAATCTCAGACGAACGGTAGTAAAACAAAATTAAATAAGAAAATATTTCCTGATTATTGAATTCGTGCTCAAGATTCCAAAGCTAACAAAATTTAAATAAAAAAAAATTTAAAAAAATCGGCTCAAAATATTTTTTTTCTAGGATACGAATATATTCAATAGAGCCTTTAGTTTATTTTATCGAAATTATATCAAATCAAATCATTAAGGTTATTTAAGCAAATAAATGAATAATCTCCGATAGAGTACAAAAATTAAGGAAATTATTTAAAGATAATATCTGAAGCTTGAAAAGCCTCATTTATTTTCTTTACCTCATACCATTGCATAATAATTTTTTTTCTAGATCATACATAGTTAAAAATAGTATTTATCTTATAAAAATAATTTTTTTATTTTTGCTCTATTTGGTCTCATACAAGAAGTGTTCAAGTGCCATTTTGGAATTTTTATATATATATTTTTTTTGTAATTTAATTAAGAAGTCATTTAAAATTTCAAATCAATTTCAATAAATACCTTTCTTACAATTCAATAATATTTTTTTTAATTAGCAAAGTTTTTCTTTCTCTTTTTATTTTCTTATCTCTTTGATATTTAACTTATAAGCCAGACAATTAGATTTTTCAATAAATGCTTATTACGTAACTTTACGTAAGAAGAAGTTCATATCAAATTTTATCTTTTTAATGATGATTTTCTTCTTTTTTTTATTTTAATATTTTATACTTTAAATTGAAAAAAACAACAACAACAAACTAGTCCATAATAGCTCACATAAATAGGGAAAAAAATTGTAATCTTTCTAAAGATAAATTTGCGACTTTTGATTTGAGATACAAATCTCTATTCTCAAGTATTACCCTCTCTATCGTTTTTTTTTCTCCTATTATACTTAATTACCGAAATTCCTAAATCTTTACAAACAAAAAAAAAGAAAAAATTTTTTTCAATAATTAAAAATTGTTTATGTGTTTTTGTGAAGATAAAATAAAAGGTTAAGATAAAAAAAAAAGGTATTTCGATTTGAAAAATAGAGAGAGAAAGTTGGGGTTATTAATTATAATTAAAATTTTTTTTTTAATTTTTATTTAGAGTCAGCTGATCATTTTTTTATTTTATTTCTTGTTGTTGTTGTTAGCCACAGTTACATGGGGATTTATTTTGAGAGTAACAAAACGAAAATAAGCGAATTCCTACAACGAAATAATACACAAAACTAGATGGCTAATATTTAAAAAAATATACAAAATACGAAACTATTTGAAATATTATATAACTTGTAGCACACATAAACAATACGAAATTTAACTCTTTTGTTTCATATTTTTTATTTTGTAATTTTTTTCTTATCTCTAAGAAGAAAGCTTGTCATAGAGAAAATTAAGTTATTCCATTGATTAGACTTCTAAATAAATTTTTTAAAAAAGCCAGAACAATGCTAAGACTATGCTTGAGCAAAAAACCGGTCTTAAACAAAAATATTTTCAAATAAATAAAAGCTTAGTTTATTTTATTTTTTTTGGACAAAATTTATGATTATGAAATGAAAGATAACAACCAACAACAACAAAAATATATTCTAAACAACTTAGGTTAATCTTTTCTTAAGTATTCATTTTACAATATTATGCAAAGATTCATTGTAGAATCTATGTCGAACTTAAAAAAATAAAAAATATTAATTTTATTTTTTTTTAAATAATTTAGTATCTTCTCTATGGATACGATAGAAAAAAAAAGTGTCAGACATTTGAAAATTTTTTTTTTAAAGCCAAAGTAGGGCAAATGTTTAGACTCCGTTTAAAAATGTTTTTTAATTGATACATTTTTATGTGTGTTCACGGTAGGCTTCAGATCAAACAGTATTTACCTCAAAAAAATTTTAAACCGGTTTTTCAAATTAAAATTACAAAAAAATTAAATTCAATTGGGGATACATATAAAAAAAACTTATCAAAAAATTCTGAATTAATCAATCATAAACTTTTAAACCAGAACAAAATACAATAAAAACGAAAAAATAGTTTAACCTATTTTTAAAATAAAATTTTTTTCTCGATGAAAAAAAAAAATTAAAATAAACTAAACACAAATATTTGAATCAAGGTGTTTTTTTTATATAAAAAAAAATTAAATGGAAATTTTTTTACGAAAATACAAAAAAAAGAGAGAGAGAGAGACATTTGAATAGATTTTTATTTAGATATTATTTATTTTAAATAATTTAATATTCAAGAGAATATTTTTTGTTTTGTTCGTCTCCTAATTTAACAAAGTTTTTTTTTTTGTTTATTTAGTCAGAGCTTTGAGACCTAACATTTTTTTGCTAAATTCCCCAAAAAAAAATAACTCGGAATTTTTACTGCATGATCAGGTTTTTATTTCAAAAAAAAATTTTTTCTTTTTGAAAAAAAAAATAAGGACTAAATTTTATCACTCGAACAAAATTAATAGGAAAAAAAAATTTTTTTTTATATTAAATTTGCTCTTAGTTTGGGAGACTTGCTTAAGGCTATTTTGAGATTTTTCAAAATTAAAAATTTAATAGGTTTATTTGTTTTTTTATTTTATGTTAAGCATTTAAGTATGAAAATCAAAAAATTTTCTAAATAAAAAAGTAAAAAAGGTGTAGCGGGTAAAATGAGCAATTATTACCATACAAAACAAATGTACCCATTAAGACATAAAAATAAAATTAATCAAATTGCTCTAAATGAGTATGAACGTAGTTTGATTGTTGTATTAAGTTGGCTTTTATGATAAATAGGTAACTTATAATTAGTTTAAAATTATAACTGAATTTGAAATCATACTCATATTTTTTGTTTCTTATTTACTTGTCAAAAAGTGGGCTTTTCATATAAATAATAATAATAATATCTCTATATTAATTAAAATTAAATTATTAGTTTATTTAATTTCGATGATTATTATTTTTTTTGCCTAAGATAAACTTTAAGTTTTACCTTTTAGTAGACTAGGAAGTAATTTTTAAATTAGTAGGAGATCGTAATTTTTTATGTAAATTATGGGAAAATAATAAAGTATCTATTTGTTATTTGCTCGTTTTTGAATTTATTAACAAAATGGTAAACTGATGCCTGGATAATTTTTTTTTACAATTATTGTATTAACCCTAGACATGATAAATTGTGTTTTTTTTTTGCCTCAAAATTTTAGACTTTCGAAATTTCTCTGAATATATTAGATAAGAGAAAAAAAACAGGTGACAAAAAATTTCAAAACACTAAAATTTTCCATGTAAAAGTTCCTTTAATCTACGCCCTGATATGAGAAGTAAGTTTATCAAAAACAAAAAACTATGCATCCCAATATTCAAGGGTTTACATTGTCACAATAAAATGACATAGATGATGATGATTAAGATTAAAAGCCTAAAAAGTAAAAGATTTAAAGTATCTTTTTAAAAATTCCTACATGTAAAAGATGATTATTTTATGCGCATATTGTATATATAAATGAGATCATTACGAAATCGATTACCTTTTTTTCTTTACTTTGTAAATTTTTTGGTCTCCTTGGTTAGAGAATTTTAAAATTTTCTTTATTTATTGAATAGAATTAACCTCCAAATTTGGAGAAGTATATATAAAATTAAAGTAAATTTCCATTATGATCAGAATGGAAAATACAAAATGGTAAATTTACTACCACCCTTTTTATCGTAAAATTTTAGTATTTATTAGCCTAAGCTATAAAGCCATGTTTTTTATAAGTTTCTTAAATAGGGATGACAGAAAGGGTCAATTACACAAGGAAATTGGCTTATATTATTTAATAAAAAAACTAAACTAAAAACTGATTCTGTTTTCTACGAGTTATTATTCATTCATATATTTATATTTGATTGTAAAAAAAAGAATTGAACCCTAGATCAAATCGAGATTCATGCTTATTCATACAAAAATCGTAATTAAATTTAAAGGACTTAACAAGATATAAAAAAAACTCATTGTGTAAATATCCAACTAAAGTATTTTTGATTTTCTTTTAGAGGCTTGTTCTGGTCTACTACTTTAAGATACTATTGTCAATAAAACATCAATTTTTATTTTGGTTTTAAGGAATGTTTGAAATACTTAATAATAACGGTAATCATAAAAAGGACCTAATCTTAATTCGTTTACAAATTCAATAAATCAGACCTCGATTTCGTTTACGCTCGAAATTGTTAATGGTTTTGAAATGACGCTCGTAAACATTTCGTTTCGATTTTTTACTTGAATTTGTGAACGTTTAATTTTGTTAAGATTTTCGACGTTACCTAGGCAGTTAACAAAATCGTATTTGCTTTTAAATGATTAAAAAATAAATAAATTATAAACCCATGGAATAAGAAATTCGGAATTTAAAGAGAACGGAATTTTTTTTTTACAATATAATAATTAGAATCAATGCCTAGTAACAGTACAAATTAAAACTAACTTGTACGCATTTTGTTCCTCAACTCTTCCGTTCCTCTTCGACTCTTCCTCTGAAGAAACAGCCAATAAAAATTTTTTTTTTTTTTGAAACATTTTCTTTCCAAAGAAAAGAATTGAAAAGAAGAGTAAAAGTAGAGGAAGAGGAAAGGAAAACGATCGTACAAGTTAGATTGCACTTTCAAATCGTTTAAATTTTTTTCCCCAAAGATTAGAGAGAACTAGGGTTAATAGTTCCACATGTTAATAGTTCAAGCAAGCAAGATATTAATTTAATAAATGCAATATAGACACTTTTTTTCAGTTTTTTTTTGTCGTTGTAAGTCGAAATGTCTTGATTTAAAAGATAAAAACTTAAATGAATTCGACTGTACTTATAAAAAAAAAATGATTTATAAATAAAGGGTCATATGATTTTATAAATTTTGTGAAAAATTTTTTTTCTTTTAAAAATTAATTTTTACTAAGAAGAATTTTTTTGTTGTTGGTCAATTTTTCATCATATTTGTCATTAAAATGGTTGATTTATTTAAATTGTCTCAACCTTTTAGTTGTAAATTAATAGTCGTATTATGTCAGGGAATGGTTAACAATTTAAGCCAAGCAACAACAACAACAACCAGAAGAGAAAAAGGCGCATTTAAACATATGATAATTTGATAATGATTATTTAATATTTGACAAGACAACAATTGTAATTAATTTCATCATCAACAACAAAAAGAAATTAAATTTTTTTTCTCTCTTTTTTTTTTTTTAAATGTCCATAAATTTTATTGTTACTCTTGGCAAACAAAATAAATTTGTAATTTTAATTTAATCCTAGCAAACAAGAGAAAGAAAAAAAAAGAGAGAGAGATAGATAGAAATGGACAAATAACTAGATAGAAAGATAGACGCATTTTTTTTCAAAGGTATTATTTGAAAATTTTTTTTTTTCAAATTAAAATAACTCTCGCAATTAAGCTTCTATAATTTTGTGAGATAAATTACAATTTAGTTTTACAAAAAAAAATTAATAAAAATCCTAGACCACTTTTGCCTTAAACTACACCTTTTAGATACCCATTATTATCTAAATAAGCATAATCTAATAATAATAAAATAAAGATAAATACATTTGAAGCGAACAATAAACAATAACAACAACAACAACTACCACAACTAAAAACTTAAGCATACCTATCTAAAATTATTATTATTTTTTTTTGTTTCTTGCTAGTGGTTAGGCCAAAATAATTTTTTGCATTTAAAAAGCGTTTCAATTTTTCTATCTATTTTTTCTATTACCAAACAAAAAGCAACAAAAAAAAACTTCTTTTCTTGTGTTTGGTTATTTAATTAGAGATAAATAGAGAGAAGAAGTTGGAAAATTTTTCTTGAAATCTACAACAAAAAATTTTCGTCTATTTATTTGCCTCAATTTTTGTAATTTTTGATATCTATTTTTAAAAAAAAAATAAATAAAAAAAAATTTTTTTTTTCTCTTTTTATAAATAGATAAATTTTTTAATTATCATTTATTGGAACTTAAAAATGTCAGTCAGTGTGTAAATTTTTTTAGTTTTTATAACTTTTTGTTTTTAGCTTCATTTTTTGTTTTGTTTATTTTTTTTCCTTCATATCATTAATTTCTGAGCTCAGAATTTCAAATGGAATCGCCTAATTCAATGTATAATAATAATAATAATTTAAATGGTACTACTAAAGATGGCTATAACAATCAGGACTCGAATACCAATTCGGAAAATCTAGTTATACCGTCCAATTTTCTCATATCAACCAAAGAAATAATCGCAAGATTTCCCCATAACAAACGTGTCGGTCATTATTTACTTGGTCGTAAATTGGGAGAGGGCTCATTTGCTAAAGTAAAAGAGGGTTTGCATACTTTGACTGGTCAAAAAGTTGCCATTAAAGTAATAGACAAGAAAAAGGCCAAAGAAGATGCATATGTTAGTAAAAATATGCGCCGTGAGGGTAAACTTCTACAAATGATCATTCACCCGAATATAATTCAATTGTACGAATTAATGGAAACTGAAAATAGTTATTATTTAGTAACTGAATTGTGCGAGGGTGGAGACCTAATGGACTATATATGCGCTAGGAAATATTTGTCCGAGGCTTGTACTCGAAAATTTATTCGACAAATAATATCAGCTGTTGACTATCTGCATCGAATCGGAATTTTACATAGGGACTTGAAAATTGAAAATTTATTATTAGACAAAAATTTAAATATTAAATTAATCGATTTTGGTTTGTCGAATTATACAAAGAGTGAATTGTGTATAACACAATGTGGCTCACCGGCGTATGCAGGTAAGCATTTTCGATCAAATCGATTAAATAATATTTTAATAAATTAATTTTTTAGCACCCGAGCTATTGGCTCATAAAAAATATGGTTCTAAAGTTGATGTATGGAGCATGTAAATTATTTTTTTTTAATTTTTAAACTCTCAAATTTCAAGAGATTATACATTTTTTACAATTAAATAGTGGTGTTAATATGTATGCTATGCTTACTGGTAATTTACCATTTACAGTCGAGCCATTTAATATTAAATCGTTGTACAATAAAATGATGAAAAATGAAATGAATCCTATCCCAGAACACTTATCAAAAAGTAAGTGCTTTTATTAAATATTAGAAAGTTTTAAGTCTTAGGATTCAAAGAGATGATGAAATGACCTAAATTTTTTTTGTTGAAAATTTTGATATTATCAAGTTTTATAAATTGAATAAATTAAAATTGCATTACTCATTAGAAATTGAAGTCTATTTCAAATTCTGAAGTTTATTTCAAATTTTAATAAATTCTTCTTTGGCTTTATTATCTCTGAATTGCTACAAAATGTAAAAATTTGGCTCCAACAAAGTAAGATCTTTATTTTCGTATTGATCTATCTTCTAAAAATGACATTGTTAAGTTTATTTTGGTTTGAAAAAAAAATCTTTGGTGACGGATTTGTACACTCTTAACAATAAGACTATTTGATATAAAACTTAAACAACAGCTCTAAAAGTTAGAAAAGACTAGTTAAATCAAACTCACCAAACATTAAATCAGTTCTGGAAAAAAAAGTTCCATTTGAAAAATTTTTTTTTCTCTTTTTTGTTGTGAGTAGCTAAAACAAATTTTAGCAAATTAAATTTTTGATAAATTTTATACCGTAAAAAATGGCAAAAAAATGATTAATTGAACTTTCCCAATTTATTGGTAAATAAATTCTTTTTTTTTTCTAAACTTTAAATGCTTTATGTGTAATATTTCGCTCATGATTTTCATAAAATCCTATCTCTACTTACCCAAATGGTAATTGAAATTCATTAAAAATTAAAAGCTAGTTTAAAAAAAAAAGTATTATTGTCGTTTAAGTGAAAGTCAAACAATTACTGTCTAACGTAAAAACATTAGAAAACTATATCTAAAGTTAGTTTTTTATACTAGTCATAATTTGAATTAGCTTTCTATAAATACAGTGTATCCCCGATTTTATGAACCTCGTTTGTAAAGCATGATTTAGTTCACAAAATTGAGAGTTCATAAAATCGGAAACCATATTCCATACTTTTACATAAGCATAGATTCAAAAGGTTTTTTTTACTTCATAAATTCGAAGATACATAAAATCGGGGATACACTGTACTCGAATCGATTTTGCTAGAGAAAGGGTAAGATTTTAATTCTATGTAAAGCTAAAATAAAATTTCTGGACCATCAAATACAAATAAATGATACGAAATCTTTATTAACGAAAAGATAGCCTGAACAATTTTTCCATAAGGTATCAGAAAATTTAATAGACGAGTAAGCTTACGATTGGTTTTTATTCAAGCTAGAAAATATCAGTTAGCAAATTAAAAAAAATTACCTAAAAAATTTTACTTGATTTTTAAAGATTTTATTCTTAAAAAAAAAAGGCGGTGAAGATTTATTGAAAAAATTATTGAATCCAGATCCAATAAAACGTATCTCACTGAAAGAAGCCATGGAGCATCCATGGATAAACGAGGGTTACGCCAGTTTGCTCAAGCCATTTCCATATCCAAACAAGCCCACCGAAGACCAAGTAAATCCGACCATTTTGCGCTACATGAATAGCAATATGGACTTCAATTTAACTGAAATAAATGAAAATATTAAATTGAATAAACCGAGTAGTTCACTAGCTACTTATTATCTTTTATTAAATAAAGTCAAAACTATGCTCATGAAAATAGATCCTAAAAAAGTAATTACTTGAATAAAAATTTTAAAGAAAGAAAAAAATTTAATCTTTTTTTTTTTGATAAATAAGGACAAACAAAAAACTCGTAGTAATACTACTACTTTAAATGATACGAAATCTGTTATTAAAGATCTGAAACAAAATAATCCACCAACTAAACCGAATACCTCAACCCCTCAACAACAACAACAACAACAGTCAACACCTCAGCAAACTCTACCAGTAATTCAAAATACAAATTCACCTCTGTCAAGAACAAATACAAAAACTCCTGGTTCAAGTAATGTACCGAGTGTCAGTCGAAATGTTTCAATCAAACCCGAACAGACAACATTGACTACAAAATATAATAAACCTGAGCGATCAGCATCGCCTCACACTGAACCAACAAATCAATTCTCTGGTGCTATTAAAAATTTAACTCAAAAATACAAAACTATGCATCTAACTACTTCCATAGACACGAGTTTATTCACTAATAATAATAATAATAATAATCATCAATCTTTACATCATAATACAGCCCCCGCTACGCCAACCAATTTAACTACCCATAACAGTGTTAATTTAAATCAAAATTTTAAATCTAATTATTTAAATCAATCTGTGGATCCAAGTTTAACAAATAAAAATGATTTAAATATTCAAAACAGTGAAAGTGACGATAAACAATCGTATCCGCCGACTCGTACTGGTACATCGTTAAATCGTTCGGTCTCAAATACACCGGCCTATGGTCGAATGAATGCCGAATGGACTCAATTAATCAAATTAACTAATCAGAAAAATAAGTCTGATTTTAATAATAACAATGATGTTTTAAATCAAAACGGTGCTAATAATAGTAATGACGATGCTTCATTAATACATCTAAATGGTTCTGGATCTAATTCGAATAATGCATCGACTGGTTCCTCATTACATATGCCTATTATTTCCTATAACAATAATAGTAATTCTTCAACGAATACGAGTACTGTACCAGTGCCAAGATCAACTAGAAGTCCTATAATTAAAAAGTTATCCTCGCCAATTAATTTACCATCTATTGATACATCAATCGGTAGAATAACTCCATAATTTTGAACAAGAACTGTCAATTTTAAGGCAATAACAATTATAATAAACAAACAAGCAAAAAATAAGATTTAAAATTTTCTTTATTTTATTTATTCAAATAAAAAAATATGAGTAGAAATTTCAAGTTTCTAAAAAATATTAAGAAAAGAAGATTTTTTTTTAAAAAAAAAATTTTCTAAAAATTTTTCAAAAAAATTTAATTAATTATCATATATTTTTATTTAAATTTTATTGGCCTGTGCGAACTTTTTTTTTTTTTGATGCTAAAAAATAAAATATTTTAATCGAATTTTAAATTAAGAAATTTAAAAAAAAATTAAAAAAATGAAGTAAATGTATATATAGAATAAGAAGAAGAACAAAAAATCCAAAAGATAAATAAATAACAAAAATTATTTAAAAATTCCAAATTTATTTAATTAATTTTTATATTTTTTTTAAATTTATTTTTATAAATCTCTAAACTTTTTTTTATTTTTTAATTTTTGAAAAATTTATTATTTAAGAATTTTAATTTTTTTTTGAGATGAAGCTGAATTGAAATTTGCTGTGATTGGTAAATGAGATTTCTTGGTCAAGGAATTTTGCTTATCTAGCTTAGCAAGTTTTTTCTCGGTTTTATAATTTTTTTTATTCTAAAACTAATATTTTATCTATAAAAATAAAATTTATTATGCAATCAAACGCTATTAATAAAAATATTTTATACAAATTTTTGATATTTTTTATTTAGAAAAATAGACCTATCGACATTCGGTTTGGTTAGTCAAGTCCTGATATAAAAACATTAGTTTTTCCATTTTAAGCGGTGATTTTAACCTCATCCTTATCAGGCATTGCTTCTTAAGATGTATCTCAATGTTTAATTTATTTGACGTAATTGTTTCAAGTAAAGCTATGCCAAATTTAAGAAAAATAAAATTACTTTTTAAGCAAAATTTTTTGAAGAAAATATTAAGTTAAAAATCTCAAAGTAAAATTAAACACCTTGTCCTAATAAACTTAAATCCATCCTGATGTCAAATCATTTTGTAAAAAATTTTATCAAAATAACTTTAAACTCAAAAATAAGAAATTCATCAATTATCCAAATTCCAACAGCCCTAATCGGATTAACTATGATTCTAATAAAATGCAAGTTATCCTAAAAATTAATTAAAACCTTTAATTTCAAATTTATTTTTTAAAAAAATTATTCAAGAAAAAAAAATTGAAATCTATTTATTTTATAAGCGTTATTTTTTATTCTATAATATTAGGAAATCAAGTTTTATATTTTTTAGTACACTGTAAATTTTTAATGCGTAATGTTTTACGCATCAATGTATCAGAATTTTTAAAACCAACTTAGAAATTTTATTGTATCAATTGACAGAAGAAACAATCGAAGCAAAGAACTTAAATAGTTTTAAATCGAAAATTGATGAGTGGTTTTTGAAACGCTGTTCAAATCGACTGCTATAGCCCAAAGGGCTCTGCTTGTTTCAAGCTGCAGTTATTACTATTACTACTATACTAAAAGATATGAAAAAGTCGATCGATCAGAAATTGATTAAAAATCAATTTGATCTAACGTTTTTTATTTTTCTACTTTTCTTTTAGAGTAAAATTATTTTAAATGTAACAATAAATGTAAAAAATTTTTGCTTCCTTATTTGTCTTTCGCCAGTAAAATTGATTAAGTTAAATTTATTTCGACTTGAAAAAAAAATCCAGCGTGATGGATTTGAACACTGCTTAGATAATTATATTTAGTATAAATATTAAAACACTATTTTAATAAGAATAGAATAATTTTAATTTAAATTAACTCAACATAAAGTCAGTTCTAAAAAATTGTTCAATTGGAAAAAAGTCCGCAAAAAATAGCACTTAAATAGCAAAATTGAATTGAGTGAATCTTCACAGCCCCATATCGTTTCGATTTTTTATGCAATTGACTTCATCAATACTTACCATAACCTTATGCCTAACCTTCATCCCTAAATTGAAACAAGTCAAACGAATTCTTTAATTTATTATATATAATATATAAGATCTTTTGGATTTTTTCATGGTTCTACTGGAAGAAAAATATTCACTATGTTAAAAGATATTTTTACGAGAATGGGTGGAGTTTTTTTATTTAGTAATCAAGTAGTCAAGTACAATTGACTTGACTACTGTCTTGGGGATTGCAAAATACCATAGATTAGTTGTTTTTATTACAGTGCTGGCAAAGGTTTTGTAACAGTCCGTCATCTGACGTCAGATGACGCTTGGCAAAAAAATAAAAAATTACACCAAACCTCGTCATTTTACGTCATATGACGTCAGATGACGCTTCGAAAAAATCGAAATATGACGTCATCTGACGTCACATGACGGACTGTTACAAACCCTTTCCAGCACTGTATTTTGATTGATATAAGGCGCCGTTAAATTAGAATTGATTTAAAATTTTTAGTTTTTTTGCAATTATTTTTTTGCAATTATTTTCATTTTAACTGAAATTTGCTGGTCTAATTAGTTTATATAAAATAGGAGTCATTCTTAATTTAATTTCGATTCTAGTAAAGTGAAAAAATTAAAACAACAAAGCAAATTCGAAAATATTAAGAAAATTCATCATCCTAATAGCAGGGGGTAATATTTTAAAAAATTTGATACACGAGGTAGAGGGGAGGGGGGTGTTTTTAAAGTTCAAAATTATAAAATTTATCCTTTTTTTTAAAAAAATTTACAAAAAAAAATCATAATTTTATAAAAAAAAAGAGGAGGGGTGGGCATACGAATGGATTTTTTTTTCTATTAGACAAGTAAATATTAAAAAAAAAATGAAAGTTCAAGTTAACTTGTTTATTTTTTTACAAAATTCAAAAATTTCGGATTTAAATCACTCTTTAGTAATGAACAATGAAATTTGTTTGTGTTGTCAAAAAGTCGAAATATCAATAAAATTAAATGGAACGATCATAACAAAAAAGTCCATTTAAAAACATGTAAAAAAAATGCACAAGCATTCAACATAGAAATTATGAATAATTTTATAAGTTTCATATTTAACTCTCAATTTACGAAAAAATCGATTATGATCACTGTAAATTTCTTTTTAACTTTTTTCTAATTGTGCTATTTGAGCTGGATGGACAGTTCTGTCTTCAAATATCTTGCTTTTTAAAAAAAGTTGAAGAATATGAAGGAAAAAAATTTTTTTTTCCAAAGAAAATATTAAAGTAAAATGCAAGATTGTGATCAAAGCGTCATTATCCTATATCGGTGGTCATATATTATCAGCTGACATAACTGAAAACACTCACTTGTGTGGTTTTTGTGGGTTAATTGGATGTAAAGTTGATTTAAAAACTTCCTCTGGAAAAGGAAAAAATAGAACTTTCAAAGCAGATTCAGAATGCAAATATTTTACAAGCTTTAGTCTTCAGTCAGCTTCTAAAATAACAAACAGATTCCCATGCACAAATAGGCCAATAACCTGTCCAGTTTTTTACAAATTTATTGGTCCTATAATATGGTATCACATTACAAATATTGTCATCCTAACGTTGAGCCTCAAAATTTTGTTACAGAAAAAGAGAAAAATTTAATTTTAAAAAACTGTAGATAAATTTTCCGTTTTGTTATGTTTTTCTAATACTGTTTAAATTTTTATTCGTAATTCAATAAATTTTTCTATTAAAATTCTTACATTTCTTTTTCAAGGGGTGGGGTGTCCAGATTATTTGACCTAGGGGGAGGGTGAATCTTGGAAGATTTTTTTTTGACCTCAGTGTGCCAAATTTTTGTTCCTCCTACCCCCTGCAAATAGTTTTCAAAAAATAGTAAAACAAATTTGATTATATTAAATTTATATAATCATTTAAGTGCCAATAAACTAAAAGATATATTATTTCATATTCTATTAAAGTTTAACGTCTCGAACGCGTTTTCATCTTTTAAATGATTCAACAGATGCTTAGAAATTTTTCATTTATGATTAACCTCTTAACAGAAACAGAATTCTTAAAATTGAATCTAATTAAAAATCATTGCATACAATTCTGAAATAATTTAAGAGGTTTCCTTAGCTACACTGAAACCGCTTTTAAACCGAATCAATTATCTTTTTTTGCAAAAAGAAAATGAGTTTTCTAGTGGATTAAGATCAATATTGGAACCAAGATTAAAATAATAAGGTCTAATGAATGGAACTTTGATAAAGGAAAATATTCGCTTAAACCCTCGGAATTATCAGAACTCATTTTCAACAGATCCAGGAAATTTTTTGAAAATAAGAATGGCGGTTCAGATTTTTACAGTGGAAAAACCGAAGCATGGCAATGACGAACGAAGTAGTTGCTGTGAAAATAAAGCATAGATCTTGTAAGTAAATAGGCAACCACGCATTTGACAAAATAGTTAAAGTTACAATAAGGACAAGTATTTTAATTAAGCGACGAGTTAATTCAACCATTACCAAATACTCAATCATTCCCGGGTCAATACACACCGGGAATTAAAGTGCATCATATTGAAGCAATGGCGTTTATTTAGTACAAAAAATAATACTTATGTTGCCTCGACTTTTAAATGAAAAAAAAACTAAAATTAGTAAGCTTCTTTTCGCTAGCTTAGCTAACTGAGCTTAGTTACCGCCAATGACTAGTTAAGAACGCTAGCCAAGGAAAGTAAAGTGTAATATTAATTAAACCGACGGACTCCAGTCAAGCATTTTGACACAAAAATTCCCTTCGCGAAAACTTATCACGTAACTGCATGTTACAGCAATAGGTTATGGAGAGAAATTCTATGTTTTAAAGGATACAGTTCAATTTAACCATAGCTCCAATTTTCGAGCAAATGATACTTGGCCAATTTTTTCTTTCAAAAAACACTTAACTTACTGACATCTCGATGATTAGATTATAGAGTTATTGTTTTTTTACGAAAGATTTCGGTAAATTTGAAAAAAAAAGACTTGAAAATGGTAGTTAAGTATTGAATCAAATTAAATTGACTTAAAATTTGAGTTAAGGATCGTTTTAACCACTGTGAATATTTATGAGCAAAAAGAAAGCAATAAATTATACGAACGGTTAATGTTGTTGTATAACAGGGCTATCGCTCGCCATATTTATGAAAAACATACTAGAAAACAAATTTTTCGTCGCCTAAAATGCCAAACGAAAAGCATCTAATTGACTTGGTGGAAACAATTAAATTATTTTTTTTTCTGTAATTTAATAAATTTTCTATAATTTAATAATGTATCCATTTTAACCAAAATCATATTGCAAATTAAAAATTTTGCAAATATTTATTGTTAAATTGTTAAATTTTATTTTCAAATATTTTTTTTTAAATTTCTATACAAAGCAATATCAACAAAAAGTCAATTCTGAAATAAAAGTTCCAAAAAAAAAATATTTAAAAATAATTCAAGATTTAGCGAAATTGTTACAAAATGTAGCGATTTATATAACAAAAAAATATTTAACCAAAAAATGGCAAAGAATATGCTGAATTGAAATCAGCGAATTGAAGTGAACTTCACAGACCCTAAGATTTTTTAAACAGCTTTGAAATTACGCTCGATATCGAATTGGTCATTAAAAATATTTCCTTGTCCTGATTATAGATATATTTAAATGTTTAAAAACCATCTACTTTTTTAATATGTAACGTTTTACCATATTTGATTTTATAAATATTAGATATAAAAATGGGTCAATATTTATTCGTATTAGCAATTTCAGAAATGATTGTTCGGAGTTAAATCAAGTTTTTTTATCTTAGCTTTTAATTCGAGTTCATATTTTTCATCGGTTTCTTTTCATCACTCAATCCCATCAAATATTTTACCAAAATGAATTACGGAAAAATATGTTTAGATACTCGTTATTTGTTATTTTAAAAGGATTGATAAATAAGAAAAACCAAGTAAAATGTATCACTTAATTTTAGACATTTGAGCAATTGTTAATAGTCAAAATAAATCGTCAAGATTTAACTAAAAAGGGTCGTTAATAGTTGAAATAATTTCATATAAAATTATCGCTAAAAGTTACCACAAAATAGAAAAACAGCTCTCGAAATCCATTCTGGTAAAGTAGTTAAATACTACCATAAAATCGAACAAGAGTTAATTTTAAAGTTTGGCTCAGAACTGTATCTTAAACTAGAAAATTAAAGAATTTGATAAAAAATTTTATCGATTCAATTTCAGTTTTTTTTTATTAAAAATCAGTCTGTGCTGTCATTCAATTCGAGGAAAATCGCTTTTAATTTTTCAGCAAGACTGTCTTATAGGAGGAAATTACAAAGATTTTTTGTTTAATAAATGAAAAAAAATTTATTCCAGATTTTCATTTTGAACTAAATGGAAAAAAAATTAATTGACCAAAAAAGTTTACCGGAAAAAATGAGGTCAATATTGTAAACTATAAAAAAAAATCAGAAAAAAAAAAGTTATAGCCCTAGAAAAAAAATTGGATTTTAACTTAATTTAGAAAAAAAAATTAAGATTCTAAAATTAGAAAATTAACGACAAAAAAAAAGTCAAAGTATAAAAAAAAAGTACAAAAATAATCGTCAAGTCTTTTTAACTTTTTGAAACAAAATTAATATTTAAAATAAATAGCGTAAAAAAAACTATCGTTTTTGTCGTTGAGTTCTCGCTTGATTGTTTTGAGGATCTAATCGAATTATTTGGGCTTGTAGCTGTTGGTTGATTAATCTATTTTGTTCAATAGCTCTTTGAGCATTTTGTTGAATTTGTTGAATTTGCTGTCTTGCTAATTCGAAATTATTAATTAATAAATTTGGGTTAAAGGCACCAGGTTGGACAATATGTATGTTATTGTATGATGTTTTATTCTTTTTTGATTTGGCTAATTCGTCTAGATATATTTTAGGATCATGTTTAAGTTTGATATCTTTTTTATCTGGATGCAAAGTGTAGAATTCTTCTGTGGCTTTTTTGTAGGCTTCTTCCATTTCAGTTCTATGAAGCTCGTGAACATCGCTAAACTGTGGACATCTAAAATAAAAAATTCGATAATATTTTTTTCGAAAATTCTGAACCTAATGTCAAATTTTCACATCTCTAGCTCGATGGTAACATATTTTTTGCCTTAATTTAATTTAAAGGCATGCATTTTTGGGTACCTGATACTACGAATTTTATTTGTACATTTCCAGAAGTTAGAACAACAAATATAATTTAAATACGATCTTGTCGATATTTAGAATATTCGTTGAGCTATTAAGAAATTGATTCATGAAATCAATAAAGAGAGTTACCACACACATGAAGATAGTATGCTTGTTCAAGTGAATAAATAGTAAGGACTAAGCGCAATTTAAATCTTATAAACGCAACAAAAAAAACTTATTTAAAATAAAAAAAATATTTTAAGTTTTGAGCGTAACATATTCAAATGCTAAATATTTTGATTAAAAAAGCGATTTAATGGATACTCACTATTGATTCCGATTACTTTATAATATAAATTCTTATTAAAAAATATGTTAGTGCAAATATTATTTAAATAATAAGATTAATGCTTATTTACTTGCCTCAATGAGCTTAAAAACATTGCTGAGTTTGTCAACAAGAAGAAACGTGACAGAATTTAAAAAAAAAATTTTAGTGCGTTGGAAGGATGTTGCGTTAGTTTTTTGTCGTGGTGCGCTAATAAGAAATTTGATTGCGGTTATAAGAATTTTTGTTAATCCATTTATCCCAAATAGTAATAACTTAGATTATCTAAATTTCGACTCTTTTTAACTTTGGCTAAATTTATAAAATAAAACTTCTGATATCAATTTTGCGAATTTTATAACATATAATACGACGTTAGATCCTTATGTTTTTCTAATATTTAGACTAAAAAAAGAAGCTATTATTCTTATTTTTGATTCGAAAACTTAGTTTTCTAATTGGAGAATATTTATATATAATTGTAGATATTTACACTTTATTGGGAATTTTTTCTCCGGTAGGATTAGGATTAACAGGCTGTGCAAAATGGCTATAATCCTTTATTGGCTGTCGACAGACATAGCATGTTGCTGCACCACAGACACAGTGCATCATGTTACATCCTTCTTCTTTGTAAAATCTTTTACCACACTTGTAACATACTCGAATCATTGATTCATTAACGCGATTTTCTATCCATGTTCTCATGTCAACCTCATGTTTCTTTTCAATTTCATCGCATCTTAATGGAAGATGATTTGGTTCATTGCATTTTCGACATGTTTCTTTCATGCAATCGGGATCTTGACAATAAAAGACTCGTTCATCTGGATTTTCTATAATTGCCGCATAGTTGCAATGAGGACAAAATTCCAAACCGGGTAAATTTGCGTTTTTAATCTCTTCATTTTGTATTTTTTTCATTAATTTTTCATATATATTTGGTTCAAGAATACTTTTAATTACTCTCATTGGAATTTCTAAATCACATTTTTCTCCAAAGCATTTAAATTTATATTTCGAATCGCCAATATTTGTCTCGACATATTTTTTAATACATGCTCTTTAAACGTTTCAATATTAACTAAAAAAGTATGGTGAGTTAAAACTTAAGATATCTTACGTGCAAAATTGATGATTGCTTTCACATTGAATTATATCTTCCGGCAAAAATTCATTATCAAAACAGCATTGACACTCTATTAAGGCATTTTGTTGCTTAGCTTTTTCGAATCTTTGTTTTCGATTTGATTCCTTCGAAGTCAAATATTCTTGAATATGAAAAAAATAAAAATTAAATACATGAAAAATTTATAAAAATTTCTGAGGAATTTTAATTTAAAAGGATGTGTCATCATAAATGTACTCGCACCTATTTACAATGAAAATATCGAATCACTTTTTTATATTTCTAAAAAATATTTAGTAGTATAATTTTATTAAATTTGAATAAAATTATTACAAAAGGAGAAGAGTAAGGACAATCCTTTATTTATTTTTATTCAAAATTTGGTTACCTCGGTAAACTCTTAGACTAGTTTATTGCAGTGTTTCTTAGTTAGATTTTTTTTAATTTTTGGAAAATGTTTTTAAAAAAAATCTTACACATACTCAAGTATAGATAACGGAAAATAGAGCCTTACCAACATCAGAAAATGAGTTATACTTGAGGGCTTGGTTGTAAGGGAAAATTAAGAAAAAAATATTCGTCAAATAGGCCTTATTTGACCGTTATTTTTTTTCTAATTTTCACATAAAAATTGAAGTGTAAAGTACTTAAAGTTAAAGAAAAAGTGGCATTACCATTACCATTAACCGTAAAATTACCATACCATTATCATTACATTACCATACCATTATCAAGGTACTATTAAATTTTTTCCAAAATTTTTTTTTAGGGAAATTTTTTTTTTTGAAAATTTTTGTCAGAAATTTTTGATTCTTATAAAAAAAATTTTCTCACAAAAAAATAAAAAAAAAATTTGGAAAAAATTTGATTACCAATTAAAGGTAATGGTAACGGTAATTGTAATTGTAATGGTAACATTTTTTTCGATCCCTTTTGTTGACCCTCATAACCAAAAATTAAAAGCGATTTTGATTAAAAACGCGATTTCAAATTATGATCTCGACAATCTTACAAGAATGGAATATAATTCTTGTTGATAGATGACTAAAGACTAAATATGTTTGAAACTATTTGTTTTTCCATTTTATTTATTGAATAAATTTACTAAAACGTAAAATTTTCTTTTATCTTTTCATATTATTAATCTAAGAATCCTTAAAAACATTCATATATTTGCTTTTTGAAGGGTTCTAAAAAGTTGCTCACGAAAAAAAATAAAAATTTTGATCTCTACCGCAACATAACTTAACATTTCTAACTTAATTAACTTATAATATTTTTTAAGACTTTATCAAGAAATTCGACTAGTTCTTGACTTAAGAAAAAATAAAAATTAATTCAAACTTACGTCTAACCAAAGTTTCATTTTTAATAAACCAAAGCTCTTTGAAAAATGTCTCATCGATCGAATCTGGATAGACTCTTTCATCTCTTGGAACATTTTGGAAATAATAAACTTTATTTCTTCTCTGGAATTTAACTTAAGAGAAAAAAATAATCCTAATTGAATATTAGTTAATTGATTTTTAAAAGGCCATACTTATATTTGTGATTCTTTTGTTGTTATTATTGTTGTTGTTGTTGTTGTTATTAAAGTCACCGATGCCAAAATTGCTTCTTTGTTTAAGTTGATCCTCTCGTCCATCATATGCATCGGACAATTGACGATAAGTCAATGTAAAATTAAAACTATTTTGAACAAGAGTTTTTTCGATGCATTCAGTCGTCAAGTGTCTATATTTATTTAATAAATAAGTCCTGCAATGATTTTTATAACAATCACTAGGGTTTTTTTTATTATTAATAAAATATTCTATTGGATTAGGATAAGCTTTTAAAAAGTCTTCTATGTTTAGATCTAGATTCAAACATGATTCCAGCTTATTTTTTTTGGCTTGTTTGCCTAAAGCATCTTTGAGCTTGGGATAAGATTTAGCCTCTAAAATTGTATTCACAATTATTGCAACTCTATTTGGTGTTTTAAGTGGAACATTTTTTAATTGTTCTCGAATAAAATTCGGATCGCAATCGGGAATAATTGAGGATATTTCTCCCAAGTCAAGCTCGTCTAAATTAATCTCTATGTCCATTGGTTCGAGTTCTACTAAATCATTGTGCTTATTTTGAAAATTAAGTAAATCATCCATTGTCAAGTTTAATGCATTCGGATTATTTAAATTTTTTAGAAGCTCTTGACGAATACGAACAACATCAATTTGAGGAAATATGTCTTTGAGTATATTTAAATTGTTGTTAAAATTAAATTGTTCATCGTTGTCGACGATCATTAAAGCAGGTGGATCAGTATTTTGGTTTGTGATTCGTATACGTTTATTTGAGTCGTTGGATTGGTCAGACGGATTATCAATGATTTCTATTGACAGAGATCGCTTTGGTCTTATTTGAGCCATTTTTTTACTCTTTCAATAATTTTTCTTTCAATTTTTATTAAATTTATTCATAATAATAAAAGAGTAATTTCAAATTTGATTTTTTTTTTTGCTATAATAAAAATTTTAATTTCACCATCGAATGTCTATAGAATGCAAAGAGAAAAAAAGTTTCAATTTTTTTTTCTGCTAAATATTGCGAAAAAATAATGAAAGTTATGAAAAAGCTTTAGAAATTTTCAATATCAAATAAATAAATAAAAAAAAATTCTATTGAAATCGTCTCCTTTTTAGGAGTTGCCAAGAGAATTTCAATTTTTTTTTGAAAATTAATTTATTTGCTTAACTTTAAGCTTTATATTAAGCATCCTAAAATTTCTCCAGTGCACTTTTTTTGCATAAAAATCTTCATGTTTCTTTTCAACAAAATTTTCGACTTCATATTAATTCTATTTTTTTCCAATCTGATGTTTAAAAAAAATTAATAATCTTGCGATATTATTTGGTTATAATTCATTTTAAATTTATTATTTCGAATATTTTACTATAACCGTTCAAAGATAAAGTCAGATTTAAAAAGAGTCGAAAGTTCAAGTAGATTAAAATTTTATTTAGGATTCTTTTTTGGACACTATTTACTTATCTTCTTTTTCTAGAATATAAGTTGTTTTCGACGATTTAAGTTTTTCAATGTCTAAAAAGACTCTTGACATCATGAAAATTAAAAAATTATTACCTATATTGATAAAATTTATTGTCAAAATCTTAACTACGGTAATTTGAAAAATCTTACTGTTCACTCCTTTGTAGATTCGAACAAAAAGGTTAGTCTCCTTAGAAGATAGGAATCAGTATGAATTCTTAAGTATAACTAAAAGCTTAAAATTGACAAAAAACTTAATTAATTGATTTAATTAAAATAATTTTACCGATTCTCATTAAATTTTATTGAGCATATTTAATTTTAATTTTTGCTTTTACAGGGGTTCTAAAATAGATGTAGCGTCAACCGTCAACTGTAACTGTAACCCTAGCTCAAACATCTTTAAATTAAAAATTAAGACTATTTAACACAAGTTACGGTTGACATTACATTGATATTAGAACTTCTGTATATAAATTATCCCCTTACCTATTACTTCTAAAAATATAACCACAAATAAAAGAAAGAAATTTGCTATTAATTTAGGTAAAAATTTCTTTTATTTGACATATTTTTTATTTTTTTGGCTGTTTCTATCAAAATGTTGTTTAAGAATGTTGTGAGCGTTACTTGAGTTTATTTCTTGAGAAAAATTTTCAAAATGAAGAATACTCTTGTGTACCGCACTTGCTTATATTTGAAAAAATACGATTACAAGTCCTTATTTAAAAAAGGTTTTCTTTTAGAATATTCGCTATTAGAAAGGTAAGAAATCTATCAAAGTTAAAGACTGAAATTATTCTTTTATTTAGCCCTTTTAAAAAGGAAAGTTTCTTTAAGCACAAATTGTTTCTTTAATTAATTTATTTTTACCGTTTTGTTTTTAAAATTTCATGGAAAAAAATAAAGTTTAATCGATCCCTTTTTTAGTGGCAATTATTAAAACGCAGATCGCTGTTTTTGTGTTGAAAAAACTGACCACTACTTTTTTCTTCAACAAAATTTTTAACCAACTCCGGTCGGTCAATAGTCTGTAGAGAATTTTGAGAGCTTTCAGAAAAAATTATTTTCAACTTTTCCGGACGAATATATAAAACGTTCTTCAATATAAATGTCAAAATTCGAATTTTTGAAAAAACTGATCGGTAGTTTTAATGAAAACCATCGACCCAAATAACTCCGGTCACTTAATATTGCTAAGAGAATCGGCAAAAATTATTATTAGAAAAATAAAAAGTACGATAAATCTATCAATTACATGGTTTATTCGCAAAAACAACAGAAACATATTTTTTCGAATTAGATACCGAAATACGAGGAAAAAAAATTTTATATGTTTAAATTCAAATCGCAATTTAAAGAATCTTGTTTAATAATATTAGCTGGTTTTTTAATTAATAATTTGAATATTACAAAGTGATAGTCACTGAATGGAGAATCAATAACTTCAGTTTTGTCAACCGGGTCTCCATTGTGCAGAAGAAGGTCAATCAACGATTTTTTAAATTTCAATAATAACATATAAGAAGGCCTTGGTCTTGAAAAAGGATATTGTTTATTCTTAATAATTTCATTGTCCTTATCTCACAAATTCCGTCCGGCATACGATACGGTACGTTCGCCATACGCTACGATACGTTCACGCCCGGCTACGTCGCAAATTCGATAGAAGTGCAGTAAATAATGTTTGCCCATATCTCGTTGGATGTGAATTTTCATACAATTCAAAATTTTTAGGAAAAAAGATAAATTTTCCCGAAAAACAATTGAAAAAGTTTCAAATAAAGAGAAAAAATTTTTTTTTTATTTTTTATTTTTTTTTAAAGAGAGTTAATCATATATCTTAATCGCTTTAAATCATATCGTTCTCTCTCAATCAAGTAGATATGTGCCAGATGATGTTACTTTACAAAGTAAACAAGTAATAACTGAAATAGAAATTTGACTCTTTTAATGATTCAGGAAATTATTTCTAGTGTTTTTTATTAACTCTTTTTTTTTAAAATTTTTTCTTTCAATAAATATAAAAACTATTTTATAAAAGGCGCATGTTACATATCTTATGGGTATAGGTAAATTAGCAAAGCAATGAAATTAACTTATCAGAATTTGTTTAAATTTTACTTAAAAATCATCTTCTAATTTTTAAGATAAGATCAGTAAACTAATTTATTATCAAGGATTACTAAATTTTTAAAATAAAATTTAAAAAAAATCTTATATCTTTTAATAAATTATCTACTGTTAATAATTAAAAATATCTACTAAAAAAGAAATTATCTAATGCTGTACTGACGAAAAACTATGCATTATACTAAAAATAAGAGTTAGTATCCAAGTTCTAAGAAACTCGTTTTCATTTATTTTCAAAAAGATAATTTAGAAAAATAAAATTTTCATCCAAAATGAAATGTAATTTTTCAATTTTGATCTTTGTTTTAACTCTTACTTTAAATGTATTTGAAAGTGTAGTCAGTAAGTACTTTATTAAATTTGATCTACCGTTAAAACTTTTTATTTCACATCCATTTCTTTAAGGTGTATCTCTTGTGGACATAATATGTGGATTTGATTTATTCGAATGTTGTCGAGAGCCTCATTTGAAAAAAGATTATGTGAAATTCGAACTCAATTTGAAAAATAAACTTTTTGGTCAAACGCTTGTTCATAAAACTCTAATATCGGCTATTAAAAGCCATTATGAGCTTAAAAATCCGAGTAAAGCTCTAGTTTTATCGTTTCATGGTTCAACTGGAGTTGGCAAAACTTATGTATCCCAAATTTTGGCAGAAAGTTTATATATGAAAGGTACTAAAAGTGATTTTTTTAAAGTTTTCGTCGCTACAAAAGATTTTCCTCATAATGAAAAGATAAATGAATATAAGGTAAAAATGAATATCTTTTTATTTTTTTAAATCAAAATTTTATTTTTCTACAAAATTCGGCTGTTCTATTTCAATGCTATTTTAAGGAAATAAATAGAACATTTTTTTATGATTTTTAAATATGAATTTAATGTTATCATTACTCAAAAATTATAAAAAAGGTGTTTAAAGGATATATTTTAAGTAAGGATATTTAACTTTTGGGTGCCTTTCAAAAATAAATTTCTGTTAAAAATTTTAATTATGTTTAAAGAAAAACTGAAAACTGATTTTAAATATAGTATTTTGCAGTTTGAGTTAAAATTTCTAAATGTCTTAAACATACTGCATTTCTCACGGATTAACGCCGTGTCCGTACTGTACTACATTCATGATTATTCATGAACGTTCATCATGAAAATTCATTCTTTTTCATGAATTTTTCTGAATTTTCAAAAATTTTCATAGATTTTCATGAATGTTTATGAAAATTCATGATTTTTTTCCGATTAATTACCAGACATGGGCAATAAATAATTGGATCCAATCAGACTTGTTTACAAGTACTAAAAAACAAGTACTTACAAGTATTTTTCAAGTACAAGTAATACTTGTACTTTTAAAATTTTTTTTTGGCAAGTACAAGTAATATTTGTAATTTTAAATTTTTTTTGGCAAGTACAAGTAATACTTGTACTTTTAAAATTTTTTTTGGCAAGTACAAGTAATACTTGTCCTTCCTTGTAAATTCCGTTTTTTATTAAAAAAATCCTATAGAAAACGCCAAAAGACGAAACAGTTTTTGGCGTTTATTGCTAAAAGGCAAAAAATGCGTTTAAACGCGTTTTTTATTTCCCGGGTAATCAACAGGCAAGTGCGCACATCTATTTCTAGACTGATTAACACGTTTATTCATTAAAATAAAAATAAAAAAAAATTATTTTTTAAAAATCACCGTCATTTATGGCCTAATTTTTTGTAAAACTATAAACGGGACTCTTGGTCTGAAAAGAAATGCTAATTTACTGTTTAGACAACACCAAAATAAATTTTCAAGTACAAGTAAGTACTTGTACTTGCCAAAAAAAATTTTCAAGTACAAGTACTTACTTGTACTTGGGAAATTTTTTCAATTCAAGTAAAGAATTAGATAACTTGGTACTTGGTACTTGCTACTTGTAAACAAGTCTGGATCCTATTATTGAAGCTTCGGACAACTATTAAGAATATACCAAAATATCCGAAGCTTCGGATATCGGAAATCGGAAATTCGGATATTAGATTTTCAAAAGCTTCGGATATTCGGATACCGGTTCGAATATCCGTAGCATTTCAGAATTACAGCCCATAATACTTTTACAAATTTAGCCAAGACCGCCGCATTTCCGCGTTTACCATTTGATTTTTATGAAAGGATGAAAAACATTTCCGCGTTTATCATTAAATTTAAATTTAAAAGATTTATTTTTTGCTTAAAAAGGTTTTCTTTATACTTTTAAATTTTAATATTTTTCAGAATTATAGCCTATAATACTGTTACAAGTTTAGCAAATTTTTAACCTTTTCATTTTATGCCAACTAGCTCCCTCCCTACGGCAAAGGAATTTAGCCAAGACCGCCGACGGCGGCCCATCCAAATAACGGCCGCCGACGGAGGTGCTTGGCGGCCGAATTCCTTTGTCGGGTATTATAGCCTTTTAAATGTTATTTTTCACAAAAAATAAAATGAAAATATTTGCAATTTTGATTTTTATGAAAGGATGAAAAACATTTCCGCGTTTATCATTAAATTTAAATTTAAAAGATTTATTTTTTGCTTAAAAAGGTTTTCTTTATACTTTTAAATTTTAATATTTTTCAGAATTATAGCCCATAATACTGTTACAAGTTTAGCAAATTTTTAACCTTTTCTTTTAAATGTTATTTTTCACAAAAAAAAAATGAAAATATTATAAGAGATATAATATCCGATATCCGATTCATGAATACCCGATATCCGAACCTTCGGATATTTCAATATCCGATATCCGAATCTAAAATATTCTAAAAGATTTAATATCCGATTTCCGATTCATGAATACCCGATATCCGAACCTTCGGATATTGTAAGATAATCTAATATCCGAAATAGTCTAATAATTGGAAATAAATAAATTTTGCCCATATCTCAAATGAAATTTTTGAATCATAATGAACGCTCAAAAGAATTCATACGAATAAAATTAGCTCTGAATTCATGAATATTCATTTTTGGAACATATGAATGACCAGGATAGTATATTTATTGTTTTTAATTTTTCAAAAAAAAATTTTGTTACGGTACGGTACGATCTTCGAACTAAAAATTTATTTGTTTCAATTTTTTTGGTAATAGAAATTAGAATAATAATATTTCTTGATTAATATTATAGATTGGAACTTATTTTTCGCTTGACTCAAAATTTAAGATCTGAGTTTAATTTTAATTTGACGGAGGCTTAACTGATAATATTTAGAATCCAAAGGGTCAGACTAAAAAAATTTTCATTAAAAATGAAAATATTCAATAACTCTATTATCAATATCTTATTTTAAAGGAAGCCTTTCATTCCGGAAGCTCAACTCAAATTTTACATAAAAGTTTGATTTTTTATGAATATAATCCTTTTAATTAGAACATTTTTTATATTTTTTTTGATTATTATGTCACCCGACAAAATGATACTAGATTTTTTCAAACACGTCATTTTTGATTTTTTTAAAACCGGTTATATTTAAAAGTGAATTTTTTAATACTAGATTTTTTTCAGTATAGTTTTTCTTTAAGTCGATACTTAATTTTCTTCGAATATATTTTTTTATGTTTTAACAACAAAAGACCTAAAAATTTTAGCCTAATTACAACTTATAGCGAAATAAACGTAGTGTCTTAATAAAGTAGTAACTTTTGAGAAGCACTGTATTTTCTACATTTATGAGTAAAATAATTAATAAAAATTAGAGTATCTTCATTTGTTACGTAGTTTAAAGCAGAAAAAAGAATAATTTATACGGAGGAAATTTCGATTACTAATCAGATGCTTTATTTTACGCCTTATTTTCTTTTACTCTTCATTCATATCTTTATTATTTAACTTTAATTAAACAAAACGATTTAGTGAGTCATGATTTTCGATCTGATTGATACATTTAGTCGAAGCAATCGTTTCATTTAGAAATAAAATGAGTTCTTTACAGAGCATGGTAAAGAAGTCGATTTTAAATTTTTTAAAAATATAAAAAAACTTTAGAATAAATTCATAAGAGATTATCAAATGATTCACCTTGAGAAAAACAAATCTACAACTTAATTATAATTTTTGAAGTATATTAAAAATTGATCATTTTCATAGTTTTTTATTTTTTCAAGGAAAGATTAAAAAATGAAATAGAAAAAACAGTTCAAAAATGCGAAAGAAGTTTATTTGTTTTCGATGAAACTGATAAAATACCAATAGGTCTTTTGGATACAATAAAAGCTTATATAGACTATAATCATGACATAAATAGAGTTGACTATAGAAAATCAGTTTTCATATTTTTGAGCAACAGTGCTACAAAACAAATAGCTGAATTAGCCTTAGATTTAGACCGTAAGAACATTAAGCGGGAAAAATTCGAATTGAAAGCTTTTCAACGTGTAATTCAAGACACAGTATTTTATAACAAAGAACCGGACAATAAGGGTTTATACCATGCAGCAATAATCGAGAGTCATTTGATCGATTCTTACATACCATTTTTACCTCTAGAAAAAATCCATGTGAGAAAATGTGTTAGAACGGAAATAATAAAATTTATTTATACTGATTTGTATGAAACAGATCATTTAGAAGAAGATATTGATGATATAGTTGATCAAATGTCATATGATGGTAAATTTTCATCATCAGGATGTAAACGCGTATCCAATTTAGTTCGTAATTTAATTTTAGACAAACAGTATAAATTGAAAAATGAGTTCTAAAACAATTAAGATTTGAACAAAGTTTAATTTATGAGCTTACATAAATTTTTATTTGTTATGAAATACTTTACAATTTTAAATATTATTATTAAATTTCCTCATTTAATTAAAAATTTTTAAAAATTATTTTGTAATTACATACAATCCTTGCTATAATGAATCGATTCAGTATAATTTTGTAGCGGAGCGAATCGAGGTACCGCGATAAATTTCCTCTGAAGAAATAATAAATTGTAGCGAAACGCTAAGTGCTATAAATTTCCTTTTTAATTAAATAAAATTTATAGCGAATATTTATTCTTAATTGATAACCTAAAAAATTAAAATTTATTCTGAAAACTCTTCAAGTTCACTTTCAATTGAATCGTGTTCACTTGCAGTTGAGATTAAATCTTCTTGATTTTTTTCTTATTTTTGTCAATCGAATTGACGTCAAACATCATAACTATATATTTAGTGTACGCATCGATTGAAATTTCATCGTTACGAAGCATTTGCCTATGATTGTTGAGTATTGAATCATTGATAACATTAAGCTTTTTTCTTGGCGAAGCTTTTTCGTTGTTTAAAGCTCGATAATACTTCAAAGAAGCATCCGATTCTTCCTCTTGAAATTTTGAAATTTCTTTGTAAATATCGGAGTGAGGTACCGATAAATGGTTACTCAATTTGTTATTGTAGCCTTCAAGGTAATTATTAGTCCTCGGATAACCCTCTTTATCGAAATGATTCCACATTTCACAACTGAAATTAGGCCTTTCATAATAAGTGTAAACAAAATATTGCATGAATTTATCAACCTCTGGTCTTTAGGTTGTGTTGATTATATTTTAGAAAAAAGTAACTCGGGCTTGTCAAATGGACTTAAAGCAAGAGCAAACACTGTTTTTACCCATTTTTGCATCTCTGAGTTTTTTGAATTTACGTTTTTAAACCACAAGTACTTCATTAAAGCCTGGTAAAATGGAATAGACATCACCCTTTGACTCAATTCCATTAAAGACGTTTATAAACGAATTAATCGCCGCAGCCTCGAAATCGGTCATTATGTATTTAGGCTCTAATTTCAAATTTAAATTTGTTGCTTCTTTTTTCAATGCATAAAAAAAATGATTATAAAAAGACTGTAGTTTCCGATGCATCAACGCAAAACAGCAGATGATTGATATACGCATGGATAATGTATAGTTGGTAATAATACTTTGATGCTGTTCGGAATGTACCATCCGCGTACCAAAGCGTAGCATGTGTTAATATCTTCAGTTGAGGAGGTGAAGCAAAGACAAGAATCTTATTATCTTAATAGTCATGTCTTTCAAAGATCTAGTCAACTTTGGGCAATTTTTTTTCTTTCTTTTGATCAAAGTTGACTTCATACTCGAAAATTGATCAATTATCTTGGCCAAATCTTCATACGGTAAATTTGAACTCTTAGCTAGTTTACTTTGTTCCTCTAAATAAATTTTTCCAACGCTTTTTAGTGGTTCTGTCTCAGCTCGAATTTTAAATTCTGAATTAAATTTAATTCGCATGCTTTCAAATGACTCGATTACTTTATGTTGAATTCCTTTTTCCTCTCTGTTCACAGTAACAGAAGAACTACAACCAGTAACTTTACCCAGCCAATAAATAGAATTTTTATTGATCCGATTTCTCTTAAGCCGAGGTCCATGCAGTCATGATTAGGATATTGAATACAGACATCTCTTATTAGAGTAACACCATAATTAAATCACGTCATTATCAAAAAAAATTTAAAGAACGGATTTTCTTTCGTTATTTTAATAATAATTTAATTTTGTTTAAGTCACAAAATTATGTCAGATTTTTATTTGTGGTACAGTAAAAAATAAACAAAAGCATATGTATTTGCATTAAATTTTCTCATATTTTATCACAACTAGTTCTTTTTTCACAAAAAATTATTATTTTCCACAATTGAATTTAGAAGAATGAAAATAATTATTTTTCTATAAAAAGTGTCAATTTTTTTACATTCGATACGATATATCTTTTCAATTCTATCAATTAATTTAATCTTAAAAGTAGTTTAGTTGTCTTTGTATTTAAATAAAAAAATATATGAACATAAAAACCTAACTAATTATTAATTAATTCAACAAATTTAATTGGCCCGCTATTGTAGAGAAATAAATTGAACTTTTAAACACTAACCTATCGTTAGAATTTATAGCTGTTTTAAATAAAAAATCGAAATTTTCATTTTTATCTAATTTTTTGATTCTATCACTTTTTGCTTATGACTCATAAAATTCAAAGAACCGAAGTGACTGTATTGAATTTTTGCGAGAAAACCAAGTATTGGGTAAAAAAATTAATTGAATAGTTATTTGTCGAACTCATTATTAAAAAAATTTTTTAATTAAAAATCTAATTTTTATAACTATTGCGATTCTCAAAAAATTTACTCTTAAAATTTAGATCCTTGAAAAAAGAGTTTATATTCCAAATTTCATTTAAATGTATTGTTATTTAGTTATTACTATATAACTATAAGCACGAAATAGTGATGATCATCTTTCAGCTGATCTCGTGCTGAGGAGTGTAATCCTTATTAATATAAATAATTATTTCATTTTAGTTTTTGAAGTTTCAGTTTTCATTTTTTATTTGTTTTATTTTATTTAACAATAAATCGCTACCAGAACTAATAAGTTTTAGTTTTATTGTTATTCTATCCTCGACACGTCCTACATTGGTGGCAGCGGCTTAAACAAGTTTTATTGTGAGAGATCAAGTTAAACT
>NTPY01000024.1:0-34268 GCA_002922825.1 Brachionus calyciflorus
TATTAGTACAAAAAAAAGCTTATACAAAAAAGCTCTTTTTCGAAATAGCTAATTTTAAAAGCTGGTAATAGTTTTTTAACTTTCAAAAAAATGAGTCAACTAGAAATTTTTTAACAATTAAGCCAATTAACTTTAGAAAAAGATGACACGCTTAGCATGGTTACTTTATCCCAAAAAAAAAGCCGCAATTATATTTTAAAGGATATTATTTAGAAAAGCATCAGTCAATGCTGGAAAAGTAAATTAGAGATGTATTAAGGTGGCTGTACAACATTTGGCGATAAAGTTGGCCAAGAATGCACAGTAATAATTGATGAAAGTTTTAATTCATTCTCATGCGTCGGACCCAACAAGACTTGCTACGTCTAGTAAAGAGAAAGTCCATGTATCTGATGAACCAGTCAGAAAATAATGGCACATTTAGTAAAGAAATCGAATATTGAATATTCAAAGAATATTCAGAAAAGTCGAATAGGTCGAAATTCGAATTTTAATCAATTAAAATATAATTTAAAAATTACACAAATTTAAATATTATTCACGATTTATTTATAAATTTAATAAATAAATCGTAAAATTTTATAAATTTAAAAAAAAAGTTAACGTCTCGTCAGTGGAAAATTTTTTTAAATTTAAACAGTCGGAAAAAAGTCGAATTTAATCGACTATAGTCGACTTGAATTTTAAGAAAGCCGATTACAGTCGACTCCGAAAAAAAAGTAGTCGATTGGAGTCGATTTAATGATTTACGAGCCGACTCACAACACTATATAAAACCGCTTTAAAAAGATCAAATTACAATTTAATTTCACTAATCTTAAATACCGATAACGAAAACAAAATATTACAGTCATAATTTAATAAAAATATTTTTGTTTTATCAAATGATTCCTGTTCTTTACAATTATCTACCCGAGCTTCATTTCAATATGTTATGTTCTTATGTTTTTGCAATAAACTGATACAAAGCATGTGTAATTTTTTTTACACATTAATGTTTTGTAGGACAATTAACAAATTATGTGTTATTTATAAATTTATTTTACACATAAGGTATAAAAAAGCAACAATTTTCGGGTCTATTATGTTTCAATATCAATGATATTGAAATTTGAGTATCATTAATTTTCAATATCAATTAATTTCACACCTGATATTAGATTTTTTATTGATATTGAAATTTTTTTACTGATATTAGAAATTAAGGTATAATTAAGCAGTTTTATTTTAATTAAAATTTCATGTTTTATATATTTAATCAAAAAAAAATTAATTTTTATTTTTTGGCGGTCTGCCTCTTCGTTTCTTTTCAAGCAATACAGGCCCTGACTCTATTACTTGCTTTACGTGAGAATTTTCTTCTAAAGGAATATCTGTGAGTTTTAGTAACTCATTAGATTTGAAATTGGTGTCTAAATTATTACCCACTGATATAGTCAGTACTCTATACCGGGTCCCTGTAGTTACATGAGTTAAATTAGATTTTACACTCAGGGTTGTTTTGAATTAAGTTATTATTCTTTAAGAAGTCGATTATTTCCTAGAGATTATTCGAATTAATAAAATTAGTTAAATACAGTATATCATCCATTTTATCATATTTAATTTAATTTGCTTTAAAATCTGCTTACAATTACTTGAAATAAAATGAAAGCTTGAAAAAAAATCAACAATTTCAAAAATAATTGCATTTTTCAAATGCAAATATATGTTCATAATATTTTTTTTTTTGATCTTGAAAATTTATAATTGATATTGAGATTTTTTCATTGATATTGAATTTGAATATCAATTAAATGTTGAGGACTCGTTCTGTTTAGACGTAGTCTCACGGTTATAGTTTAATAGTTTAAACGGTTTAAAACACGGTTGAATGTTGAACGGTTTAAAAAAAAGAATTTATTTTAGTTTAAACATTTATTTTGAATTATTAATTATATTGTAAAGGAAAAGTACAACAACAAAAAAAAAGGGGAATTTATTTTTAATAAAGCATGTTTCACTAGTCCTTTACATAAGTTAAGTACTAGTGAAATATAAATAGTGATGAGTTACTGAGTTAGTCCGCAACATACCTCCCCTCTACATGAATTTTGGTACAAAAATTAAATATATTATTCGGAATGGTTTAACAGAAAGTTTTAATCTTAACAAAAAAAGTATACTTTGGTTTAGTTTTACAATTTTGAACAAAAGAAAAGAGAAAAAATTTTGATTTTTAATTACAATTTCAAAAGAGGAAAAAATAGTATCCGATTTAATGTTCAAACAGGTCGAGTCCAGAGGTGTAATATTCTTTTACTCGGCTTCTCTCCCTCTCTAATTTTTCAATCGCCATTGTCTTCTCTGCCAATTCTAATTCCAGTTCCGTGACTCGGTTTTCAAGTGCTTTATTTCTCAGTTGGAGAATTTTGATTTGTTTTTCTTGATCTTGTTTTGAGTCCATAACAAGGGGAATGTGATCGGCGGTTCTATGAACGCTTGAGCTTGATTGTGCAGGACGAGCATTTATTATAGAGAGAGGGTTGTTCATTTTTTCGACTTTTTCTCTTGCCTGGGACAAAAAAAACGGTATTTGCTCGTTTAATAAATCGGTTAGGGTTTTTTCGGGTTTTTTACGTTTACGTCTTTCCTCTTCGTAAAGGCCGAAATTATCAACCGGTTCCCAATCACCATCAATTTCACTTTTGCGTTTTTGGTCGGTTTTTAAATTTTTTTCAAAACGCTTACGGTTTTCGGTTTGAGTTTCTATACTTGTAGGTTTATGGTTTAACTCAAAAAGCATACCACGGTTTTTAAAGTCAATGGGTTGGATCTCTTTGAATTCGTTAACGACTTCCAAGTGTACAATTCGGTTTTTAAATGCCATGAAAGCAATAAAATCATCTTGATTTAACTTTGTTTTTGGTGGGACAACGATATAGTCAATTTCTCCCCATTCTGTGTGAGATTGAAATTCTTTTAGTTTCTAACTGATAAACTTGTAAAGTTCAAGAGATGTTTTTTCAGGACAACCGAAACTGCCGGTTACTCTACGAATATATATGTCGTTTTGCATTTTATATCAAACGTTTTAATTGACGGTTTTAAGTAATGAAAAAATTTTACAATAATAATCAAGTTTAAATAGAGAAAGATGACTTATTGCAAATTTGAAACAAGCAACAATAAAAAATATTACACACAGTAATATGTGATGATTTAATTATTTACAGTGATGTAATTATTTCGTCTTATGGCTTGCTTTTCTTATTTAGATTTAAAAGAAAAAAATTTGAAAATTAAACTTATTTAATGATTGGTTAAAGGTTTTAGGTTCCGTTTCCGTTTTATAAAAAAATTTTAGAAAATAATTGAAAAATTTAAGTTTAAAAAAAAAAAAAAAATTTTTTAATTTTTTGTTTTAAGCGGTTTTAATTTTATTTTTTATTTCGGCCAAAGTCTCATATTCACTAGTGTTAGACTCCGAGTCATTTAGCTGAATATTTTTACTCTTCGACCTTAATGTGCGAGTTGGTTTATTAATAGTTTTCAATTTAGGCGGTTTGTAATTATCATCTAATTGACTATTTTCAGTTTCATAGTCTTTATTTTTTGATTTTTTCTTTTTAGCCAATTTAGCTTTGTATTTATCCGGTTCAGAAGTTTTTACATTTTCAACCGGTTCTTGTTTAATAGTTGATAAATTATTCTTGATTTTGTCATGGTTAAGCTCTTTTTGACCTTCTCCAAAATCTCCTAAATTATAATAAAAACTTTTTAACCTACTTATGTGCACCTGTTTTGTTCTAGATTTTTTGGATCCGCATTTTCTAATAAAATAATCTATATTATTACGGTTTTTACCAACAACTTTAAACGGTCCATAAAATTTTCGGGCTATTCCAGACGATAGGCCTTTTTTTAGCTCGGGATGATCGACTAGAACTAAATCTCCTATTTTATATTCGAATTTATGAATTTACGATCGTGATCAATTTTAGCACGGTTCATTTTTAGATTACGGTTTCTAGCAGCAACTTTGAAAGAGTTCTTCATACTATTTTTTAGCTCTTTCATATATTCTTGGGCCACTATTGGTAAGTTTTTTTCGATTGCATCGACAGGGTCTGCTAAAACATCAACTTCACCATGTTCATTTATTAAAGTGTATTTTTGTAGAATTGGTTCACGGTTAAAGTTATTAAAGTTTGGTATTAGTATATCGATTGGGATTTTCGGTTTACGCCCGAACATTAATTCGAACGGTGTGAATTTGGTAGCTTCATGTTCAGATGAATTATAAGCATAGGCGTACTTGGGTAAATTTTCATCCCAAGTCAATTGTTCCTCATCAATATATGATTTAATCATGGTTTTTACGGTCTGTACGCTTCTTTCACTTTGTCCGTCACATTGCGGGTGAAAAGGCGTCGTTTTTAGTTTTTTTACGTCAAGGTACTCATAAATAAGATCGAGTAATTTTGACTGAAACTATGTTCCTTGATCGGTTAGTATTTGGTTTGGTATTCCATACTTGCAAAACCATTCATCGATTAGTATTGTTGCTACGGTTTTTGCTGTAATGTCTTTCATGGCGATAAATTCGCAGAATTTTGAAAAATGGCAAATAATTACTAGTAAATATTTGTTTAAACTTTTGGTTTTTTTAAAAGGTCCGGCTATATCGACGGTAATTATTTCGTTCGGTCTACATGGCGTTAAAAAATGAAGTTCACCTTTGTGAGGGAGAGTTGTATTTTTTACTTTTTGACAGATTTCACACTCTTTCACCGCTTTTTTAATTTGTTGTCTCAAAAATGGCCTATAAAATCTTTCCATAATTTTTGCGGTTGTTTTGTTTCTCCCAAGGTGAGCGTTGAATACCGAACTATGAACATGGTTTATTACGGTTTTTACTGCTTGAGCTGGCAACACGAATTGCGTTACATAAAAACCTTCTTCATTCTCGTACATTCTGTAGAGAATACCTTCGATTAAACGTAGTTTATCATATTGTTTATATAAAAGTTTTTGAGTTAAATTGTTAAATCCTTTTATTTCCGGTTTTTTACTGCCGTTAGTTTTGATAAGTTGGATTGCCCATACGAGGTCATCATCTTTTAATTGTTCTGTTTTATAAGTTATATACTCGTTTTCGGTTTCAGAACTCGGTTCTTTGGCAATTAATTCTAATGATTCATCTGAGCTTGTATTTGTTGAACACGTTTCAATTTCGACGGTTTCATCTTGAAAATTTTCGTCCTCTACTTCGACAACAGCTACTAAATTATCATAGTAGTCTTCATCTGAGTTTAAATTTGGTTCGTTTTCATCTGGTAAGCGTGAAAAACTATCAGCCACTACATTTACTGGTCCGGGTATATATTCAATTTTGAAATCATATATACTCACTCTAAGTAGCCATCGTTCTAAACGTGGATGCACATTTCTTTTTGATAAAATCCAAGTTAGCGGTAAATGGTCTGTATGAACAATAAACGGTTTACCATATAAATACTCGTGGTTTTCTTCGATTGATTTGACGACTGATAATAATTCCTCTTCTGGCGTTGCGTAATTGCTTTCTGCCGGTGTATAATTTTTCGAAAAATAAGCAATCGGTTTAAACTGTCCATCGTCTTGTTCCTGTTCCAACACTGCTCCATAACCATAATCACAAGCGTCGGTTTTTAAGTGCATGGTTTTTTCAAAATTAGGCAATGCCAATACTAAATCACTACATAAAATTGATTTAATTTTCTCAAAACTTTATATGTCGACTTTTTTACCATCAACAGCCCCGTTTTTCTTACGAAATTTCTTAGGAACATCTTTTAGACCCATAAGGTCATATAACGGTTTAACAATGTGTGCATAACTTTCTATAAAGTTTCTATAGCCATTTGCTATTCCAAGCCAACACTGAAGTTCGAGTATGTTTTTCGGTTTATTTTTCTCGAGTAAACATTTAGCTCGGTTTGGATTCGGTTTAATTTGATTTTTTGAAATAACAAATCCAAGTAAATCAATTTCCTTCGCCGCTGGAACACATTTTTCCAAAGATATTTTTAAATTTCGTTCCCTTAGAATATTAATGCATTCTAACACAATATCTTCGTGAAATTTTAGACCGTATTTTTGAGTGTTTGTAAAGATGAAAGAATCATCTATGTACACGTCAACGAGTTTACGGTATATGAGATCCTTTAGAGCGTCTTCAATAACTCTTTGGAACCAGGCTGGTGCTGTTTTTATGCCCATTGGCATGCTTAAATACTCATACAAGCCAAATTCACAAATAAACGCTGTATATTTAATTGATTCCTCTTCGACAGGAATTTGATGATACGCCGATTTAACATCCATTCGTGTGAACGTATCCGATTCAACAAGTTTGTTAAAAAGGTCTTTTATCGACGGTAACGGGTAGCTATCGCCTTTGATAATTGTGTTCAACGGTTTATAATCGACGGTAATTCGAATAGACCCATCTTTTTTGTCTACAATTCGTAACGCTGAGCTCCACTCGCTCCTACTTTTTCTAATTATGCCCGCTTTAAGTTGCCTGTTCAATTCATCTTGAACTTTTTGTTTTAAATTGTACGGCAAAGGGCTGGACTTTGTGGTCAACGGTTGCTGCTTTGGATCGCTTAATTCAATTTTGAACGCAATATCCATATTTTTTTGTGGAGTCAACTCAGTTACGGAAGTAGCTGAAATTGTTTTTAGTTCATTAATAATTTTTTCACGTACAATTGAGAGTTCATTTTCTTTTTTAAGTGCTTGTTCATCACTTTGAGACACTTCATTCAACTCATCATGTTTTTGAATATCTGAAAAACAAGTTTTTTGAGCTTGAGCATCATCTCTAGCTTCAATAGTCGACGGTTTCTCATTCACATTTACGATTGGTTCAGAGATAAACGGTTTTAAATTTCTTAAATTGTTATTCATAATCTGATTAAAATCGATTGTGACTTTGTTTTGAAAATCAACGGATTCATCACTTAATTTCGGTTTAGTCTCAATTTTAATTTCATTTTTTAAATGTTTGTTTATCGTTTTAGTTGTCTCTTGTTTTGAGAGTCCATTATAAATTTTTGTTATAAGTTCTGAATTTGTTTTAATCTTTTTATCCATATTTGTAACTTGTTTGTTAAAATCGGGAACTTTACTCATCAAATCACGTCCGAGTAGGCATTCATGTTTTGACTTGTGGTTTGTGACAATTATCGGAACATTATGCAACAAATCGTTTGACTTATCGGTTAATTTGCATTGATTTAAATAAACTACACCATAAATTGTTAGTTTTTTGTTGCAAGAAAAAAGCGGTTTTCCATTGTATTGTATCAAAACTGTTGAGGGATCTTCTTGCTTCATTTTGACATACATATAATTTTCTTGTTGAGTTTGTTCAAAACATACGTTTTTTGTCGGTTCGGTTATGCTATCAGATTCGGTTGAAATGTTGTCAAAACAATTGTATTTGTCGACTGCATAGTTTACCAATTGATCAAAATTTAATTCCTGACTTAGTCTAAGAGACTTTTGGACCTTTTCACGACACTTCTCTATCAATCGTGGGCTGTTTAAACCTTCAATAAATCTTTCCTTTAAAATATCCTCGAAAAATTCTATTTTTTGTTTAGGGAAAGCTTCGGTTAACATTGTTTTAATGTTCCTTGCATAACTTTCCAAATTTTCACATCCTTGCACATCCAAATTTTCATTTGTTTGCTGGTTTCTTTCAAAAAATGTTTTAAAGTCATTGAGACTCTTCGGTCTGCCAAACGGTTTCGTTGAACTATTAAAAATGTTTACCAGTTGACTTTTTAATTGTTCAAGTCCATTTGAGCTATTCAGCAATATTTCCAAATCCTTTAATTTTGAAATAATTTTTTCGTTCATGTGTGTCAAAGCAATTTCGACATATTCATGTTTTTCTTTTCGTTTTAGATTGTGTTCCAATAAAGCCATCCAATTTTGTAGACAGTAGTCTTCGGTTAGTAACGGTATTTTAATTTCGGTTAAATTTTCAAGACTGCTTCTAACGTTGTTTGGCTTGTTCGGTTGTTCCATATTAAAGTGCAAGGCACTGATAAGATTAACGTTACTGGCTGTCGCATTTGCGTTACATGTGCTGTTGGTGGAATCGACCTTCGTCTGTCGGTGCCTCCCTTTTCGAATTAATATGAAAATAATAATCAACAAAATTGTAAAAATAGTTTCGGTTGATTTTTTGAAAATGATCCAATTGAATAAACTGCGAATAGTGTCAAGTAACCCGGCTATAAACTCAAATAGATTTGAGTTGAAATACTCAAACATAGTTGGTTTTGGTTGCACTGTTTTCGGTTCATCACAATTGTAAAAACAAATTGCTTTTGCACTTGGCAAATTTCCAACAATTAGAAATGAAATTAGAAATAATTTCATTAACATTTTAAATTTTTTTATATTGAAAAACACGCGGTTTGAAAATAATTGTAAAGCAAATAAATAAGTTTATTTTGCTTTTGTTTCAAAATTTTGTTTTCTTTTATTCGGTGTGGTTTCTCTATACTAGGGACGCCACTGTTGAGGACTCGTTCTGTTTAGACGTAGTCTCACGGTTATAGTTTAATAGTTTAAACGGTTTAATACACGGTTGAATGTTGAACGGTTTAAAATAAAGAATTTATTTTAGTTTAAACATTTATTTTGAATTATTAATTATATTGTAAAGGAAAAGTACAACAACAAAAAAAAAGGGGAATTTATTTTTAATAAAGCATGTTTCACTAGTCCTTTACATAAGTTAAGTACTAGTGAAATATAAATAGTGAGGAGTTACGGAGTTAGTCCGCAACATAAAGGTTAATTGATTAATTGATATTGAAAATTAATGATACTCAAATTTCAATATCATTGATATTGAAACATAACAGACCCCAATTTTCTTTTTACACATTATTTTGTAAAAAATTTTAAGTTCACAATATTGTGTGTTTCCTTTTTTTAAAATAAAACTAAAATATTAATTAATTTGAATATTAAATTCATGAAACAATGATGGCTTTTATTACCTTATCATAAAAAAGTAAACCGCAATTGCATCACCTCGGTTACTATTTTAAAATTTCATATAAAAATAATGAAAGTAACAAGATATGTTGGCGTTGTACAACTCCGACCTGTAAGGCCTCTGGCTATTCGTATTCTGACAAAGTTGGCGAAAATTGTGATTTTTTTTTAACATGTGATCAGCATCTTGAACAGCCCGACCTCTTTAAAATTGATCTGCTAGAGCGTCGCAGAGCCATTAAAGAACGCGCATTCAATTCTGACGATAAAGCCAGAAAAATATTATATTTAATGGATAAACCTTATGAAGATAATATCACAACTCGCCTTCCTAGTTACGATGCTGACCGACAAGTTATTCAACGTGCTCAAAAAAAATAAAACCAGAATATCCTAAGGAACCTTTGAATTTAGCCGAAATCGATGTACCTGAATGGTTAATGGTCACCTTGAAAGATGAAACGTTTCTTTATTACGACTCTGGCTCTTTGGATCAAGAACGTTTTTTGGTATTTTGTACCAAAAGCAACAATAAGTTGATGGAAAATCGTAACATTTTCTGTGACGGCACATTTAGTGTTGCTCCAAAATATTTAAAGCAGATCTATACCATTCATGTCGAATATGAAGGCCATTCTTTGCCAGTTGTTTATGCATTTTTAACTAGAAAAACACAAGCCTTATATACTCATTTTTTATCAAAAATAAGAGAAAAATTGAATATATTTCCAAGTAGTTTTACCTCTGATTTTGAAATAGCATTTATTAAATCCGTTCAAAGTATTTTTCCGGGTACACCAGTAAATGGTTGTTATTTTCATTTCAAACAATCCATGTGGCCTAAAATACAAGAATTGGGTCTAAGTGTCGGCTATTGTAAAGATCAAAAAGTTTATAATTCTCTTGTAATGCCTCAATCTTTGGTTTACTTACCCGAAGATGATGTTTTAAAAGCTTTTGAAGAAATTAAAGAATTAAAAGAGATAAAGGATTTATATGCTGCTAAAATTCAGGCATTTTATGAATATTTCGAGGAGTACTATGTGGCTAAATCTGAAACGAGTAGAGGTCGCTATAATAAAAAAATAGTAACAAAAAGTGATCCATTGTTTCCAGTTTGAGATTGGAATATAAATCAAAGATTAAAGGGTGATATTCCAAGGACAAATAAATTTTGTGAGTCTTCGCATAATTCATTTACAGGAATTAGTGATAATCAGCCTCTAATTTATGAGCTAATCGATATAATACGAAAATAGCAAAATAAAATGGAAAATAATTTACTTAAGATTCAAACTGGAATTTTAAGAATAAGAATTAGAAAAGAAGATCCGGCGGTAAAAATTTTAGATTCTTATAAATCAACAAATAAAATATAGACTATTTGAAAATTGACGTTGATTAAATAAAATTAGATTAGATCAATTCAGTAATTTTTTTTCTTAAAGGTGATTTATGACATATTAATTAATTTTTTTTTAATAATGATATTGTCATTCTTTTTTTTGTCATTTTAACTTTTTTTTTTGACACTTGTTATTTACAGGTAAAGTCAATTTAATCATTATATATTGATGCAGTGTTATTTTGAAACAATCGTTTTAATAGCTGTCGTGTTAATAATTTACCTTAAAATAATTATTCATAATATGTATTTAATTTTACTTATTTCAATTTTTTAAATAATAGTTAAAATGTTTAAATGTTATTTGTGCTCAAAATTATTTCAATCGATAGATTTTTAAGTAATCATCTTAAATTGCAAAAGAACGCTGGACATAATGTTGAGCCAGCAACTTTTTTATTCGACAAATGTAATAAATACCAATTTTCTTCAATAAAACTTTTTTTACGCCATTTAAATACCACTCATTTTAATCAGTCTGAGTTTTATAAAGATAACGAATCTATTAGCTCGAATTCCATAAACACTTCTGATGATTGTATTTTTTTAGGAAATAAAGAAGATATTGAAAAAAATTCTAATTTTAAAAATGAGTTTAATGAGGACATTTATTGTACAAACTTGGATGAATCATTTTTAGAGAACTTACGGACACAATTTTTTTAGACATTTTATATTTGCGATCCAAAGTAAATTGTTGCGATAGTTTGTTAAATGATAAAATAGGCAAATTTTCTTAATTAAATGGAATAATTTTAGATTTTATTTTCGACTTAATTGTTTTAAAAGACCAAATTATTGAAAAAGAGAGAATAAAAAAATTAATCTCATGTATAAAAGATCTTTTTAAAAACTATCAGACCAGTTATAAACAATTAAAAATCATTAGGGAAATGAACATTTTGTTGAGTCACAAACTGTCAATTTAGGTCAGAGAGTTGAAACCGTTTGTAAAGGCAGGCTAAAAATGGTTTTTAAAAAAGAATCTTTCGAATTTATAAGTATTTTAGATTCACTACGGTTATTGTTAAAAATTTAGGCTATACAAGATTGTATAAAAGAAGAAAAAAGAGAAGTTGCATTTAACCCATGGCATATTAACTATTCAAATTTTTGGTCGCGAAAAAATACATAACAAATTTTGCTTTTCTATGACGAAATAGAAATTTGTAACCCATTAGGAGATTCAGCAGGTGTTTATAAATTGGGTATGTTTTATTTTACTTTATTAAATCTAACAAGAAAAAATATTTCAAATTTAAGTAACATTTTTTTGTTAGCCTCTTGCTTTAGTGAGGATATTAAAAAATATAACATGAATATATTTCTAAAAAAAATGTTGATGATATAAAAATTTTAGAAAAATAAATAATGAAACTTTCTATGGATCGGTCCTACAAGTATGTGCAGATAATTTAGGTTTGCATCAAATTTTTAATTTAAAATGTAATTTCCTCGGAGAAAATATTTGTCATTTATTCGATGCGTCTTCAGAAAAGATTCAATATTTATTTAATGAATCATGTTATGAAAGAATTAGTTATTCTAAACTTTTAGAAGCAATAAATCATGAAAAAATGAAAAAGAAAAGAAACTCTTACTTCTTTTTTAATGAGGAAGAAGTAAGAGGTTTCTCAATTTTAAATGAGCTTAAGTATTTTAAAACAACACAAAATTTCTCATTTGATATTACCCATGATTTATTTGAAGGGATCATACCGTTAGAGTTAAAATTAATTCTCAACCAGTTTATTTATAAGGATAAAATTTTTTCTTTAGAATTTTTAAATGAACGCATTAAATTATTTAATTATGGGAAATCTGACTTTATAAATAAACCAACCGTTTTAAGGAAGGAAAGGAATAATTTAATAAAAATTAAACAGACAGCGAGGAAAATGCAATCACTTTTCTATCAATTGAGCTTTATTATTGGAGACAAAATTCCTGAAAACAATAAATATTGGAAGCTCTATCTTTTATCAAGTCAAATAGTAGAATTTATTTTATCAAATAAAATTACATTTAATCAATTAGGTCAATTAGAGTGGTTGATTGAAGATCATCATGATTTATATTTAAGTCTTTTTCTATAGGAAACTTTATTTTCATTGTATAATCTAGTTACTAATACTCAATTAAATACCGAATATGGAATACTTAAATTAAATGAAACTTATTTTGATTCAATTAATTTTAAAAATATTCTTATTAAAAATTACATTTCAGTAGAACCCAATCGACGTATAAAAGAAATTATTAAGTTTAAATATTTCGGGACTATAATTCAAAAAGATAATTTTATTTTAGTAATTGATGAGTCCAAAAAAACGAAAAAATGTAAAATATTGAATATGATTATTTTAAATGACAAACTTTATTTTCAAATTCAAATATTCAAAATAGCAGACTTTAATGAGAACTATCATGCTTATCAAATAAAAAAAACAGAAGAAAATTTGTTAATTTCAACTGATTCATTGTATTATCATCATCCATTTGACGCTTATGTGTTAATTGATAATAATTTATATTTAAAACCAATTTGTTTAATAAAAAACACGTAGAAAATGTCCTTATATGGTTTATTTTATTTGTATTTAACTGAATTCTATAAAATATCCTTTCAAAAAAAAACAGTCATAATTTTTATCAGTTAATAATTTAAAAAAAATGGAAAATCAAATATTTATTGATTTGCAATAACCAATATATTTCTGAGATAAATGATTTAACTTTTATTGTTTCAAATGAAGAAATCATAATCAATTTAAAACAGGTATTTTTTGGAATTTTTGAATTTAATGTATTTGTTTTTAAATTTTTAAAAATTGAAGAATGGAGAATTAAAAACAGATTTAATATTTGAACAAGATAATTCCCAAAACAATACTAATAACATACAAAATGATGAAGAAGAAGCTTTTAGTAATAACCCTCCTCAAACAACTTCCAATCGATCATCTGATAATGAAATAATGAAATAAAAATGAAATAAATTTACAAGAAAACTCTGAAAATCAGGATCTTGTTAATAAAATTAGACAAATATTAAATGAACAAAAAAATCTTAAAAATATTCCTGAATTTAATAGTAAAAATTTTCGAATTTGGCGTCAAGGTGTTATTAGGCTTATCGGATCTCTACTCATGCTAGAAAAGTAATTTTTATCATTTATTAATTGATTATTTTTTTAGTCTAATTTGGTTTATGTCGAATCTTAAAGCAATAATAGTCCTTCAAAGCAAGTCTGTATAGAATACGCAAAAGCTTTGATTATTTCTTTTCCTTGTTTAAAAAACAATGATACTCAAAATGGATTCGTAAGTTTTTTGTATTATTTAATTAAAATTTTTTAATTTTATTTTATGATTGCATTTTTCAAGGAACATATTTACAACCCTGAAACCAATTCTGGATTTTTGGCCTGGTACATTAGAAACAATAGATCTAAAAATCCATTTATAAAAACGAGAGTGTATAAAAGAAAAATTGATGAAACTGAAAATGAAGAAACATATTCAAGTTTATCGATTGAAGAAAAAGAAGATCTAATTTTGTTTGCCAAAAATAAATTTATAAATATAGACGAAGACAAGAGAGATACCGTAAACTCACATGTTCGACCCCGGGGTTTAAAATCGTAAATTCGGTTTTATCCAATTTTCTGATTGGTCAATTTTTTTTCAGCCAATTAGAAAATTGGATAAAACCGAATTTACGATTTCAAACCCCGGGGTTGTTTGGACGCGTTTACGGTATTCGTGATGCTATGAAAAAAACTTATCAAAATCTTTTTAAATGGATAAAAAACTGTAACCCTTCATTGACCGAAATTTTCGATAAGTATCCGAAATTTTTTGAAATGCATTATTTGGTAATTTTTTTTAAATTTTTTAAAATAGATTTGGTGAAAGAGCTATACCGGATTTATTAAACATTTGCGCCCTTTTTTTATTTTTCCAAAAAGGAAAATGCGATTGAAATTTTATATCATTTTAAAGGAAAAAATTAAGGAATACGATTTTAATAAAAAAAAATTAACTTTTTAAAGTGAAAATTAATTTTTTGAGGTAAAAAAAGAATTTTTAAAAGCAAAATTTTCTTAACATATTTTAGTTGCAAACAAAAAAGTATGGATAAAAAATATTTATATAAATATTTTATTATGTTGTAGAATATAAAAAAGATTAAAAATAAAAATTAAATAGCTTAAAAAAGAATTTTTTTTGAATAAAAATAAGTGGTTAGTTTGTTACTTTTCATATTAAAATATTGTTTTCGTATTATTTTAATCTAATAAACAATACTTTTAATTAGAAGAAAATGAAATTATGGAACCAGCTATAAAAATATGGAAAAATAGAATTTTTTAGTGTATTTCTTTGCAAAATAAGGAATTAAAAATTTTTTTACATCAATTTCATCTTCTTCAAATAAAAAGTATTGTTTATTAGATAAAAAAATACGAAAACAATATTTAAATATGCCAAGTAACTAATAAAGACTATTTTAATATAATAATTAGTGGTCAATTTAGAAAAAATTATTTTTATAGCTGGTTCCAGTTCATTTCCATAAAATTCCTAGAATTGTCAGAATAAAATAATGTTTGGTTTAAAATAAAAAATATTATTTTGATTTAATACATAAAAAATAGCTATAAAGGAAAGAAATAGGGAAAAAGAGAATTTTTTTAAGGCATTTCTTTGCAAAATAAGGAATTAAAAATTTTTTTCACATCAATTTCATCTTCTTCAAATTAAAAGTATTGTTTATTAGATAAAAAAATACGAAAACAATATTTAAATATGCCAAGTAACTAATAAAGACTATTTTAATATAATAATTAGTGGTCAATTTAGAGATTTAAAGTAAGTTTTCAAAAATTTAACTTTTAATAATAAAAATTTTATTTACTGTATTTAGCTAGGTGTTTCAGTAGAAGAAATCATCAATAAATGTAATAGTGTAACAAATCAACCAATAATATTGATTGTTGAAAATGGTTCATATAAACAATTTTTCATTAAATATGACTCAAGGCTAGTGGAAACTCGATCAAATTTCATAGATACTCTAGATAATTTATTTAAATCATTTTCGGTATTTAATATTGATTATCCGCCTCAACTAATTTATTTGTATTCTTTTTTTGAAATTATATTTTGTATACATAAAAATTTAAAACCATGTTTAAGTGAACTAAAACCTTTTTATTCTGTTAGAATTTTGTTCTTTAAAATTTTTTTTTTAAATTTTATGTTTAGCTTTCATTTTAAAAAATAAACTATCAAAATAATTCTTTTACTTATTTCCCATAGAAACTAATTCTGAATTTTATTTAAAGATAATACATTTCATCATTTTTCAAAATCTCTCAGAATATTTACACATTTTTGTGTTTTGATTCCCTGTTACACATATCAATGTTAAATCTAAATTAATTTTTTTATTAGACAAATATTTTTAAATTTTTTTTTCTTACACATAATCTGTGTTCAACTTTACACAATTAGTGGAGGTCCAACATTTTTAATAACACATTTTTTTTGTTTAATAAAGCACTAAATGTGTTTAATTTTTACACTTTTTTTTAACAGTGTACTTTTTATATGAACCTATATATGATGTGAGTAAAATAGATGAATCGAAGGATATTATTGAAAAATATTTAAATTCTCTGGAAAATTCTTTCGGCACATATTCCTATGATTACACAATCCATGTACATCTTCCTGATCAAGTACGACAACATGGCCCATTGTACAGTCATTAACAGTTCGTCTTCGAAGAAACATTATAACATATAAATTTGTTTTGAAATATTTTAACTTTGATTCAATAGGTGGTATTTACAATCTCAAGAAAAAAATGCATGGAACAAAAGGTTTCTTATATCAATTAATTAATGAAATAAATAATCAAATGTTTTTCAAAAAAAATCTGAATCAAGAAAATTTTAAATCAGAAGAGCTTTATTCTTTTTGTTTTAAGAATTCAAATAATAATAAATTCGACCAATTCGATTCTGATCTATTACTCCCCCCATTAAAACAAGAAAATCTAACGAACGATGATCAATTTTAATTTATTGATTATTTTGAGAAAAATACTGTTCCGCTTATAATTTGTTCAAGTCGATTATATTTTGAAAAAAAAGTATTTCATTCATTGTCTTACAATCGAAAGAAAAATTCAAATAGCTTTATTGTATGTTTTTTAGAAAATGGGAAAGAAACATTGGAAATATTAATTATTTTTTTAATTTTCAAAAAGAAAAAATTTTGTTTTATAAATGTTTTTCAAAATCAAGTTTTGGCTAAAAATCTTTTCAAAAATTCTCCTAATTACTTTTCAAATGTTGTCAAAAACCACTTCGATCCTTTTTATGCAGTTTATAAATTAGAAGCACTAAATTATGTAAGAAAAATAATCCCATGTATAAAAATAAAAGCTAAATCTATTGAGGTAAATTAAAAACAATATAAGTTTATCTCAAAATTACCTTTTGAGTTTGAACACGATTTACCAGAGTATTTCATTTTATTTTTTATTTTTTTTGGTTGTAAATTTTAAAATAATTAAAATAAAAATTATCAAAAAAATTTAAATATTTTTTATTTCTTTTAATATCATCAATATCACCAATTACATCACTCAATAGAATAATCAAAATTAAAGAGATCACATCAGATCTATAAGCAAAAAAATTTATCTTAAATTTATCAAAAAAATTCAAAATAGATCTGATTAAAAAAATCTCGCCATACACATTCTCATGAAATCTCAGGTATCTTTTACGTAAAACTAAGAGATCTCATGAGATTTCATTGCTTAAAAATCTTAACTTTAAATTCCAGATTATTCTCATTCGTTTTTTTTTAAAAGGAAAATTATTCTCTAAGAATTCTCATGAGACTTTTAAAAAATTTAAGTAGAAAATAATTCAACGAGAAATTAAAAATTACATTCATATCTCTTTTAAATATTTTAAATGAGAATTCTAACTCATAATTTCTCATGGGCTTCCGACATGAGAAACTTACAGGGGAATAAAAGAAAATTATAATTTACAGGTTGATTGAAATGAATTTTTTAAAAGTAATTTTAAAAAATTTAAGGTAAAAAAAATCTTGAAGAATCAAAAAATCGGTATTTAATTTAACGTAATTATTATGAATATGTCGTAACATCAAATAATATCTTCGATTTTTTTTAACACTCAAATAAATTTTCAATTTTTCATTTTCAAATAAAAAATCTATTGAAAAATAATTAGAATTAAGAATAAAAAAGTAGCTCTACACTGTAAAAAATAAAAGCAGCTAAAACACCATTTAGACGCTACAACTTGATGTCATCTTGGAGAGTTTTAAAGACTCTTGTAGTATTTACCATTTTTTAGACACTTTTTTTTTGTCATGTCTAAAAAAGTGTATAATTTAAAAGCGACTAAAAGTTTGCGTCTAAATTTAAAGTGACTAAAACCTAAAGTAAATTAAGTGTTTTTTTGTAATTAACCTTTTAATCTTTTAATCATTCAATAAATATTTTTATGATTTATCCTATTTCTAATTAATTTTGCATAATTTAATTTAATTAATTTTTCTAGCATTTGAATCATTTTTTTTGTTATTTTCGCAAGAATAAAGCATGGTTTTTGTCTAAAATACAGGATTCTCTCTTCTATTTGAAACAATAGGGTATAAATAGAATCGTAAAGATTTTAATTTCTTATTTTTTTTATATAAAAAAAGAAATATTTTATCTATTAAATTTTACTAAATTGTGATGAACTTTTGGAAAAAAAAATGCTGCCATTCTATGTGTCTAATGAGTATGGCAAAACTAGAAATTTCATATTGTAATCTCGCGTTTCTTTGCAAGCAAAAACCGTGCGATTTTTCAAATAGATATTAAATTGTATAAAAATCTTTCTTTAAAGTACGAGTCAAGGTTAAGGAGCTCAATGGGACAAGAAAGACTTTCTTATGATTTTTATAGAACATTGACTTGATCAGACAGACAACCTTATCAAAGACAATTTTAGAATTGCCTTTTCTTTAAAACCTATAATTTTAACAATTAATGCGTCCCAGAATAAAAGAATATACGGTATTTAAATATCTTTTTTTTTAAAACAATTGTTTCAAAAAAAAAGAAGACTAAAACTTTTTTGAATTTGCTTTTTACTTATTTAAATTATTTTGTTACTTTTAATAGCCATTAAATTTAAAAAAATTAAAAAAAATTTTGCTTATTCATTTTTTTCTTCCAAATCAATTTGGTAAAAAAAAATTCAACCTAATGGCTAGTCAAATTTCTATCCCAGGGCCACCTTCTTAACTAAGAACAGATAAGATCTTATAAGTGCAAGACACTTAATCAGATCTTATAAGCAAGCATAAAATTTTTTAAAATTCTGAAAATTATATGATTTTTTAAGATTAATTTTCAATTTCTTAATAAAGATCTTTTTAAGATAAAATCTTCTAAGATCTTTGAGTTTACTTGAAATATCTTAAAAAAAATATCATAAAAAAAAATTTTTAATCTTATTTTCGATAAAATTTGTTACCTTATTACGAACTTAAAAAGAATTCATGTTTGAGATTTTAATTAGATAATTTTAATTATCTTAAAAGATCTTAACTGTTTTTCTTCTTTTTAAGAGCTCGAGATTTTGTTAAAAATCTTGTAGAGAATCCATTTAATCTATTATACCGTATTCCCTTGCTGAATTATGCAGCATCAGAACTTAAGAACTGGATTTGGTGCATGCACTATTCTACATACCTCCCATGCTAAAATTGACTTGATTAGTGATACATGCAACAAACCAACGTCCCTAATATATGATGGTGCATCATTTATTGGAATTTCGGGTTTTATGCAGTATCAATCATTGGCTCGGAAAGGAAAAATTCAATGAAAATTCGATTAAATTTTTATAATTTTTTTAAAATCTATGTTTAGTGCACTATCATAAGTTAAAAATAAAAAAAATAAAAAAAAATTTCATTGAATTTTTCCTTTCCGAGCCAATGATTGATGCTGCATAAAACCCGAAATTCCAATAAATGATGCACCATCAAATATTAGGGACGTTGGTTTGTTGCATGTATCACTAGTCAAGTCAATTTTAACATGGGAGGTATGCTGAATAGTGCATGCACCAAATCCAGTTCTTAAGTTCTGATGCTGCATAATTCAGCAAGGGAATACGGTAATTATCATAAAGAAGATAAATTTCATTTCTTAAAAGAAAAATTTAGGTTTTTTAATTTTTTCTTTGTTTTTACTAATTTGCTTAGCTAGTTTAAACTTATTAAAAAATTGTAAAGTGATTGTTTTTAACACCGTTAAAAATATTAAATTTTGCTATTACACCTTTTTATGGGGGTCAGAATACTTGTAAAATCTAACTTTGCATAAAGATAATTTTGGGAAAAAGTTAAATATTTTAAAAAAAATTTAAAAAAGATGTCAAAAATTAAAACATATGGCTTTTGAAAATAATGTTATTTAAAATTTTCATTGTAAAAAAAATTAGCAATCTATTTAAATGAGTAAATAGTAAGCAAAATGAAGTTTTATTACTATTCCTATTTCAACTTTCATTTTGAATTTTTTGCAAATTAACATTAAAAATTTAATGAATTAATCAAAATTGATATAGAAAAAATTAAAATAAAAAATTTGTGAAAATTTGATTTTTATAAAAACTAAATTAGGAAAGGATTTAAAAAAATTAAAACTTTATTTCGCAAAAATAGTAACCAAATTTTTTATTTTTGTTTTTGTTTTTTGTGTTCTATATAAATATTACCTAGAACTTTGAAATTTAATCAGATACAAGCAATATTTCAAATATATTTGTGAAAAAAATTTTCGACAATTTAGATGTAGAAAAACCAAGTAAGGTTTACGTTTTTAAAGTAATTATTTAATTTTTCATAAAAAAATTTCTTTTTTAAAAGTAAATTGAAAATATAAAATTTTTTATCATATTTGATTAATCTTCAAAAAAACAGCAAAAAAAAAAAAGAGATTTTTTTTATAACGTCGCTGGATTTAAATTCAATTAAACAGTAAAGGAATTTAAAAAATTAAAAAATTTTACATTAGATTTAGAAAACATCTCTAAATCAAGTGGTTTTTTCTTCGATGTTGAGTTTCTATCAATTACATAACTTTCTGTTAGTTCCTCTAATGAATACAATTCTTCTATTAATTTTGATATATATTTCTGAATATTCGAGGAACCCTAGTCAAGGAGATTTATACCATTGAACCACTTTTTTTAAAAAAATACAATTTTCTTTTAATTAAAAAATTTTTTCAAAAATTCAGTTCTGTAAGATATTCACTCGTCTCTTTACTATTGAAATTTGAAATCATTATTTTCAACGATTCAAATTTTTCATTGACATTTGCTTTTAAGTCTTTTTTAAGTAATTATGGTTGAAAAAATAAATAAATCGAAATATTTTTTTATTCAATAAACTTCTTATATAAATTTGAGCTAAGTTCTGTTTCAATTACTGTTTTTCATTACCACCATTTTCATTTGATTCATATGAAAGGCCTTCAAATCTAGACCTTTTCTTAGAATTTATATTTTGAAGTTTTTCAATCTCCATTTTCAAAATACTTTCAGAATCCTTTGCTGATAAAAATTTCAATTTAATTTATTAAAAAAAATTAACAAAATAAATCAATAAGTACCAATCTTGTTCAACTTTTTAATCTCAGAAGGATTTTCTTTTTGAATCTGAGACCCATCATCTTCGATACTTGATACTACAATCGACTGCCTTTGTATATACTTCTTACATTTCTTATTGCATTTTTTTTCAAATCCAATGATTTAAAAATAATAAGATGCTCAAAATAAAGATTTATTATTAAAACTCATCTTTATAAACAACCTCACCGGTAAAATATTTTTTCAACTGAGGAAAAAATACTTTCGCAGTGTTTTTTCCTCATCATAATCCATACATTTGCTTTTTTTTATCACACCATAAGAGTTGTCGATCTCAAAAAATAAAACGAAATGATCCTTTTCAGTCTCTTTATTAAAAACATGATTTAATAACTCTTTTTTTAAAATAAAAAATAAATATTTAGACGAAAAGAATCCTTAATCTCAAATCAAACAAAGTGTTTAATTTTTTACTAAAAAACGGTGTTGGAAATGCAGTTTTTCATGAGGTCGATTGATCAACACTTGAACTCAGCGTATTTTTTACATCGAGAAAAAAAAAAGAATTTTTAATAAGTTAAACAATAAACCGAACGGCAATAGTTCACTTCATCGCAGCATAATTTTCATAGCAAGACAAATTTCATCGCATTAATTTTTTTTTCATAGCATATTTATTTCATAGCAAATTTATTTCATAGCAAATTAATTTCAATCATTATTTGTTTCTGAAGAAATTAATTTATTTTTTCTTTCGATTAGATAATGAATAAAAACTTTCTCAAAGACTACCGAAATGATTCGCCTTCTTTAAAAAACTTAAGAACTAGAAAAATTTTCAAAACTGTTGAAAATGCTAAATCTTTAGAGACTTGTCAAAGAAATAATGAGCAAGAAGAGAGTCTAGTTAATCCTATTGATATACTAGAGAAGAACTTAAGAGTAAATATGACTTTTACTGTTAACGATATGGATGAAGAGGATGAAGATGATTGTGATATAGTTTTTGATAATCAGAACGATGAAGAAGAATATGAAGAAGAGCATTACGATGAAGATGATGATAGATTGCAATAATGATGCCCAGGCAACTCAATTTTGAAGAAAAATCAAAAGTTCATCAGATGATCTTTGATTTTAATTCAAAAAAATGATTCAAAAATGATGCATTTAAAAATCATTTTTTTTTAAATAAAAAAATTATAATTTTCATCAGGTTTTCTTTATTTTATAATTATGCGTAACACTTTTCAAATATTTAAAATTAATTAAACCAATAAAATTAAAGGTTAAAAGTTAAATGACATTCAACTTGTGCGTTTTTATTTTAATTCTAAAATTAAGTATAAATATGAGTAATAAATTTTTATTTATTTATAAGTTTTTATTGTCATAATTTTTTATTAAATTATTGACAATTATCTTTTGAGCTGAATCTGCTCCCTAAAAAAATTTTTAGGTGATTGATATAAAATCGATCAAAGATATATTTAGCCTATGCATAGGTAAAGTAAACTTTTCAGCTGTTTACTTCTATCGTGCGGCTTTCTCTAAAATACACCTATAAGGTGTGAAAAATGAAAATATTAAATTCTTTTCTGTTTAGTCCTTCACATTTAAAATTAAACAATACAAAACTTTAGTCGTCATTAAAGAAAAAATGATGAAAATCGTCCATCATTCATCGAAGATCATCGATGAATGGTTGGCTATTCCTTCGAATAATCATCGATGATTTTCTTAATTTTTTCTTCGATGATCCATCAAAATTTAGTTGCCTGGGTGATGATTACTATGACGACAAAGAAGCTGATCTAGACGAAATTATAGTTAGAGCATTCAACACTCTTTCTTTGGGAAAGCTTGATTGGATTATGAGTGTTACAAACCGGAATGGTAAAAAACTAATATCTAAAGGCCATGCTTATACAAAAGAAAGAGGGCCGAACACTTTAGGTAAAGTCTCATGGAAATGTGAAAAGACACTTTTTTGCAATGGTCGAGGTTACATTAAAGGTTTCGAACCGCCAATGGTACTAACAGTGAAACATCATGAAAAATGTAAACCTATCTTTAAACGACACACAGTAGTGGAAGGAGATAAGGTAATTAAACAAAGAGCCGATCAAAGCAGTGACAAGTGTCGAACTTTAATAACTGAGTCCAATAAATTACTGAGTGAAGAGGCCGTTGTACAGATTCCAACGTATAATGCGAACCGACAAAAAATACAAAGAATCAGGCGTAAAAAGGCCGGTGGTGGTAATGAGCCAATTGATATTTCTTCAATAATTATCAAAACCGATCTCCAAAACACATATCGTGATGACAAATTTTTTTCGGGATTAAAAAAAAACGTTTTAATCCCAAAATCAAATCAGAAAACAAATGAATATCATGCATAAACATTTAAGAATCAGATCAACAGGGACGATTGATGACGACGATGATGAAATGAATGATAAACCAAACAAAAAAATAAAATCGGACAAATTTATTGATATAAAAATAAATGATAAGTGTATGTTTCAATTGAAACCGCAATAGAGATCTCAAATATTATTCAATCTTGTGATGGATCTATGATTGATGATGATAATTTCCTATGGAAAGTTCCAAAAGAATCTAAAGAAAGAATTTTCAACTCTCTGGCTTTGAAATAAATAAAATTCTAATTTAATTTTTTTAAATTTTTTAATTATTATTTATTTAAATATTTTTAAAAAAATTTTTAAATAAATTATTTCATTTAAACTATTTTTTTATTGTTGTTTCATAAAATTTAAATTCCATTTAAAATTCACTAAAATTCAAAGGTATTACTTTTTTAATTTTGAAAACAAAGATTTTGTTTTACGTATAACAAATCCCAAACTTTGAAAACTAATATTAATTCGAATTTCAGTTATAATTAATCATTTTTTAGTTAAATTATTTAAACATCTTTTAATGAGAGATTAATTTGTGATATTTTTAAATGATCTTTAAAAAATTAATATTAATGACAAAATAATTATTGGACCTAATTTAATTTTGATTATATTAAAGTTTTTATAAAAAAAATTAGTTGAGGTTGTTTGATACAAAATAATTAAAAGTTATTTTTTTAAAAAAAGTGTTAATTGTATTGGGCTCAATTCCGGATTATTAAAACAATTGTTTAAGTATTAAAACTTTTTATTTTAAATTGCAATTTAAGTATACTATAAAATTCTAATCATTATTTTTAAAAAATAAGAGCTATTTATATTGCTCTATTGCGACTCTTCTTTAAGACCGAGAGTATTTATCAACATCTGGTTTATTGAAGAATTCGCTTACAAAAAATATCATAAAATTAGATGATTAATCTTGCCTATCATCTAAAGAATTTGAAGATTTATGGTGTTTGAAACCATCAAATAAACACAGAATTAATATTAACAGAATTAATATTTGTTACTTTAGATGTCTCAAAAATTAAAAAAAAATAATTTTTTAAATCATCATTTAAAATGTTTTTTTTAAATAAAATCTTTAAGATAATGAATAATTTTTTCAGTAGGGTTTACAACTATAAATATCCTTCTATCATAGAAGTTTTAAAAAAATGATTGAAAGATTAAAAAAAAATCATAATTTTTTAAAAATTTTATCTTAAGCTGATAAAAAAATTCAAAAACAAATAATTGCTAAATCAAAAAAGAAACAAGTTTATTGTCTTTGTGAAATCGTATTAAATTTGCTAAAAGGAAAAATAAATTTACCAAAAGAAGAGATTGACAAATTGGGTAAATTCAAAAATTCTTTTAGAAAACTTATACGTAAATCAAATATCCAGAATAAGAAAAAAATTATTCAATCAGGAGGATTTTTATCAGTTCTTATACCTACAATTATTTCAAATTTTAACAGATTGAATTATGATATCCCATAAAAAAATCATATTCTTTTGAAATTTTTTCAAAATTGAAAATAACAAAATATTCCATTCCGTTGGAAAATAAAAATATTTGAAATGAATTTAATGTTCCTTTCGTGTTGATCAGATGATTTTTCCAGAATCCCCCATTTTGCTATAAAGTATCTTTTTAAATTTTTTAAAAACTTTGCCATATATTGAAAAAGGTCCATATTTTGCAGAAATATACTTGATGTGTTTTTAAATGAAAACAAGTTGTAAGAAAATGAGATTTTTATCAAAAAAATTAAAAATATCATTTTTTTGTCGTGTAAACTAATCTTAAATTTTCAGGTAAAATGTTTGTTTGAACTCTATTTTTTTCGATCGTAGATTGTTTAAATCTAAAAATAAATAACCATGTGGCCTATTTTCAACTTCATCTAAATATGGTAAGTTGAAAAAACACTCAGTCCCTTTTGATTCAATATGGTTAGTTCCGTAAACACTCAGACCAGTTTGTTGTTTTTTTTCTTAACGTCGTAACTCTCTGCGCGGATGATTTTTTAAAGTACCAGGTTCGAGTCTTCCTGGGTTTATTATTTTTTTATTTATTTTAAATTAAAACTTTTTTTTTAATGTTAATTTTGTAATTCTTTAATATTAAAATCATCACTTTTTCGAATAATTTTTATAAGAGCTTTGTGGCTTTGTTCACAAATTCACTTAAATTTACTGTTATTTCGGAAAAGAAAACAATTACTCGCATTTTAAGCGCACTAAATTTAAGTGAAAAACATAGGAAATATATTTTTAATGTATTTAAGTTCAAGGAAATTTATTCGATTGACACGATTGAAAAATTTTCTCCTAACCGAAATTTTAGATTGCACATTTGGTACAGGAGGCTTTTTTTAAAAGAAAAAACTTTTATAGAAAAATTTGAAATAGTTACAGTGGTTGTAATAAAAGTGTAACGTCAACCGAAACCAAAGCATAGACTTGGATAATTATTTTAAATAATTACATGCCGAGTAAACTAGCTTCAATGAATCTTATGCATCTTTTTTGATGCAACTAGCTTTTTTGAAAAATAAAAAGTTGGCAGATTCAAAAGTATTTTTTTACTCTGGCTTTTAAGATGTCAGTTTCATTTTTCTATTTTTCTTTTTTTCCCAATTTTTTTCTTATGAAAAAAATTTTGGTAAATAGACATAGTCTATTCGTAAAAATCCTTCTTTTTTATAAATCTTTTATTTTTCTTTTAATTGATTAGGGTATTTAAGAAAACGAGTTATCTTTTTTCAATTAGTATGTTAATATTATTTTATTTTTTTTATTGTTGTTCGAAAGAGATAACTATGACATTTTTATCTCAACAAAAAGAAGAAAATCTGAATCTTTAAGGCGACGATTGCTGATTCTTTAAGAAAAAGAACTCTTTTGAATTAATTCATTAAATCTGTTTCACATAGCCCTCAGCCCATAAATAAACGTAAATATTCCCAACCTTTTAAACTAGATTAAAGCAAATTTTTTTGTTCATTCTTAAAATAAAAATCTTGTTTAATCTAGGTTTTCTTTTTGGATAAGTTATAATTTTTTGTTTTTAAAATTAAAGTGAAAAGAAGATGTCGCATGGCCTGGCTAAACGAGTGAGTCCGAGTCCCGTTTTTGCCAATACCGACTTAGACGTCGCCTAATTCACCATCTCGTCTTTCTCCTGATCGGCGAATCTAATAATTATGCTTTGGAAAAATTTGAATGTAGCCCTCAAAAATAAGTTTGTTAAAATTCCAATTTGACTAAAGAAGAAAATCGAGCTCTTTTCTAGGGAATGCAAGGTTCAAAAAAATTGAGACTAAAGGATTTTCCTTAATTATAAAAAAAATCTTGAATTTGTGGCCATTCATTAAAAGATTTTTTTACTTCTTTTTAGAATGAATTTAGATATTAAAGAAAACTTTGTCTATACCCCAAGAAATTCAATTGCAAAATCAACCTTTTAAAAAAAATTATAAAAATAAAAGCGAAAAATAAAGATGTAAAAAATGATTTGACACAATTGAGTAATTATTTGAATAAATTTCCGGCTGAATCGACAGCCCAAATTATTTCTACAAATGATATGGATGTTAAGGCGAAATGCGGTGAAGCTATTATATCTCAAATTATACAAAACAGAGAATTTACCGAGAATAATTTGGATGTTCCTTGTGCACCGAACGGATAACATTTTCCGAAAAAAATCATTTTTTAGTAAAAAAATGCTCAGTGGTTATTGAACCACCAATTTTAAAAATTTGCGAATCAACGGTGATGATGAAGCTTTTCTACCTCAAGTTATACAAAAAAGGGGAAAAGCTGATGTAAATAAACGTTTGTTCACAAATTCACTTAAATTTACTGTTATTTCGGAAAAGAAAACAATTACTCGCATTTTAAGCGCACTAAATTTAAGTGAAAAACATAGGAAAAATATTTTTAATGTATTTAAGTTCAAGGAAATTTATTCGATTGACACGATTGAAAAATTTTCTCCTAACCGAAATTTTAGATTGCACATTTGGTACAGGAGGCTTTTTTTAAAAGAAAAAACTTTTATAGAAAAATTTGAAATAGTTACAGTGGTTGTAATAAAAGTGTAACGTCAACCGAAACCAAAGCATAACCTTAACCTTAACCTTAGTGTAACCGAAGCGTAGCCGTAACCTTAGTGTAACCAAAGCGTTACCGTAACCGTAACCCAAGTGTAACCGTAACCGTAACTTTGTGTGACCGTAACCGTAACCTTAGTGTAACCAAAGCGTAACCGTAACCGTAACCCAAGTGTAACCGTAACCGTAACCAAACTTTTTTTTTGGCAAATTTTTTTCTGAAGTGATGAATTATAAAAAGTTTTATAAAGAAAATGATATCGAATCATTATTTCAGAAAAAAATTTTCAAAAAAAAAAGTTTTTAATATTTTGAATATTTTTATTTACAAGTGATAAAAAATTTTTTTTTCTTAAAAAGCTGAATTTTCTAATCTCAGTTTTATATGTTGGTCCGTTTTTTAACCGTATGCTGGTACGCCAGGTCACAAAATTGATTGAAATGAATAATTTTTTTTAAATGCGATGAAACTTACACTACGGTTACACTTTGGTTACGGTTACGGTTACGCTTTGGTTACAATAAGGTTACGGTTACGGTTACGCCTTGGTTACGGTTGACGTTACACTTTTATTACATCCACTGTAGATTAAACTTTACTGTAGGAAAAGAAATAATGGAGGAAAATGTGATAAAAATAATAAAGTTTATGCTAATTTCTTCCACAAAAGTTGTTTACTTACTATAGAATGGAATGGAGTTAAGTGAGAATGTTAAATCTTCTAGTTATTTTGTAATAAGATAAAAATTTTGTTGTTTTTTTTGTTTTCAGTTCAATTTACTTCTTATCAGTTCAATTTAAAAAACGACAGTTCAATTTAAAAAAACGGCAAAATGTTATTTATTTGAGATTATACATTTTTAAATCTCAAAAAAATTACAGTAAACCTTTGCCTACTACTTTTAGAATTAAGCTTAAATTTTGGGTTAATTCTATTTTGCCCATGGATGTTTTAACAATTTTTTTTTTTTTTTTACAAGTCAAAATTAACTTTTTTCCATACATTTGACTTTATCTTAAAATTTAAAAAAAATTAGAACAAAGGTCTAAATTCACAAATTACATTAAAACGCGGAATGAGAAAAATTTTTATTTTCGATTCCGAATCAAATAGCGAAAAGTTTAACATGGAAAGGATGGTCTCAATTACACGAGCAATATTCCAAAAATGATTGTAAAAACGTGTACTTATTAACGAGAATTTACAGTAACTCTCAAACTAGTGTTGGTCGACTCGAGTCGACTCAATTTTTTTAGGATTTTTGACCACTGAATCGAGTCCTTTGAAAAAAATTGCTAGTATCAAACTTCCAATCGATAATTTATAATAATTAAAAAAATTCCCTAAGTAAAAAATAACTGTAAAACACCTTTAAAAATAATTTTTATAAACTAAAACAATAAAAAATTATGTTAAAAAAGGAGATTGTATTTTTGAATTTTTTGTCAGAATTTGCGTATAGAATAAAATTTGAGACGACTCGAGTCGACTTATCGTTTTAAAAAAGTCGAGTCGACCCCCAAAAAAATTCTAAGATTAAGTCTAATGGAAAGGTATAGAAAAAAAATTCAAAGTGACATTGCTTTTAAAAAAAATTAAAAAAATTGTTATTACATGGTATCGATGGGATGTTTTCCGAATAGAATTTAAGCTTTAGTCTAAGAGTAGTAGGCAAAGCTTGTACCTATAATGCTTTAACTTTTCAAAAAAATATTTTTATTCTTAATTTTTTAAAAAAATATATAATTAAATCAGATCCGTTTAAAAGTATTACGAAGCCAAAAAAGTAATTTTTTTGTTGTGTTATTAGCTAGTTGGTTGATTTACGGCTAGATTCGTTATTATAGTTCAAAACAAAATAAATTTTTTTATAATTTTTTGAAACTCAAAGCGGTTAGAAAAGGGTCCAAATCTCGAGTTCTTGGAGAGATAAAAAAAAATGATTTTGTTTTTTTTTCTGTTGGATTGAATGAAAATTAACTATTTACTTTAGTTTATCTGCTATAATGGTTAGATTAGTTCCAGTGTCTGGTGACAGAGAAGACTTCTTGATTTTACAAGCTGTACATATACTCGTATTAATCCGAAATACTCGATTTTTGACTATGGTATCATGGGCTTGCCTTGCCGAAAGAGGAAAGGATCAGCAGCTAGAAAATAAATCAATTTACGGAAAAAGAAATTTCGAAGTTGTCTTACTCTGTGCCGAGGACTTTCATAAACAACTAAAGTAATCAGAGTTAAAAAACTTAACAGCAAAATGATAATCAAAATCGCTAAGATTTTGTTTTTTTTTAATTAGAAAATCTATTTAAGAATGAAAAGAAAACCATATTTCTTCAAAACCAGAATTATAATTGACTGAATTAGAGTAAGAGTAGTAAAAGAAAAAAAATCTTGTTTCAGTTGCCTAGAAAATCAAAGGCGAAATAATAAATGACCTTGTGATTTGCTGGAGATTTTAGGTAATTTAAGCCGAAAAATTCCCTTATTTTCTTAATTTTATTTTTCAGGAACCTTTTGTTTTAAAGAATTATCAACAAAATTTAAAAGAGAGGTTATTACTTTAAAAGCTTTTTAGAGCATTATCACCTAAAAATATGCAAAAAAATGCTGCGAGTTTTAGATGTTGATATTTTGAGTTTCGTTCAAGATATGACTTAAATTCAATATTTTTTGAATTTCAATCCAATATCGCCCATTCGAAGTAAGCTGACTCCTTTACTGTCGAGGTTATCAATGCACATAATGAAACCGATGAAGCTATTCCTTGAATAAATAGTTAAACAAGTCAATTCAGTGGATGCTCGTGCCACTGATCTCCTAGCTCTAAAACCCTAAATTGTCAAAACAACTCGTGGTCTCCTAAAATAGTAAATTCGAGCTTGTCTTACCTTATTTTCGTAGACAAGCTTCTTTTTCTATTTTCAATTTTAATCCAAACAACAATAACTATAGTTTCGTTTTGTGACTTAAAAATTACATTTTTCTATCTTTATTTTAATATAAAAAAAGTTTATTTAAATTAAAAGAGATTTATTATTTGACAGGTTTCGCTTTTTTAGCTTGTAAATTATTCTGATTTTTTTTGTAGCTCAATTTTGAGCTCAGTTAATTCTTGATCTATGTTCATGATTTTTTGCATTCTAAAAAAGAGAAATGAAATAATATTTTTAATTTTTTAGTTCAATTTAATCAACAGGTGGGTGTTGATTATTTAAATTCATTAAATATTTAAACATGATGTTGTTTCTAGAATAATTAAAGAAAAAACAACAAAAAAGAAAAAAGTTTGATTACCGCTACCAAAAAAACTACCGTATTCCCTTGCTGAATTATGCAGCATCAGAACTTAAGAACTGGATTTGGTGCATGCACTATTCAGCATACCTCCCATGTTAAAATTGACTTGACTAGTGATACATGCAACAAACCAACGTCCCTAATATTTGATGGTGCATCATTTATTGGAATTTCGGGTTTTATGCAGCATCAATCATTGGCTCGGAAAGGAAAAATTCAATGAAATTTTTTTTTATTTTTTTTATTTTTAACTTATGATAGTGCACTAAACATAGATTTTAAAAAAATTATAAAAATTTAATCGAATTTTCATTGAATTTTTCCTTTCCGAGCCAATGATTGATGCTGCATAAAACCCGAAATTCCAATAAATGATGCACCATCAAATATTAGGGACGTTGGTTTGTTGCATGTATCACTAGTCAAGTCAATTTTAACATGGGAGGTATGCTGAATAGTGCATGCACCAAATCCAGTTCTTAAGTTCTGATGCTGCATAATTCAGCAAGGGAATACGGGAATTATTTAAAAAAATTATTTTTTTTGTTACCGGTACGGGTTCGCTACATTCACAGTACAGGCGCGGCTACGCCACGAGAAAAAAAATTTCAAGAAAAAAAAATTATAGTTATTTTTTGATAAAATTTTATAAGAAAAGAATGGTTTTGAATTGTTCAAATGGATAATAAACAAAAAATTAATTGATAAAAATGGAATTCCGACTACCAAAAGAATTTTTAGCGAGAGTATACTCTAATTTCTTTTTCAAATTTTTTTTTTGTCGAAAGAGTAATGCTAGACCACTGGGTCGTTAAATACTCTATATCTAATTTCTGCTTTTAGAAAGTAGTCTTTTTGAAAAAAATATTTATGTCGGTTAATCTGATTATATATTATAAAAAAAGTGAGGAGTGAATCCAAATTTAAAAAAATAATATTTTACAATGCTGTAAGTTTTTATAAAAAAGAGATACTTAAATTTTAAAAATCACTTTGATTAAATTTGGAAAAATTCTGGAATATAAATATATATAAATTAAAAAACAGAGCTAATTAATTACTTTATTTTCATTAATAAAATTAGAAAATTAAAATTAGTCTAATCGTTATTTTTATTACCAAGATCATTTTCCAATCTTATTATTTTCCATTATAAAAATAAGCTTGCCTATTTTCTTTTAAAAGAAGATCGAAACTTCCATCGATATTTTTGCCTTTTGGTAAAAAAAGGCTCTATTTTCTTTGAAGCTTAGATCAGGTAGACCATTTTTGTTTAAACGGGTAGGGATAAAATCAAGCAATGGATCTTTAAAAAAAGGAATCACTTTTTTGTTGTGTTTTTAAAAGAGCTGTTTGATCGTTACTGCTCTTATTTTTCCCAAAATCAAATTTAAAATTTGGTTGCATAAAAATTTTATTGTTTTTTTCAGCATGCTTTGCAACAGTTTTTTGAGAGGACAGGTTGAAATTTTGACTTGATTTTCTGTCTGAATTCTTGTTTACTCTAGGAGCTTTTTGTTCGCTAAAATTATTAAAGTTGAAACTTTTTCCAACTTTAGGAAATTCATGATGTTGACTATTCAAACTTGTTTTATGACTGTTAAACGAATGAGTATTGTCACTTGATCCCTTAATACCACAATTTATAAACAAGTTTTTTTAATCCGAAAAAAAAATTACTGAATGATTTTTCGGATTATTAACTTCGTCGTCATCATCATCGCTTTTTTCGGAATCACTTTTTTGTTGTGTTTTTAAAAGAGCTGTTTGATCGTTGCTGCTCTTATTTTTCCCAAAATCGAATTGAGAAGTAGATTTTGACATTTTGACATTTTTTAAAATTATTTGCATCGAATTTTTCTAAATTCGAATTTTTTTCGATTTCTGTATTAATTTTAAATCTTCTATCGAACATTCCGTCCTTTTTAAATCTTAATTTTTTTTTCTTCGTTTTTCTCAGATTTTTGGGCTTTTAGATTGGCTTCGTGATACTCATCACCTGTTTCTGACTCGAACCAATAGCTAATTCGTTTACCCTTTTCTTTCATTTCAATTTTTTTACCTTTTTTTTTAAATATACTTTTATACAAATCAATTAGAATAGAGTGTTCAAAAAATCTTCTTTAGAGTACTAGCTCTAAGACAGTTATGAAAATAATAACGATAAAAAAATTGGAATATGATTTATTTATATTTTTGCCATGAATTTAATTTCTGAAAATTTTATTTTTTTCACTGAAAAGTTAAAACTTTTTCTAGAATTTTTGTCAGAACGTTGGTTTGTAATGATTTTCTCTAGCAAATTTGTGGTATTTTTCTTTCGAAAAAAATGGTAAAAATTTCATTCTTAACTTTTTTTAAATTGGAATTTACTTGATAAATTTTAAATTCTTCTTGCTATTCACGTAATTTATAGTGAATTTTTTCAATTTCAAACGCTAAATCACTTCCAAATTCATTCATTTTTGTGATGCATTCTTTCTTTAAAAAGATTATTTTAACTATTCTATTATTTGTATTGAATTTTAAGCAAACAAATTTACAAAACTCAATTTCACGCTGTCCGTATGAGTCTTTCAGATCACTTCTTACATTAGTTATTTCTTTTTCAAGGTAGTTAAATTCTTTCGACAATAAGTAAGAATTAGTCGAGCTTTTTATAAGGAATTGTAATCTTTCCTTCTATATAAAATACGAAGAAATATTTAAAAAACTTGCACTGAACTTTGTATTAGATAAACTTAAAATTATTTCCTTTAACAGTGACTAATTAAATATGAAAATTTAAAAAAATATTTAATCGATAAAAGAAGCATTGAATTTTGAATTCTATGAAAATTACACTAACTTTACATTTTAAATAATTTTTAGCTTTTATTTATAACTGTTAAAGGACTGTTAATTTTATTTTTATCAAATACAAAGTTCAGTGCAAGTTATAAATAATAATATACATTCTCTTCAAAGCCGTTTTCAAATGTATCAAATGATTCCTGTCGTTGACTGAGTTTTTTATTGTTCATTAAACGTTACGTCTAGTTCAGAATTTAAATATTTCAAATATCGATTTAGTTTATTAAAATTATTTTTATCAATTCTAATAAAATTGAGCATTTTTGGTTGATTTTAGATCAAAAATAAATTTTTTAAGAAATTGATTGAAAAATAAAAAAAAATCTGATTTATTATTAAAATGTTTCTGAATATGTTTTAAACAAATATTTTAAATAGTTAATTTATTAATTTTTTGTTGAGTTTTTC